>CM067064.1:20088091-20595591 GCA_033980235.1 Diadema setosum
ATTTACGACAGTAAAAAAAAAAAAGGTAATCACTTTTATTCTCAACTGTTCAGATGATAAAGAGGTATTTCTGGTTGTTCTGAAATTTCCAAGACAGAGAGAGAGAGAGAGAGAGAGAGAGATAATGAGAGAGAAAGCTTACAAGCCAAAGTTGTCAGTAATAATTCCCCTTCACTTTACTACCATCCTTATTACCTCAAATTTGTGGTCATCATAAAAGAGCTTGTACACGCTCTATTCCATTTTCCATCACAGTGCTCGTTTCAGCAATCGGTGGGGTTGTCCAGTCTCATATGATCAAGTGATATATGTCAGATTCATCGATGAGCAAATTTTATGACTTTGCCTCATTTGTTCGAGTCACCCCAGAAAGCTTTAAATTGACTGCAAAGCCTGGAACAGAGGCCATTATGGCGAAATGCTTATTTTGCGGGTAGGGATGTTGGGGTTTATTATTAAAGTGTACCTGCTGAAATCGACATCATTTTCTTTTTAGAGGCTTCACCCTTTTTGAATTCAAACATGAGCAAATAAATGTTTTGGGCTTTTTCCGTTTTATAATTGATGTGTCCAAGGTGGATCATTCTTTGTCCATAAAAGGTTGAAGCAAGTTATTGACAGGACTAGGAGGAGCTGTTGTTATAAGAAGGAGAAATATGGTGTGATACCTGAGTTAGTATGTACAAGTATGTGTCTGTATGGAAAAAAAAAAGAAAAGAAAAATGTGTGAAGCATGTGAATGTATCACAGTAAAAGAACATACATGCCAACTATCCTCACATATGTTATCCTCTGTGATTTGATAATAGGTATAAAACAGACAGCTTTTATTTTGTACTTGAATTTGGACTGTCAACCAATTTTTCTGCAGTAATTGTTGGCTTTTGCCATACTGTATGCATCACAAATTTTGCAGGGTTTTTATTTTCATGAACTTTGCAAGTTGGGTACTATTCGTGAATATTAACAACAGACAGAATTGTTAACTGTGATCTCGACATTAATGTGATGTATGCACACAACATTTCCCAATTCATTACTGTACTCCACAGTCACGACTTTATTAAAAGCCACTTGTGAAATTGTCCCGATTTGCGGAGAGAAAGACTCAATAGATACATGGCATACAGTATGTTGCTGCTTAAAGGGAAGGTAAACCCAAAGAACAATGTGGATTGAGTGAAAGCAGCAACATTAGTAGAACACATCAGTGAAAGTTTGAGGAAAATCGGACAATCGATGCAAAAGTTATGAATTTTTGAAGTTTTGGTGTTGGAACCGCTGGATGAGGAGACTACTAGAGGATATGATGTATGAGTGGACAACAATACAAAGAAAATATAAAGGAAATTCAACAAAAATTCACTTTTCTAGAATTATAAAAAAACAATGGACCAACCGCTTTTAGAAAGCAGGGGGAATACTTGCTACCCTTAACATATATCAATATCAATTTGATGGAATTTGTAATTTTCATGAAAAATGGATTTTTGCAGAATTTTCTTTATATTTTCTTGGTATTGTTGTCCACTCATACGTCATAACCTCTAGTAGTCTCCTCATCCAGCGGTTCCAACATCAAAACTTTAAAAATTCATAACTTTTGCATCGATTGTCCGATTTTCTTCAAACTTTCACTGATGTGTTCTACTAATGTTGCTGCTTTCACTCAATCCACATTGTTCTTGGGGTTTATCTTCCCTTTAACAGCCCTTCTGTGCTGAAAAACATGTCAGAATCATGCTGCTCGTGGAAGGCATACACAATGAAGGAAGTTGACCAAAAAAAAAAAGAAGAAAAAGAAAAGAGAAAGAATACAAAAAGAAAACACACAAAAAAAGGGAGAGAGGAAAGACCTTTCAAATGGGAGAGAGAGTGAATTCCTGATGGAGTGGAATCGATCGATACTTAATTCACCACCAATGTTTTCCAAATGTATCCTCTCTGCATTATGACCTCCTTGAGTGCTGTAGATCATGGCATGTGAGTAGGTGTAATGGCATTGTGGTATGGCAACCAGTGTTGTTTCTTTGTCTCACCTTGTCTTTTTTTTTCTCTTCCCTTGTTCCTTCTCTCCTCTTTCTATCCACTCTCCCCTCTTCCCTTTCTCTTGTATTGTCTCTTTCCCCTTCCCTAGCTCCCTTTCTCTCTCTCTCTCTCTTTTTTCTTTTTTTTCTCTCTCTCTTACATGCATGATGGACTCTACAAAATGTGCCCATTGCTAGTGCTCAAGTTCTCACTAGTTTCTAGCAGTAATGCACTCAAAATTCGTTTGGTTGTGCTCAAAACTCGTGATTGATGAAAGGGTCAGTAAAGCTGTTCAAGCATGGTCCCAGTGAAATCACTCATGGCGTGGACCAAAATGTCATACTATACATCTGCAGATAGAAAGAATAACATTGCTTTCTTCCTTAAGTTGCCATCAAAGCTTAGGAGTGTTTGTTTGTTTTTTTCACTCAACAATCCATATTAGACAAATTTATACAGAGCGTTTATTGTCATAATGAAATTTTGTTACAATGAAGTAATAATTCGCGTCCCAAAATTGCTATCATCAAAGTTTATGGTGACAATTCCCTCCAGGTGTAACAGAATTCCAATATGAGGAAAGAAAGCTGCTATTCGCGAGGTCTTTATTATGACGGGAGTCACCTGTAGTACAAAGTAGGCTATTTACACACACCTGGAATTAATGGTCTTCAAAAATTGATTTTGTGCAACGTGATCCGAAAACCAATAACCGTTGCGTGTGTGGACACAAAAATGATCACTATAGCTGTCGCAGTCTGCATCGCGATGCAAGAGTTAGTCCATCTTAGATTTATTTTGGGAGAAACATGGCCGTAGTGCTGGGATGCTGTTCAATTTGCAGATTTTGTTCAAAGTAAGTGCCATGCGATATTGATATTTCTGCCCCCTACCCCCCTCCCCCCGAACCAAGCCATTTCATATAATTAATTCTCAAACCAGTGCAGAGTAAGAATGATGTGATACTAATCACTCTGCACTCTGTGACAGAGGTACGTGATACTGCTGTACCCCAGCTTCTGTGTCCAGGAGCGAAAACAAGGAGATTTGGTTCTATTTATCATGTAGCTGTCATCAACATACTGTAGCCTCAGTGTGTTCTACCTTTGCAAGCATTGTGGACTGAAATCTTAGTTGCCCATGTGCTAATTTCATCTCTGTTGTTTGTTTTTGAACATTTACCATCTGTACAAGATGGCTGGATAGCCCATATTCAGCCGTACTACCTGTCTTCCATGAGGTCCAATTTTTATGTACTTTGAAATTTTAAAGGAGAATTCCAGTGCAGGTATAAGTTTGTCTGGTAAGAAAGAGTAAAATCTTATGAGAACAGCTGTAAAAATTTGAGTAGAATCACATGAAAATTAGGGAAGTTATGTAATTGTGAAGTTTTGCTAATTTCTGCAGAACAGTTCTCATACAGATGATATGAATATGCAAATGAGTGAGCTGATGATATCATCACCACAATTCTCCATTGGTCATGTACACAAGAAAGGACAACAATTCAATATTTCTGTTGTTGTAAAACATGATGTTATTCCTAGTTGAATAACTTCAAAATAATGATCAGTTAGACATATCAGTACTTGAGGCTAGGGTGTAATTGCGTTTTAATGAAAAGCTGAAAATGTCAAAATTGTAATATGAACTATATGGCAAGTTGTGAGGGGATTGACATCATTACTTCTCTATTAAGATATTCATACTGACAGTTCTAGAACCGTTTCCTGAAAAATTAGCAAAATTTCAAAATGTCATAACTTCATTATTTCTCATCCAGTTTTGATCAAATTTTGTTGTGCTAAAAAGTCTTTACTGTTTTTCAGACTAACTTTCAACTGCATTTGAATTCTCCTTCAATGAAATTTTAAACAAAACTTGTTTTTGTCACTCTGTTGCCAAACATTCATCTTTCAAACATTTTCTTTCCTTATGCACTCATTTGAAATGTCTAATTGTTACACGTTTGTGTTACTCGTTTTTTGCAGATTTCAACATTACTGTTCATAATATGAATTGTCCTCCATTCCAAATTTGACTTGATGCATTCTACCATTTGTTTATCAATCTCTTTCTGTTCTGCATTTCTCTCTTACTTCTACACCTGCAGCATTTGTAATATATAACTTCCTAAGCCTGTGCTACGAATACCTTGGAGGAGAGAGTGCCATTATGTCCGAAATCAGAGGCAACCCGATCACGTGAGTACTTATCCTCGGGCTAAAATTAGTTTCGTTTGACCTTAACGTGCAGACCTTCTTTTGACGCAAACAGTCTAAAGCTGTCACTGTTTGTTTTTGTCTTGTTGTTTTTGTTTTTATGCTTAGGTGCATCCTAGTAACTTCTTCATTTTCATTGCTGTAAGAAAGAAATATCATCTGTTTTCCGTCATAGTTTCATTTAATGATATTGTCATCAAACTTGATAGGATAGCTAGATTTGGAGGGAGAAATGAAAAGTGTGGTTATTTATAGTCTAACAAATGAATAAATCTTGTTTTCCTCTGTTGTAACGTTTCACGCAAAAGGCTGTTTGTGTGGCAGTGGGCTGAAATTGGTTCCATTTTTAACTGTGATCACGACTGAACAAAGATACCTCACAAGTAATGTAAATGAGGGAAATTCCCTGTAGGCATAATACATTTTTTAGCCATAAAAAAAATGGATTCTGATTTCTTTCTTATTCTGTTCTTTTTCTTTCTTTTTTTTTTTTTGGTAGGGGAGCAGTGTATCATATTTTTAGGTTTTTTATTTCTCCTCAGTTGATACTTCATCAGAGGACGAGTTGCATCCAATGTGGATATGGTTCAATTTAGACGTTTTGCACAACTCCAATTTGCTAATTTCAGAAATATGTAAACAAATATTGTTGTTCTTACTTGATCAAAGGCAAAAGAGAAGTAGTTGCCCCATGTCATGAAAATATTACATCAGAAATTCTCAGTGTCAGTAATAACACGATGAGGAATGGTGCACCACTATGATTAATGCATTTTTAGATGTTTGTTTTCTAATTCTACCTGCAAATGAATAATTTTCCATTATTTGTTTTTGCATGATAGGCTTACATGTAACATGTATGTAAGGATTTTGTTTGTGTTGTTGTTTTCCAAAGGGAACTTGAAGAATTTCTACCCAGTTCATATTCAGGTATACAATGTAAACACCCCGCAAACTTGAATTTCTGTAGTCTGACTCTGAAAGTATCAATTGTGTGTCAGTTTCAGAAAGGGTGAGAGTTTGTATGAGATAGAAAAAAACAATAACTGATGTGCCAAGCATCATGCAGGGAATGTTCACACAGCATCAAATCCAGATTATGTCATTACCAATTTATACCTTAGATTGAATGCCATGATGTGTTATGCCAGTGCTAGAACATTGCATACACACACACACACACACACCCACACTGACACACACACGCACACACACAAAGTGATACGAAATATGATTTGAATCAGCAACAATGACCATTTCATTCTCTCTGTACCCAAGTGTTAACAAAAGACAGAGGCACATGCATGATTTTACCGAGTTGCTTAAGTGCAAAATTGATGAATGGCATTTATGTTTTGCAAACCGGTGTTGTACTGTTCATTTGGCATAAATCATTGAGTTCTCACCTTTTATAGTTTGCTCTATGGGGGTACTTGTGTGTGCATTGTGTTCAATCGGCATTTAGAAGTGAGCCTTTGACCTCGCGGTGCACCTTGGCTTGCTTCAAACATCACACTGTTACAGGCAATTCAATCTTATTTCATATCAAATCAAAGCAATAATACAGTACCCACCATGACAGAGGTAGCAATATTCTGCATAGCAGGGGATGATGTCTAGAAATGACGTAGAAAGGATACACTGTTTGTGTTGTCAGTTTTTTCGAATCGAATTTATCTACGATGAAACAGCGAACACTGTGAGCACACAAAACAATTTCACCATATTTTAACAAGAAGCAAAAAGAGTAAAGAAAAAATAACGAGTACAAAACCAGACCAAAAACAGACAACTCTGACAACATATATCATTATTGTAGATAACCACATGAAGCACATTCTAGTGAAATGGGACAAAAAATACTCTTAAATGGAGAGCTATTAGATCAAGCCATCTTAAGAATGACCAATAAGATGAAAGTGAAATAATTGGCAAAGAATAGTGGCTACTGATTGTAATTATCTGTGTGATAGTGATTATCTTGTTATGGCTTATGATAATCATCAGATAATAATCTCAACTCTCGCAAATTGATGCATAATTGCAGAGTATTTACTGTGGTGAGCATGCCCAAGGCAAGTTGATTATAATTATGATCCCTTGAAGTGCTAAATTTGGTCTGGAAAGAAGAAAAAAATGCATGTATGACGTGAATGTTGGCCACGGAATGCTTTTGCAGTGAGCCGGAGAAAATATATATTCCGGGAGTATGGGATAGATGTGTGAAGCCTTCTACCCTACCAAATCATTCTTACAGCCCCCATGTGAAGCCAGGGAAAACATGTTATAGCAGCACAGCTGAACATTACCTTGAAGCCACCGTGTGAAGGTCGCGCCCTGGAGGGATGGGGGGGGGGGTGGGGGGGGGGGTGATAGGGAAGAAGAGGCGCGCATGCCTGTGGGCCCGGTTAAATTTGTATTACCAGCCCCCCAGGATGTTGGTGATGGGAGCCCCCTAATAGCAAAGGCAGCCAGCCCCCCAGAGCTGTGTGGAGGTCATGATCAGACCAAAGGGTGCACTGCTCCCTATACTATGTGTGCCGCCGCCGCCATGCCAACCGCATCATGCCCGCTCATACGCTGATCCAATATGTACAACCAATCTGATCTGTGGGACAGCTCCAAAACAAGCGGCACGGTGATTGAGTGTGCAGCGGGGGAAATCTGAATGGATAGAGAGATGGTGGGATTGACGCTCAGTCAGTCAAGCAAACAGATGAATAAGTAATTGATATATGCAGAAGAACTGGTGGGTAAATCAATTGATAGAAAAGGAAGAAAGATGTGTAGAAAAAGAAACTTGTACGAAAGGAAAGATAAACAACAAAATACAATGATGGATGGATGCGGAACTGCCTCCTTGTATTCTTGCCATACTAGGGATCTTTCTTTTTCATCCTGAATGAGGAGATATTGTGGTGATAAGAAAAATGAGGGTTTTTTTTTCTTAGATTGGATTCAGCATACTTGAAAAGTGAAATGTACCCATTTTTTTTTTTCTTTTTTCCTTCAGAATATCTTCTTCTTTTTTCTTTCTGTGCATCAGTATTTGTTTTGACATGCAGACGTTTACACCCCTTTGGATAGTTGATGGATGGAGATGAGAAGAAAGTTAGTTCGATCAAAGTTTAAGAATGAACTAAGAGAGAATGAGATGGGATGATGGACTGATAGTTGATAAAAACACAGATGAGGAGAGTACCACATAGAGAAGAATGAATGAATGTGGGAAAGGATAGAAAACGGATACTGTTTAAAAGTCAATATTTTTGCGCAACTAATTTTTCGTGCTCGCCCGGGTTAGAAGAGTTTCTTGTGTTTTAAATTCCGCGGAATGAAGACATCAGCTACTGGAACATATGGCAAGCAAAAATATGTGCGTGCCTTTATTTTCATGCTTGTTTCTGGTTGTGCGAGATGTGTGAAAAATTTAACAACGCAAAAATTTCCACTTTTACAGTATATATAATTAGTGAGAATGACATGAAAATAATTTATGACTGTGACAAACTTCCGTTTATTCCTTGCAGTACTTACCTTTGATAAAGAATGAAAATAGGTGCATTCACGAAGTGCCGATGCTGCACATGCTGTCAGATCACAATCATATTCATGTATGAATAATTCTGAACGTGAACTAATGATGCATTACGAGCAAGCAGAGTATAAAATACATACAAGCAGATTGATTCTTGTTTCAAACTATGATTGTCAGAAGACCCAAATTTTAAAATTCTGTAAACTACCTACTGTCAAACAAGTACACTTGCCTTACTTACATCTGGGAAAGCCTACTGTCTACTCACACATGTATGCAAACAAAACCGCCTTGAATGCCCAGGTGCTGCTAATGTACTCTTAGCGATGGGAGTTGCTTGCACTTTTTAAGAGGAACCATTGAAAGTAGTGGGGTTTAAATGCCAAAGCTCTCCCGCTGAAAGAGGGGAAAATTATGATGGGAGTCACACTCTGTAAAGGACTCGGCTCGTTTCAAGCAGTTGATTCGACTTTTTCCTCCAGCATTTAGTGGCTGTTCTCATCTTGAGATTGGATAGTTTGGGTTAAAGGTTGAAACCTTCTTTGAAGAAAAATTAGACAGAAGTATTTTCATGGTGTGACGTCTGGGTATTTAGTGGCGGTTGGAGTGAAAAGAAATCCACGATCAGTGCACGATTGGTAAATTTTTGAGATGAAATGATCTACTTTTCTGTCATGACTGGCTTGAAATTTCATGAAATTGTCAGATATGGTACATCTTGACATTTCTGATAGCCACAAGAAGTATTCTCCGCCGGCGCCACTTTTTCAAAAGTGGGGGGGGGGGGGGGGCCACTTCCGGGTCTTCAGCACAAAAACAAAGCCTTACTGCGCTCACACTTCAACGTTTCTATCTATTTCTTTCTAGTGCCACTTATACACACTTGTGGTGTAAAAAAAGTTTGGGGGGGCCCAAAGTGGTGACACCTTTAATATGTATTCCTTTGTATGGTGCAAAAAAAGTGGGGGGCCTGAGCCCATCTCCCCCCACCCATGTTATTACTAAAGTATATTAAAGAATGGTAGATCAAGGATTGTGTCATCTGTATCACCACATGGATTCATACACTGTATGCACATGCATGCATGCACAGCATTCACACCAGCTTCGACATATGTATGATGCAGGCGAGCTGTTTGTTTTCACTGCAGCTATAATGGAAGTGATGTATGCACGATCATGAGAATACTGAATGTTTCCTTGAGATTATGGACATATTTCATTTGATTCATGCAAATTGTGAGCAGTGGTCACAAATGAGGAGAGAGAATGGTCTACATACTCTCATAGTTATCCTTCTTTTGTTAGATATGCTTTACAGTTTTGCAGATGGGAGTATTTACATACATTTTTTTTTTCTCAATGTCCCCCAAAATATTTGCCTCTATTTTGCCTAAGATAGTATCAGGCTTTCAAGTGGCCCTACTTTTCCTACTTTTTCCTACTTTTTTTACTGCTGTCCCTACTTTTCCTACTTTTTCACTCAAAATCCTTCTTTTTCCTACTTTTTCCTACTTTTTTGGTGAAAAACCCCGCAAAAAAAAAATGTGCAAGGCTACTTGAATAATTTATATTCAGACATGATGAGTAGACTCTAGTTGCAGATTCTTACTGGTGGGGAGAGCCTCTTCAGCATGAAAGAGGGATAACACACACCAATCAACCACAAGACTGCTGCCAGCCTCAGCTTTTGCTCCTGTGCAGATGTGATTGATCTCACTGATATTGCAGCCTAGGACTTGGAGCAGTGCTCAACCAGCTCTCATCATCGCTCAAAATTACCAGGCTCTCCCAGGAGCAAAAGTGAGACTGAGGCAGCAGGGTTGTGAGTACAAATTAAGATTTACATGTAACATCAAGAGTTCTGGTGAGTATCGACGAAAACTACTCCAAAAAGCCTGCCCATATCCTGACTTATTCCTACTTTTTTTTTTCTTTAATGCCCTACTTTTTTCCCTCTTATGTCCTATTTTTCCTACTTTTTTAGAGATTTTGTTCCTACTTTATTCCTACTTTTTTACATTATCCCGCTTGAAAGCCTGTAGTATCTTCACACTAATTTGACTGGGTGGGAAATTCTCAAAACTTCAACATTGCGAAATATTCTGTGTTTGAAGCAAAATTTCACTCGGGAGTTTTTAAGTGATTACAGCATGATTTAACAGTTGTTGTGACAAGGAATATATTGACATCTTATGAAGATTTCGTGTCCAGCTTTTGTATTGGTGATTGAGGAGCCATTTATTTGAAGGTTGACTGTATGAAATATACCCTTGAAAGAAACTGGTGACATGGTCTGTTCAAATTTATTTGAAAAGAATTATTACACTTTAATTTTGATTCTCTGAAGCAATTACTAGAGTATGTTTTATCAAGCAAATATGTGTGTTCAGTCCAAGTTCAAGTTCAAGTTGATTTATTTCATTTCCAACATGTGAACAAATAATTAGAAATACAATGAAACGCTCATATATATGTACACAGACGTCAGGAAATCAGTACCACAATGCGATGAACAGAATAACATTGTAGAAGAAATACAGGTAAATTATCAACAGAGATACAAATAACTGTTATGTCACTGTGGTAAATGCATAAACAGTATTGCTGGAAATGCTCAGTTGTGTGTCATGAAAAATCGAGCTATTAAAAACATAACTAGGTGATGTCTGAATTTTGCATCCTAGCAAAGAGAAGTGCAAACATGTAATGATGACAGAGCCTTGAAACTTGCAACATAGATGTTTGTTATTTCATGTTTACATGTATGTTCCCTATTGGGTGTGATTAATTACTGTATACTGTAAAAGTGGAAATTTTCACGGTGTTGAAATTTTCGCGCATTTCGCGCAACCAGAAACTAGCGCGAAAATAAAAACACGCGAATATTTTTGCTTGCCATACGTTCCTGTGCGTGATGTCTTGATTCCGCGGAATTAAAAACACGCGAAACTCTTCTGACCCGGCCTAGCGCGAAAAATTAGTCGCGCGAAAATATCCACTTTTACAGTACTTGGAATATCTTGCAGTGTTTTGTACATTTTTGACAGATATTTGTGAAGTCAACACCTCATGAAATTATTGCTTCCTGTAGCACACATGTATTAGATATCATATCTAAGCTGGAAAATCTTGGAATATTCTTTTGAAAAGTGATAAAGCTTCCATAGCATTCTGTCAGTATCTTTTTATCATGAATTCAACCTCGCACAAAGTTGTTTACAAGTCCCAATCCATGAAATATGATTCTTGTGAAATACATAGCATATGTGTGTTTTCTTCTACCTAGAAATGATCAAGTATAACGTGATATGTTTTCAAGTGCAAGATATATGAGCATGAGCTGTGTTCATAAATCATGACTTTCAATGTCAACAGTAACATAACTGTAGTGCAATAAGATATGACAAGAACAAAATGATAGCACTCCTTGGTTGTGAAGATAAGCTTTTTGTTGATTTATGTGTTGTACAAAGCCACCATATATGAATTTCTCTACTGTTTAGGTGTAGAAGAACATACTAGTAAAAAACAGAAAGAAAGAAAGAAAGAAAGAAAATGAATATCAGGATGCAGAGTGGGTAAGATGAATGGGTATGTAGACTTTCCTACATTGTGAGGGTATTTGCCTCAAAGTTTTTCTTACCAGGTATAAGGGCAATTCACCACCTGATCTTAGGAATGAGATCCCTTGCCAAAGGTTCTTCCCTGTATTCATGTCACGCAGTCATTTACACCTAGCCATCTAGCAGCCAAAGTTCACTCATCGCAGCACTCATCCCCAAGATCATGTGATACAGCCAGCCGTTCGGCGTTGTCTAGGAAACCAAAGCAGATTCACATTTTGATGCTTGGTCAATCTATAACCGGAGTGGCCTGAAATATTCACCAACAGTCCATGGTGGTAAATTGTAGGCAAGGGTCAGAGGGATTTTAGGCAGTCTGCCTAGAATTGTTTCACAGGGGACAATTCACATTGCTTGGAAGGAGGTCTGTAAACCCTCTTCCGTGCATATGTCTATAACTATTCATTATGCGTTAGGAGGGGCTGCCCCATATTGTATGGACAAAGGGCATTTTGTACATTGTACATACAGAGTTTAGGCTGTGCTAAGTACTGGACAGCAGTCACACTGTGTACCATATTTAATTCATATCATACATTTAACAGTCTTCCGAATTAAACCATGGGAAAGCAAAGTACTGTACCCTGTACTTGAAATACTTACAATACAGTGGTGGACCCAGGTGGGGGCGCACTGAGCGCCCCCCCCCCCCCCTTTATTTTTTGTTTAAACATAAGAGATAAAAAAGAAAAATGGGAGGCGGCGCGTGCAATTTCGTAAAGGCGCCCCCCTTTACAGAATTCCTGGAACCGCCCGCTGTATTATGATAAGGTTTTCTTCTTGTTTGACATAATCTTCAGTCATGATGCCCAACTGTAGAATTCTACACCCATTTTAATGTCTGTCTTGTATGTATTTCTGTCCATTTTTTTTTTCAAGTCAGATATATTGGATATTATACACTTTACCAAGGATGACAAAATTCACAGAATTTTGTGGATTGGGTGTAGAGGACTATTACAGCCCATAACATGATATTAAGACTTGGTAGTTTTCTTCAATCTGTAGACTGGACTCTCATTTATACATTGTTTTCTTTCATTTAACACTGGTTGAGGCAATGAATTTTCCATAAATAGCAAATCAGTTGGAGAATTTTGGCATGAATTGAATCACTTATTATTCTGATGGCGTATTTAATCAGTACCTCAATGAACCTATAGCTACAGTGTCCTGTAAAAATCCTGATACTTGCTTAATACGTGTCCTGGAAGAGTGTATTGCACATAGAAAAAAAAAAAAGGAAATATTTGATCAAGAAAGCGTACTGTTTGAACGTATTTGATTAAGAGGCACATCCTTAGTGATTGCTTTATCATATCAAAGAAATACATATTCAAGGAAAACATAACAAGATTAAGACGTGAAATGTTAAACTGAATAGTATTAAGAATATATTCAAGCATACATCACAAGCTGGAGGGAGGGAAAGCAAATTTATTCACATCATTCATGAGATGCACTTTTCATGGTCTCTGGAGTAATGGATGTATCTTTCGCCACTCAATTTCTCAAGGATCTTTGTTTCTAATTTTAGACACGTGAGCAGGGCACGTTCGTTCGGCCACCGGGCGTGGTGAACGACTACGTGGACAGGTTCAGTCCCTTGTTAACGATCTTTCTTTTGCATTTAATTATAATTAGTCTCTATTCTGCCTACTAGGCCTACTGGGTGGGGTGTGTGGACAGGTTCTAAGAAACATTCCCCAGACCTTCCCTCATTGACCTTTGCTTGTCCATGCACAAAGAAAGCTTGAAGATTTTATTATTATGTGTGTACATAGCACCAACACTGTGGATTCAGGTATATCATCATAATTCTGCTGCATTTTAAATGCTGTAAATGGCAAAAGATTTCTCCAAGATTCAGTAGAATTTCAGATGTAGATTTAGTGATTTGTTGTTCTTTTTTGAGAACAAATGCCACAGACATCAATTTTATTGATGCCAGTGAAATTAATACAGAAAATGTCAGCAAAGTTAGTGTGATCACCCATTACTGAAGAATGATGATCCCCTCGCAATAGTGACTATGGCTATGGTAGCGCTTATAGTAATATCATAAAATATATTTTTGACATATGAATCCGACGTAATGACAGGCATATCATACTCACACATGCAGGTTAAAGGACAAGTTCACCTTCATAGACATGTGGGTTGAGTGAATGCAGCAATATTAAATAGAACTCATCAGTGAGAGTTTGAGGAAAATCGGACAATCCGTTCAAAAGTTATGAATTTTTAAAGTTTCTGTGGAGTCATGGCTGGAAGAAAAGACTACTGTAGCTTGTGATGTCACATGAGTACAAGGATATAAGGAAAGTATAAAGAAAATTCAACATATTTTAACTTTTTTCTCTTAATAAAAGGTCACTCCATTGACTTCCCTCTTTCAGAATGCAAGGGGAATAACATTACCCTTAACATACGTCCGTGACCAGTCGAGGAAATTGACACTTTTTTCAGAAAGTAGAATTTTGGGAAATTCTCTTTTTATTTTCTTTATATCATTGTACGCATATGACATCATACACTGTAGTAGTCTTCTCATCCAGCAGGTACTGCGCAGATACTTTTAAAATTCATAATTTTTGAACGGATTGTCTGATTTTTCCCCCGAACTTTCACTGATGTGTTCTACTAATATTGTTGCATTCACTCAATCCACATGTATATGAAGGTGAACTTGTCCTTCAACATGCATCACTTACGTGTTTAAAAAAAAAAAAACAACTCATATATATGCATAAAGCCTAAGGAAGAAAAATCTTGATTACATGCATCTGACTCATGAGGAGAAAAGATTCATTCTGGTACATTAGGGAAGGGACACGCCTAGAAACACTGAAATCCAAACTCGAAACATATTGTGTTTCTCTCACACTGAGGATTATATAACTGTAATCCGTAATGTTCAGAAAAATTGTATTCTTTATCTGCTTCTATGTGTTGCTTGTTGTTTGTTTTCTTGTGAAAAGTAAAAATATGTCTGTCTCATTTTGTCAATGTGGTTCCTGATTTCAAATTCAACCACTCGCATAATTGTCTTTGAAATACTCATTTACAAAATAAAGAGTTTGTTTGCAAAAACTGATAAGTCCATTTTTGAAGATTTTGAAGTATGTTCTCTGTCATAAAGTAAAAGATAATACCTTTTTAATGATATATTGGTCACTACGTATAAAGGTATATTTATGAAGTTATGGTCAAATGAAGTAAACATTTTCTTATTATTCTCTTTATTTTTCTTGACCTTTAATCGCAAATATCTCCATTTGGCAAATATGGACTTATCGGTTTTTGCAAACAAACTCTTCAAATACTATACCCAAGAAATGTATGGCATATGATATATAATATTTTAAATCTATCGTTATGGTAACATGCTCAGGCCTCAGTGTATCTCCATAGAAATGACTGATATGTGGAGTACCATTCTTAGATTTCTTAGATTTCTTTGATTATGTCATTTAAGACATTGTGAAGAATGCATGCATTTTCCACTCACTGTTCAAATACAGACTTTCAGAGCGAAATGCAGCAAACGGTGCTTGTATCGGATGAGCCCATATGGTATGATGCTGAAAAAAAAAGGCAATTTGTTAGTACGCAGCTGGAGAGGTAATCAAAATGTAGTGGAATCGACAATTCTTTATGCCATTTTCTGCCTCCCCTTCACGCACACATTACCCATATGTTGGAAGGGCTGTGTGCTCATCTGATAAATGGGCAACTTGTCCCCATTTTCAGGTCATCTCGCCATCCGTGCGTGCCGTCTGCGCACTGCCCCAGATTGCAGAATGCGGCCCTGACTGGAATATTGATCACTCGGATCCGAGGAATTTCACCCAAAGTACCCGCTGCGAAAGCGCAGCAATCTATCCCGAAAATAGCAGCACTAATAGACAGAAGCATATGGATCCCACACACGACGAAGAAGAGAGAGAGGGTCTTGTTGTGCTATGAAAATCGCTTCAACCATCAGACCAATTAGAACTTCTCTATGGGATGTTTGCTATATTTAGAAAAATATTTTCAATCTGACATGACTGCACATTCCACACATACAAACACACACACACACACACGCACACCAAAAAATAAGGACAATACAAAACAAAAGCAAAAACAAGACATAATGAAAATATTCAGGAGAGTATGAATGCCAGCCTTTCAGAGCTGTTAGCAGAAGGATTGAATGTGATTTATAAATGTGGAAGGTAGAGAAAAAAATGATAACACTTCCATTTCTTCCCTTCTTTAGTGATGCCGATGGGGTGCTTGAGTATCACAGAGAGAAGCTCTTGGCTCCATGTCTGATGAATATTTCTCCTCCTTTGAGATTCTTAAATACCAACGTTTCATTTAAAATTATCACTTTTCTGTGCATGTATATGGTATTGCAGGACCGATTTTCTGGAGTAGGTTGCCAGATAAACCTAGGGCTGGGACAGACACCAAGCAATTTATTCTAAATTATAATTTTTTTTTTTTTTTGATGTCTAGGAAGTTTGGTAAAGTGCGAAGAGAGTCTTGTAGATTATTTGCTGTATAAATACGGCTTCTACTTCTTCTTTTTCTTCTTCTTCTTTTTCTTCTTCTTCTTTTTCTTCTTCTTCTTCTTCTTCTTCTTCTTCTTCTTCTTATTATTATTATCATTATCATTATTATTATCATCATCATCATCATTATTACTGTTATTATCATCATCATTATTATCGTTGTCATCACTACTATATTTTTATTATTATAACAAGACAGAGTGGTAGTACATATTGCTACCATGCTATGTAGAAAGTAAACCTTTTTGACATTATTTTGCAGCTATGTTGTTTCACTGAATAGATAAGGTATTTTCAAGTGTGCAGTGCAGGGTACATTGATACTTGCAGGAAACTCACATGCCTCGTCATGTCACATGGTACAATCTACGGTAGCTTTAGGGCAACTTTTCAAGAGGGGGTTGCCATTAATTAGCTGTCATTGCAAGAGGCAGACGAAGGTGAAACTGAGAAAATGCGTGGTTTCGAGTATCCAGCCTCACGAAAGGCTGCTGGAGGACACTTAGTTGCAGCGTGAAAGTGGCAGGAGTGACGTCACTCATGTTTGATGTGCTCGTTCTCCTGGCGAGATTTGGCTAATGAGACTGGAAAAATTCAAGCGGTCAAATGATGTGTCTGATGTGTCCTCGAATCATGTTTGCAAATGGTTGTAGCAAAGAAGTGTTATTTATTGGATGAAATCATGACCCAAAATTAGCTGTGTAAATGATGTAATTATTCTCGTAATGTAATTGATGGTAAGATGTGATATGATTAGTGCAACGATGGCTCGGCTGAGAGTGATGTAAAGCTTCTTCGCATTCCGTGCCTAATTCTTAACGTGGCTTTGAAGGGAGCAATCACAGCATCAGCTGATGGCTAGAGAGAAAGGTTGACTTGCTGTGAGCCATCTCTGGCTTTGCCTTTGGCTTTTAGGAGTGACATCCTCTAAATTCTCTGCCATTATGTTGTGAGCATCGAACATGAGTTTCAGTCTTCCTAAGAAACAATAATAACAACAAAGGCAGGCACTTGTATGACTACTGTATAAGCTGTTATTTTCGCATACAGATATTTTCGGAGGAATGAGACATTTTTGCGAGATGTTGTTTTCGCAAATTGACACAACGGTACTGTAAAAGCCCAATTACCTTAGTGCAACAAGACATTTTCGCGTGTTGTTACATTTGCAATTGCACTATAAGATGCGAAATTTCCTGGAAATTAGACCCTCACGAAAATAACAGCTTATACAGTATTTCATTGCAGAGCTCTGTGCAGTGACATATTGCTCGTGAATCGAATCGTCCTGAAAAATGCCAATTTTCATAGTGATTGGAAAGAAAGTTACCCTGCATGGTTTCCCCCTCAATTGATATTCCGCATGCTCCTTCAAAATGCCACAATTTTCATTTCTTCAAAATGCATTTTTTTTGGGTTTCCATTCTTACCCCTGTAGTCCCACCAGTGTATTTTGCTGTACCTGCTGTCTGAGGGGCAAGACTTACTCTATTGGCTTCCTCCGCTTCTGCAAGCAGGCCACCCTTCAGTTCTGCTTCATCAAGCCAGTCATGGCCCTGGCGACCCTCATCCTTCTCCCATTTGGCAAATACTCAGATGGAAATTTCTCGTGAGTATTTATCTGTTTGTTTGTTTGTTTGTTTGTTTTTGTTCATATATTCATGACTTGGGTAATGTGGCATTCTAGTGCCACCATAGCTGGAGGCCTTCTAGACATTTGCTGCTGCAACAATTTGCTCCTATATATGAAATATCTGCACGCTAAACAAAACATGAATTCTATCCACAAACATAACCCTAACCCTAATCCTAATCCTCACATCAAATTATGCTAAAACCACAACCCTAACCTTCACCCTAAGTCCTTGGAGAAAATAAAGGTGGAATTAATTGTCACTGGAACAAATATCTTGTCAGCAACTGCAGACAATGCACTCCTTCATTTAGGTGGTTATTTTAGAGCTACCAGAAAATAATGCTATGGTAGAATTTTGATCTGGTCCAGGGAAGAAAGATTTCCATTTAATTTTGTTTGTTTGTTTGTTTGTTTTTTCTTGCCCTGTGAATCGATTTTCAAGAACAAACACACAAATCAAACAGAACACCTGTGTACTGAATACTGTCAGTTGTATCATAAAACGGTTTCACCCCATATACTGGTAATCCAGCATTTAAAAAAAAAAAGAACATATTTTCAGGGTTTTCATGATATTATCATCACAGAAAACCACATGGGATTGTACACTGGTATTCTCATGACGTGTCTATTTAATGTTGTATTTTCTTGATGGGCTGTGTCTGATTTTAGAATTTAAATTTTGTCCATGCCTGTTTTTATAGTTATTACATGATGCAATGAAAATGGTATCATGTAACAAGGTTAGATTACAGAGGAAAAAAAAAGTGGCTGAAATCCAAAGTGAATCAGCAAAGAGCAGGGTGCAAATCCAGTGAAGTGGTTGCCCCAAATACACACAGGAGACACAGACACCTTAAGATCTGCTGTAGATGACTAGCAGTAGTCGGCAAGCGGTATCAACTAGGTAGGCACATGGTGACACATGAGAAGAAGAAGGCATCATGTCCAGCACATTTTACAAATGACCAAGGAGTGTACTACCTACAATTGTTTTGGTACCAACCTGGGAACATTTGCACATGCAAATGAATATGTATGTATGTATGTATGTATATGTATGTATGTATGTATGTATGAATGTATGTATGAATGAATGAATGAATGAATGTATGAATGAATGAATGAATGAATGAATGAATGAATGAATGAATGAAAAAAAGAAATTACAAAAAAAAAGAAAACAATCTCTGATGCAGTTTTGATACCTGTACTATCTTTTTTTTTTAAAAATGAAATAGATGAAATTTTATTTAGAGAGAGAGAGACAGACAGACAGACAAACAAACATACAGAGATATAAAGATTGATACATGTTGATCTATACAATTTTTACCTACTGCATTCTTTGCTCATTCTATTTTTGTGTTTGTTCTGTCCATCCAGAGTTCATGACGGGTACCTCTACATCACCCTCATCTACAACGTGTCGGTCAGTCTGGCACTCTACGCCCTCTTCCTCTTCTACTTCGCCACGAGGGATCTTCTTACTCCGTACCGCCCCGTCCTCAAGTTTTTTCTCGTAAAATCCATCATTTTTGTCTCCTTTTGGCAAGGTGGGTATCTGTGGCATAATTGTTTTCACCAGGCTTGCCAAATCCTCTTCAGCTGATGCAGGTTTTAGATATTCTCTCCTTTTTTTTTCCAAATGAGTCTTTGTGCGTCACATTCGCACACCCGACTCACGAACAGCTCGCCAACTTCTTATATTTTGCTCTAACTCCCAACACACACTCAAAGAGATCAGTGTTTTGAAAACTGGTGTTTTGCAAGAAAAATAGTCGCAGCTTTGTCATAAAGTCTGCATCACAGCAACGCTTCTAATTTTCTCTACAACTTTGCTGTACAGTCCTCGCAGAAACGCTTCTACAGAAAGTTTCATGTTTTCCAAAGGCTGTCATGTATTGTGATCTCAGAATATCCAGGGGAAGTTTTCAGTTCTGGATTTATCAAGCTAGAAAATTAGGGCAGGGACTTAGAATACTTGCCAATGAAATACCAGTTTCTTTCTCTTTTATTGAGACTTTTCCTCGTGTGAAGCTAATCTTAATAAAGGAGCTTAAGAACAGCACAGATTTTTGAAGTTTTAGCAAGCCTCCTCTGAACCACTTCTGTCGGTATACGTCATTGTTAGTACGTACAAAATACAGGGTTTTCTTTTTGTCTATTCATTTGGGACTGTAGTCTTGCTAAATGAGAGCTTACAATGGGGTAACTTTATTTTCACCGAGGTGAAAAGGGTTACACTGCCCTCTTGTGGTGTCATATATACAGTGAAGCAGCTCTCGGTGGAAGATAGAGCACAATATTGATGAGTAGTCATGCAATATGTTACACTTTTCAAGGTGTAAGCAACAGTCCCAGCAGATGATGGGGAAGAGGCTGTCATTAAAATCATGTAGGGGGGGGGGGGGGAGGAGAACATGCAACAACTCAGTAAAACTGAATCACACAAGGTAAGGAGGACAGTCTGTCTGTCTAAACACCATTTCTGTGCCAGGGACTATTAACAGTGTGTGCAATGGAAAGGGTTGTCTTCTTCTTTTTTTTTGGACCTACCTGCACTAGCAGCACACAAGGGGTTAAATCATGTATTATGGTATCCCTAGCACAGTGAAGTGATGTGTTGGTGGTATTAATGTGTCATAGAACATCTCTTGTATGCTGATTTGATTTACATGGGATAAAGTGATGACATTCTGTAAAGGAGCATATTCTGTTAAGTGGCAGTGGATTTGATGTTTTTACACATCATGTACGTATCACATAAATGTCTGTAGATATCATTAGGAGGGTTTTTTTTTTCTGCTTTCAGAATGTTATTTCAATTATGCATAATGTTACACCCAGCCTTATTCTAGTACTACACCCATTACTGAGTCACTGAGTCAGACAATGTAGACAGAAATAACCCTTTATGCGCCCAGGCACTTTTCATCAGCATTGAGTAATCTACCCAAATTTGACCTACCTGGTACATTGTAGTCATACATGTAGATTAGCACGCCCACTCAGAGGTAGCAATGTCCCTTTGTCCAAGAAGGCCAGGGTGACCTGGGGAGGGAGATTAGGGGGATTAGCTAATCCTTGTTCACTGGCAATTAGTTTTCAGACATCCGTGCCAATCCCTGAATAAAGCACTCCAGCCTGTCTACCGGTTGGTAAACAAAGTACAGGAAGGGTTAGCTCTTTTTAAAACCTTTCTGTGCCAGGGACTTTGGACAGTGTGCACAGAGCTATGAGGGTTTGTGTGCCAATTTGCACACGAGGTACCACAAAGAGTTAAAGGGAACCCAAACCCAAAGAGCAATGTGGATTGAGTGAAAGCAGCAACATTAGTAGAACACATCAGTGAAAGTTTGAGAAAAAATGGACAATCGATGGAGTTTGAACTGCTGGATGAGGAGACTACTAGAGGTTATGACATATGTGTGGACAACAATTTAAAGAAAATATAAAGAAAATTCCACAAAAATTCACTTTTCTAGCATGATGAAAGAACACTTGACTAACCGCTCTCAGAAAGCAAGGAGGAATAATTGCTACCCTTAACATATGTCAGTATCAAGTTGATGCAATGTGTAATTTTCATGAAAATGATGTTTTTTTGTTGTTGTTGAATTCTCTTTATATTTTCTTTATATTCTGGTCCTCACATACGTCATAACCTTTAGTAGTCTCCTCATCCAGCGGTTCCAACACCAAAATTTAAAAATTCATAACTTCTGCATCGATTGTCCAATTTTCCTCAAACTTTCACTGATGTGTTCTACTAATGTTGCTACTTTCACTCAATCCACATTGCTCTTTGGGTTTGGGTTCCCTTTGTAGAAACAGATTTTGAGTTGTATGAATACAAGAGTTTAATGAGAACACCACCTGTTTCACCCTTGACCCCACAACAGGTGTTTTACTGGCCATCCTGGAGTTGGCCGGAGCCATCAGCCCCGCCACGACCAAAGACGGCAAGTCCATGATACCGGCGGGAACCGTTTCCGCCGGCTACCAGAACTTCCTCATCTGCATTGAGATGTTCTTCTGTGCCATTGGCCTGCGGTATGCCTTCCCCTTTGACCTCTACATGGAGAAGCAACGCTTCGGCTCCTCCTCAATGCAGGTACGTACTTCCCTACAGCCAGGGTGACTCATAAAATTATGGAACCAGAAATTCTGGCAGAAAAGTTGCAAGTTTTTCTTCTTGTATTTCTTCCCTTTTTGTCCTTTTTTGGAATGTTATCAAGTGTGGAAATTATTAGGGAAAATAAAAAGATGCAAAGTTAATTTTGCTATGAAGTATTTGAAAGCATGATAAACATCAGATTAATTTATTAATTCATTGCAATATACTTGTGTATACTCCCATGAAAGAACAGACCACTTACAGAAATACACAGTTTCATAACTTTTTCAGATAATCAGTTTTTTATTTGACTGTTAGAACTAGACACTTTTGGAAAATTTCACTAAATTTCAGCTCCAAGAATTTTAAATGTTTTAATGTGATCAGGCTTTTTGTGACAATGATGTGACAATTTTTTGGCAGAAATACATGTAGTAAATAAACAAACGACTTGAGACAAGTTGGGGAAATCTCACATGGAATTTCACTTTGCAGACATTTTGTGATCATTTGCTTATTAGATCAGTTAAATGTCTCCACTTTTGAGGAATTTTCTACTGATCCAACTTCAGAATTGTACCAATCATGATACTGAATTAGAGACCTACATGTAGATCTTTTCCAGCAATTTTGTGAATGATATGTGAGGCATTGTGGGAGCAGGGCACCTTTGAATGTTCTTTGCAGGCAAATGGCATTATATAAATGCTGTTCATTTATGATGATGATGATGATGATGATGATGATGATGATGATGATGATGATGATGATGATGATGATGATGATGATGATGATGATGATGATGATGATGATGATGA
Source organism: Diadema setosum (assembly GCA_033980235.1). NCBI lineage: Eukaryota > Metazoa > Echinodermata > Echinoidea > Diadematoida > Diadematidae > Diadema > Diadema setosum. Next base: position 20,110,645 of record CM067064.1, read on the forward strand.
TGATGATGATGATGATGATGATGATGATCATCATCATCATCATCACCATCATCACCATCATCACCACCATCATCACCACCATCATCACCATCCTGATCATCATCATCATCATCATCATCACCATCATCACCATCACCATCATCACCACCATCACCACCATCACCACCATCACCACCATCACCACCATCACCACCACCATCACCACCACCATCACCACCACCATCACCACCACCATCACCACCATCATCACCACCATCATCACCATCATGATCATCATCATCATCACCATCATCACCATCATCACCACCATCACCACCATCACCACCATCATCACCATCATCACCACCATCATCACCACCATCACCACCACCACCACCACCCATCATCAAATGTTGTTACCCTTGATACTTATGGATGAAGTGATACACCCAAACTTGATAGGTTTAGGTCTGAGGAGTTGTTGTGGCTTAGTGAACTAGAAACATAGACTATCAATCACAAGGTTCCTAGTTCAAATCCCTTGGCTGTTGGGAGATTGGAAGAGTGATAACTATTGACAGATGGCCTACATTGATCGGTTTTATTTTTAATGGGGGGGGGCGGAGAAGTGAAGAACTTCGAAAAGCAACTTTCTTAAAGTAAATTTTTTCATCTGTAAGTAGAGTCATTTCTGTTATTGGTTGACAAGGAAAACTTTGTACTCTTCTGGTATAAAGATGAAATACTTGTGTATTGGTGTATTGTATGATGAATGCAATCAGCCCTTTCATTACCTTTCTCACCCCTGTACTCTCATCCTTGACCCCCAATCTTCACCCCCTGTGCAGCAGAGTATATCCAACAACCTGAAGGACACGGTGAACCCGCGCGACATGTTCAACGACACCATCCACAACTTCTCACCGGCCTACCAGCAGTACATGCAGCAGGGCACTATGTCGGATGACATGGATTCGGGCTACTACCATCACTACCCCCAGACCAACGGCAAGGAGATGATGAACCCGGCCGGCTCCATGGGCAGCGGGGGCAACAGCAGCAGCAACGGGGGCGGGGGCATCCTGGGAAAGGGGCGGGGTGGGAGCGGGCGGAGGTCAGGACACACAGAGAAGACCACCCTGCTCAGCTCCGACGATGAATACTGAAAAGGGTTTTGGGTACTCTAATAGAGAAAAGCTGTAGTACACATTCTATTTCACAAAACTCATCTTTGTTCCAACATGTGCCACAAAGATTTGTTGTTCTTATTGTTTTTTCCAGATAAGGGGGAGGTCAAACATCTTAAGTGCACCACTTATATTCAGATGATTGTATCAAAGAAAGTTCTGTAAAGTTTTCTTGCAAGCCAGAGATTGTCACCAGAATAAAGACATTTTACAGCATTGTGAACACTGACATTATGTCATGACCACTCCTGTCAGGGTGTCGTGTTTACTCATGAAGTAGTCTGTGTGATGTAGTCAAATTTTCCATCTTAATTTTCACCCAGATTACTCTTCAAAAAAGCTGCAAACTTGTCTGAAATTCCTCTTTTAGATTGTCAGACTGAAAAAAAGTTAAACAGCAGCAGCAGCAGCTTCTATCTCCCTTCTGCAATGTGGTGTTTGTTTTACAAAAACTGGATCACTTGAAGCCATGCATGCAGAAGAAAAACCTGGCACATGATAAAAGTGGCTTGTTGAACTTTCAGTAAATTCTCATATCATTCATGACCTACACTTGCGTGTAGCTAATGATAAAAAAATCTATTACTCTGGGGAACCACATTTGTTCAGATTTAAGTCATTTAAAGGTTAACCCTATTCTAACTGGGCTATTTGAGACCAAGTTTTTACTGGGGGGGGGGGGGGGGGGGGTCAATTTGACCCCCCCTTCAGATCTCAGCCGCCGATCGTGCGATCGCCGCGAAAGTTTGCCTGAAGATAGAGCTGGATGTCAACTACAAGATAACATGGTCATACAATAGAAAAATATTGCCTTTCTATATTTAATAAAAAATTAATTATGCAAATTTGTGCATGAAATCATATTTTCACCTATAACTCCATTAAAATGACTGGAGGATTGCTAAATTTTTGTGTCAGAATTCCTCAAGACACATCAAATAATTTTCTTGCAAAAAATTAGCACAATCGAAATCAATTTCTTTTGTTTTTTTATTGTTTTGTTAATTTCTTATGTATTTTATTATTTTTTTCGACCTTTTGTTTTCTATTGTTTTTTTGCCAAAATTTGTTGCAGGCACTTTTTCAGGCTTATCTACACTAGAATTGATTAATTTCAATGGTTAAAAGTTGAAATAATCTAATTTATATCAATTTAACCAAAAAACACAATTTGCATTGGATTTGCACACGATATCATGAATTTGAGCTGTTTTTTGGTTGACATGCATATGCAGAATATTACATAACTTCAAAACGGTGTACCCGGACGTTGCAAATTTGGTCTCAAAATATGCTGGAGACTTCAATGAAAAAAGTTATGAAACGACGCGGCAAAATCTTTGCGCGTTGCGAAATCGTGGCGCGAAACGTCAGGGGGGGGGGTCAATTTGACCCCCCCCCAGTTAGAATAGGGTTAAAGATGCAAGATTCAGGTTTCGAAAATGCTTTAGTGCTGAGTTTAAAGACAAGAGTTTGGTGAAGAAATGAGGAAGATTGGGTAAAGATGGAGTATCTATTCACTAGAGAGGACACCTGGGGGGCGCTGTGGCGTAATGGATGCGACTCTCGACTCCCAATTGGAAGACTGGAGTTCGATTCCCGCCCAGCGCTTTACATCGTTGGACAAGATGTTTTTACCCACCGTGTCCCTCTCGACCCAGGTGTATAAATGCTTACCTGGCAATGCTAGAGTAATTATAATAGCAAGGCCCTCTGGTAGAGCAGTGGCAAGACTAATGAAGCTACCCTGGATATAGAAGACAATGAATAAATGATAAATGAAGAATAAAAGAAATATACTATGTACATTGTATAAGCTAGGTTAATGCCACCAACATTGCATTCTTCAATGAAGTGTACGCTTCTGAGAGCAGAAGTTGTAGTGACACCATTAATGTGTTAGTGTGTCCGAAGCAAAGCAATGTTGTCTTTCCATTCCATAAATTCATGAAAATGCCACCACAAGGCAAAGTATTCAAATTTACCTGTTGTTTGGTCTTTCCTAACAATTTTCTGAAAGCTTACTTAACGAACTCCAAATACTTAACCATAAAATGTCTACTGTATTCTCCTTTTCATGTAGCTTTATTTGACACAAATTGTAGCACAATTTCATCCATGCCGTACTGTTACTGAAATACCAAGAGTTATCAGCTTTTTCATATTCAGAGAGTGAAAGAGTGCCCTCTATGTTGTAATTAATGTAATTCACCAATGCACTCTTGATGTAGGGTACACAAGATTTGGCAACTAGACGTATTGAGATTTGTTTCTTTTTTTTGTTACTTTCGGAGGGGGGGGGTATTGTTTTGCCTGTTCATGTAAGTCTCTTCAGTTCCAATTTTTTTCTTTTTGGTGACATGATAATAGTGATATTATGTCTGGTTATTTCATCTGAAAGCGAGAAGTGTAATATGTAAATGGTGACAGGTTTATGTCCACATTTGGGTAAGAGGTAAATGGTCACACACATGAGGTAAAATGCCGTACTTGTTCTTGTTTAGTGCATGTTTTGTTGGCTCAGTATCTTAATTGATCTCATTTTGATCACAGTTGGTCACAAATCATTTTCCTATAAAGGGAAGAAGCATCATACAACCAAAGTTGACCTTTTGACCTTTGCAGGTGTGCTTCGCCGTTTTACAGTGTTTGTATCCTCGGAGTGATGTTATGAAAGGAAAAAAAAAAAAAAGGCAGGGAATATTCCGTTACTGCATTCCTAATCTCTTCTATTGAGATAAACAAATTCACAGCTTATGTAATAGGATATTAGTGAAGAAAAAGTGTGCTGTGCTGTCCTACTACACCCAGACTGATAATTTGCTGTAGTATGTGCAGTTCAGTCAGTCACTGATTTTACATTAATGTTAAGCCTACTCCTTCTTGCCCTTGGTCTTGTCTTGGTTACTATAACAGGAACTTCTTCTTTGCTCAGCTTTTTTCTTTTTCTTTTAGGCTGTGATATAGCCAGTGAGTAGCCAAATCAAGCTAATGGATTTATCTGGGATTTTGCTCTGTAGTGGCTTCTCAGATAACTTGGTGTGTCTGATCTTACATCATTATGTTATTGCCGATGCCAAATTGGCAACACTTGTATGTCTGCTATGACTGTGCAAAACGTGTACCCCACTGGGGACAGAGAGACATCTTGCCAAATAGTGAAGCATATGCAAGGTTGAGGGACCCATGAATAATTGTTTTGTCAGGTAGATGAAACGGCTGAGTGTTAATTGGCTAAGATGGAATGTTTGTGTGGATCTGTGAACTGACTGCAATGAATCAATCTGCAAAGTTGTGATGTATAGCTGATTTATAGCTAATGTATGTGTATTTCATTGCTGAGAAAGTCCTGTGATAAAGCAGTGTTTGAGTATAGGAAGATATGAATCCTAGAGGTGTATTATCATCGGAAGGTATATCAAGTGAACCAAGTCACTGTAGTTTTCCAGTCGATCGTGGCTGCAATGTGAGATTTTTATGACTTTAATAGAGAGAATAGTGTGAGAGAGATTGTACCAGGATGCTGCATGCTCATGTTGCCATACATCACAAATAGATACTGCATGCTGAGATGGGGGGGACGTGACGAAATGTAGTGAAAGGGTGTAGCTCCTGGTAGTAAAGCGTCACTGACATCTCCAAGTGACGTGCAGTGAAGGTATACCACACTACGTGGTCAGTTGGTGAAAGAAATGCATTGCAACATCTACTCTGTGGTCATTATGTCACGTTGGAAGGGATGCTCGGGTGACGGCAACATGCCTGAAGCATTCGATGGGAGAGAGAAAGAAAATTCAAGGATTGCCCTCCAATATTACATGTCATGGACAGTGTGGATAGTTCTAGCAGAGATTTGTAGCTTGTTTTCTTGTGTTGAACGTTACTTGTGCATATGATTGCAAGGTTACGGGAAGTACTAATCCGATCCAAAATCATCTGCTGTATCAAAACCACTAGTGTTATCAAGGAAGGGAAAACAAATCTTCACTTCAGACATTCAGGGAATGATTAATTGGTTATAAATCTCAATACTCTGAAAAGAATCTTAGAAGATGATGGTAAATTTTTAGATGAGATCGGACTAAAGGAAATGCCAGAAATCAGTATGGTGTGGTTAGATCACATTACGTTGTTCCTTCACAAGAACATTACAAACATTCTTTTGTGTTTTCGCCAATCATGATTTAGATATCTTTCACATTTGCCGCCCGGTCTGTGGCACTTCCCAATGAAGTTGATACATGTCAAACCCATTTCTCTGTAATCAGAGTGTCAAGGGATACCATATGAGTCATATTCCTTTCTTTTCAAGCTACCTCCCATTTCTGAGTATTTAAACACGCATTGGACGTAAAAGGACACCACTGACCACATTTTCTTTTTATCTCCTACCACGTCTGTCTTGATGTTCTTTGTGATGATCAACTTTGGAATAAATCATACAGGAGATTTAAATCAATAAATCACAATAAGAAGATTAATAGCCCCTTCAGATAATTTAGCAAGTTCAGCTTATTCAACTTGATTTCGAACAAGTTCCTCATATTCTTTATTTGAGAAATCTTTTGGAAATATTAATTACTGTGGTTCCTGTCCTTTGTTTTGTTTTGGGTTGTTGTTTTTTTGTTTGTTGTTGTTGTGCAGTAAACTATCACAGATTTTTTTGCCAATGTACTTGTGTGCTTGCTAATATGTACACAAGCATATTGGAAACAGATCTGAGTCCTTATATGTCTGTTCTTTCTGTCTGATCGTCTATCTGTCTCTTTCTTCTTCTTTTTTTTCCTCTGCTTGTGAGAATGTCTTACAGTATACATGTTGATGGGTGACTGACTGTCAAGCATGAAACACAAGCCAGTGGCACGACTATTTGCAATACTGGTATACACATTTCAGAATTAGGGTCATATATAGTGCGTGGTAATGATGCCGGAGCATTTCATGCTAAAGATATACCAGCAATTAACAAAATCAATAGTTTCCTCTTCTTGGCACAATTACTGCACCACAACGCAAATATTTGAAACATTCTGGGCCCATCTCTGCTTGGTTGAGCTTATGTAATCTGGGAAGTGGTACTGAATTCAGTGATCCATGTCATAAATCTTGCAGATTTTTGTGATTTAATGCCGTGAGAAAACAAGAAAATAATATCAGAAAAAGAGGCATAATCTCTCCACCAGAAGTTTTTAAAGTTCTTCTTGTGATTCACTCAAGGTTCACTCTGAAAGAAGTATTTGTCCTTATGAATGTAAAATGGCAAAGAATTTATTCATATATCTGATTGAATTGTAGTTTGTGTTTAGGATACAGTACTAAGAAAAAGAACATAAATGGCAAAATATTCATGTGCTTTAGATAGTTGTGGCAACATCTTTTTAAAGAAAATCATTTCCAGAGTGTAAAGATTTTTGTCCGAAATGTGAGGTAATGAATAATCATTCAGTGTATATGATGAAATGAACATAATTCTGTAAAGCCAAAGTGTAAATAATGAAATTGTAAAGAGGGAAAAGGTGTTCAAGAATGAGAAATTTAAAATTTGTTACAGACAAACAAATGTCTTTATTGAACATCAAAAGATGGAAACCAAAAAAGAAATGAGAACACTGTCTGTATTGCAAGTTATGGAGGAAGTGTTGTACATAAAAAAAAAAAATCAAAATTTGAGAAAATAGTTTTTCACGTAGAAGTCAATATCTATATGTAAAGAAAAAAAAGAATTAAAAGGTCTTGAAGTGTTCACGTTGAGTGGTCATGTTTGTATTTTAGTTAAAGATTGTTGTAAGTTCTACATTTGGTGAATTATATTTCTAAAGAGTCTTATTCAAAGTGTGCTAGCGTTACTTTAGAGTTGGCATCAAAGATATTCGATGATGTGCATATTTATGTAAATGTGTTTTTATTTTTATGAGTGGTATGCATCGAGTTTACATTTCCCTTGTCATCTCTGTTCGTTGTGTGTTAACCTGTTGAGGACGAGTCCCGAGTATACTCGGGCAGGTGTCTGTGGGAAATATGTGTTGTAGCAAAATCAGTCCGTCCTCAACGGGTCAAATGTTGTAATAGGTATGGTTAAATGCCATTATCACAGGCTCACTTACAATGAGGTACTGCTTTTAATGAGGTAAATTCAGCAGTCCCGATTTGTCATTACTGTGCTAGGCTGGTCTTTCTGTTTAGTACATTTACAACAAAGTCGATGAAGGGCAGTTTGTCAATCAGTTGCAAAAGATATTTGTTATAATGAGATAAAACCAGCAGTCCTAGCAGCCTATTCCAGCAACCTCGTTATGTTATGGCAGGGTTTACCCATTAAACAAAATCCACTGTTGCATTTGTAGTCCTCTTTGGGAGAAATCCTTCCCAGAGATTATCACTGTTTGTATGACAGAGATATCAATTTGACAGCAGGCATGAAACGGTTTGATATGAGTGTTTTGTTCAGATGTCTTTGTTGTTGTTGTTGTTGTTGTCATTGTTGATGTCGAGAGTCCGAGGCCAGGCAGGTGTGAGCGTGGTCTTGCAGGAGGAAATTTGTCTCAGTGAGTGTAAGGCTTTCCCTACAATCTGTGCTTCTGTTACCGTCTCTGTTGTGTCAGTGAACTCCCCGAAAACCTCATACTAAGTATCTCTCAACCTGCAATCACTGTCCACTGGGTCCCACAAACTATTTATCGGTTTCCTACGTCCACTGCCTACTCACTGGACTGTCCAAGGTTGGGGCTAAAATGCTACTGCTTTCACAGCTCCATTGTCAAATGACTTGACCATCTGGCTTAGAATGCCCTGATGATGTAGATTCAAAAGTGAAAGCTCTCATATACGATAACAGGGAGTAAGTGACTATTTAGACCTTAGGTATAGAGAAAATTGAAAAAAAAATGAAGAATGAATTACTTTCCACTGACTGTCCATCTACATTATCAACATCAAAAGTGTTAGAACATGTTTTTCTCTCCATAAAAACAGTTTTAAAGCTTGAAAAAAAGTGACTTCAGGTAATGCAGCTGTTGGATGCATGTTTCTCTGTTCTTGTAACCTTTTATTCTATTCCCAAAAGCCCATGAGTTAGGATTTTCAAGTGTAATTTTATATTGAATAACATATTTTGGATTTTCATAGATTTTAATATATTTTTTTTTTCTTCATTTGCAGGGTAGTAAAGTGTTGATTGGATCTGCATTGCTTTAAAGACCCCTTGTCTGCAGTATTATTTTCACTGAGAAGTATACTGATTTGCATTGCAATGTAGTGAAAATTCAATGATTATTTGAAGGCATAAACCTGAACCCTTATTCACTTTAGTGTGCGTATGATATTGTTTTTGTTCAAAGTACATTTACCTTAAATTATGTATAATTTTCATGGCATGGAAAAAATGCAAAAATAAAATCAAATTGAACTGAACTGAACTGTTTTGCTTGACAGTAGGAAGGGTAGAGGATGATGAGGGGGAGACATTTTGTTTGGCATCAATCGTAATTCAGCCCTCACAACGTTCCAGGAGAGGTCTTTGTCGAAATGTTTGCAGTCACCTGCATGTTTGTTGATTTTAGGCCGATTTGATTTAAGCTTCAGGAGAGTGCTGAGAAGTAGCGATGCTTCAAATTAGTTCATGTCCTTTTGGCAAATCATGTCCCCCTAGAAGCCGGGCAAATAACAGTGTCAGTTTGATGGATGGCAGAAAAATTCCGGTGCAGGGAATGCCAAATGAATTTGTTGGGGGAACTTCTCAATCACCAGGATGAAGTGAATGTGACACAGCCCAAAGCATGGCTTTTGTAAGATGGTTGTTGTTGGGAGGGGGGGGGGGGGGGGGGAGGGATATCTGAAGTTTGTCAAAATCAATCGCAGCGCTGTGTATGCTAGTTAGCAACCCCAGATGATTGTTCTTTTGCAAAGATCCTCTGCAAATTTGTCCAAATATTTTATACGAAGTTCATGGCATGATGCTGTAAGAAATATCCAATATCCGACCCATAATGGTTATTTGATATGTTTGAAATCTCTCACATTTTATCAGCACCTCCTTTGATTAACAGCGTGAGAGGAATTATTCCAAGTGAGCATGGATTATAATATTTCCAATATATGCACTTACTCGCTTGCCTTTGTGAAACAGGTTGTATAGTAGCTCACCGCTTAAAGGGAACGAGAATGTATTATCTGAAAAACAGGCTGAAAAGGAAGTCTATGGAAATATGTATATCAGATTATCATTTTGTACATTCTATCTCTCTAATTATTATATATACAAATATATCTTGCCAGTCGCACAGATGGTCAGTGAATGTACAGCCTCATATTCAATATCTATTCATATTTCCTGGTAAGATAAATCCTTGAAATAATATGCTCTGTGGTTTTTGTCTTTGCAATACATTAAGCACAGCCACACACACACACACATACACACACAAATGTTTGGAAATGTTTTCTTTATGTGTGCTAAATTGATTTTGCAACCTGTATCACCCTACATGAATATGAATTAATAGCATCATGAGTTCCTATGGTGCAGTGTGATAAACCATGACCACACCATCTGTATTGGTAACTAAATAGTTTATGATTATTATTATGAATTTGGATGTGGAATGCCATGAAGACCAAAGAAGTCAGTCATTCTTACATGGGTCATCAAACAAAAAACTTTGGAAAAGTTTTGATGACTGAGATTGAAATGGACATATCTCTTGCCTCATTGGCAAGTCATTCCTTTTTTTCTTCGCCTTCTTCTTTCCAGAAAACATTATTGTCATATATTCTCAAAGTTTTCACCTACCTGTGCAGGTATCCATGTGTTAAAGTCATTTCTGTGACATTTAACTACCCATCAATCAATTTAACAAAGATTTGCAAAACCCTTAGTTGATTTTATAGGTATAATCTTAAGCATTGCCAAGAACTGGATATCATCATTATCACAATTATTGTTACATGATCTGAAACAAACAAGGATGAAAGCGACTACAAACACAATTGGCTTCTTGTAGTTTTACATAAGAGCATGTGATGTGATATTTTGCATTTATATAATTTAAACTAATTTTGGCTTGTCTGTTTAGGTTTGTTTTGTTTTTTTCTTTTTCAAACTATGCATGGGTGCTCTAAACAAGTTTTCCCTGCTCGAAGAGAATGTCTGGCTTCAGTGCAAATGATACCGTGTACATTTTAGGCCTGTTTTGTGGTTTCTCCTTCATAAAATGATTCCATTCTATACATGCCTTTGAGATTCTGAATGACTGATTGAAGATGCTCATATAATTTGATTGAGCGGTACTCTGATAATACAATCAAACAGCATACATCTTTTATTTATTGAGGGACACAAAGGGTGGTATATTTTTGCAGTCCTGCTGCGTAATGTTTGTCTGTTTTTGCAAAGTTAATATTGCAATACCATAATGAGTGTTTCTATGTGTTTTTCAGGTGTAAGTTTCTTTGTTTCCATTTCATTTCTGGAAACCAACAAGAAAATGTTCAGATTTCAAATGGAAAATCTTCCCCACTGATATTTACCATGTTGACTTGTCTTTTTTGAGTGATGGATATATCAGGGGGATATCTACCCCCAGGAGTAATGATATGAAATAAATATGTATTAAAGCCATGTATGCTATTGGTGAGGCCTCACACGGAATAGTATAGTATTATCACAGGTGTCTGTCCCATTCATCTATAACTGATCTCAGCATATTGTACGAGTCTGCATGTTTTCTCTTACTTTTTTTTTTTTCAGCACTTTTTGCCATTGCAATATTACAGCTTTTGAAGACTTTTCTTTTTGCACGAAATTCCTGAAACAATGTTCAAATTGCTCTCATTTCTTACACATTGTGCAAAAGGCAATAAAAGATTGATACTACACTTAGTAATTCCAGTCAGCATTGTTGGGGGAAATGTTAAAAGACATTAGTTTTGAACACAGGGTTTCTACCAATATGTATAAAGACTTGTAATCTATTTGCCTTGTTTCTTACACCAGGCCTCCAGAATCAGTGGTGCCTGCTGAATTGGCGCTAGACACTACCATACTGTCTGCCTTCTATTTTTCGTGGAACAAAGAAGTGGATTATAATCTCGGGAGCCATTTGTGCAAGTCGGTTAAACATGGGGGAATTGTTTCCTTGTCTCATATTTGCTCGTAGCACATGGCTCATTAACGTTGTGTGAAGGCTTCTGTTTGTTTTGATTCGCCTGCGTATTCCAGTGTCGTAGACCCGTTTAATTCAAAAGAGTCAAAATGTTACATGGCAGTGGTGTTGTCGTACTCCAGCATCAAGAAGTGTTCTATCCCGTATTTGTCCTTGCTTTGATTGTTCGTCGATTGTTGTACATTTTTTGAGTGTTTGCAAAAGGGGAACAGGAAAGAAGAGATGAGGTAAATGAGAATAAATATGTCGATATTTGTGTGTAGATACATAACACGAGACTCTGATGTGGTTTTCTTCAAGTTCAGGGATCTGTTTAAGTGTGTGTTGTGTAAGAGCTCTTGATGCGTGAGTGGCAAGGTTTGAATAGTGATGTGATGGGACATGGCGGTTTTCTTTCAGTTATACAACCTAAAAAAAAAAAAGGAATGGTCTCATTTAACCCATTGAAGAGTAGTCCCGAGTATACTTGGAAAAGTGTCTATGAGAAATGTGTGTTATAGCAAAATCAGTTGGTTGTCAGTGGATTAAAGGGACTCTACAATACTGGTTGAGGTGGGGATTCATGTTTTGAACATTCCTAAATGAAATAATGAAAAACCTCTTATGAAATATGAAAGAGCATGTAATTTTAAAAAGGATTCAACGTTTATTTGATGAAAATTGGTTTTCAAATGGCCGAGATATCCAAAAATGTGATAATGATTAAAGGCGACAGGCCTCGCCCTTTATTAGGATCTCTTTGTTTCGCCTTGTTTTTGGATATCTCGGCCATTTCAAAACTGATTTTCATCAAATAAACTTTTGATACCCGTTAGAATTGTATGCTCTTTGACATCTTGTAGAATGGTTTCTAAATATCTCGCAAAACTTTAAAAGCTAAATCCTCACCTCAACCAGAAGTGTACACACCCTTTAATACATTGAGATCAGAAAAGAGAAGACGGGGAATATTATCACCCCAGTCTGATAGAGGAACCCATCTTGCAACAAGTGAGGTCCATGTAATGGTAACGGTTTACAGGGGTGTATTCACTCGAGCTTAGCACTGTCTCCCACACACGCACACCACACTCCTGAAAAGGATCTCCAAAGGTTCTGACCCGTCGCACAACTTTTTGAAGGGACCTTGCAAAAGAGAATGGAAAGGAAGTGGATGCAAAGACAAGGAGGGAATGTACAATACAAACATTGAAGGCAACAAAAAAGCAAAGGACCTCATTTAGCACAAACAGGAAGGCAATGTGAGATACGTATTGACTGTAACTAAAAGCTCTTTGGAGGAGCGAGACCAAATCACTCAAATCTGTTGAAATGTCCTTTGTTTCTTTGTTATCTCTTTGTCTTTCTTGGAATGAATAAGCATGACTGATTCTTTGTCTCATATGCTGTGAGTCTATACTTTAGTCACGCGTGACAAGAAAGAAAGAATTCATTTTCTCTCTTGGTATGAATTGAACAGTCAAATCATAGCAAAACACCAGACAGTGTATGTACCTTGTTTTTGTTTCTGCAAATTCTTTAGCGATTTTAATGTGAGAGATTTATGCGTTTGTTTGTCAAAGTGTAGCTTTTTTTTTTTTTTTGCTTGGAAGGAATCCTCCCCGACACTTGGACTGACTAATCGTATATCAACGCTACATCATAACAAAACGTCGTCATACGACAGTCACTGCCGCTTAAAGGGATTGTATAGTTTTGGTTAAGGCCTAATTTAACGTTTCTAACATTTTTGGTGAATTATCAAGAAATCTCTAATGAAATATGAAAGAACATGTAATTCCCAGAGGAATTCACCATTTATTGGATGAAAATTGGTTTTGAAATGGCAGAGATATCCAAGACAGAGCCATGCTGATAAAAGGTGGGACCCACCTTTTATTACGATCGCTTTGTTTTACTTTGTTTCTGGATGTCTCAGCCATTCCACAACTGATTTTCATCAAATAAATTTTGATTTCATCTTAGAATTGTATACTCTGTCCTATTTCATAAGTGGTTTCTTGGTATCTTGCAAAAAGGTTGAAAGCCCAATCCTCATCTCCACCAATATTGTACCATCCCTTTAATGTGAATGAATCAGGAGGAATCGCCTTATGTCCTGATTTAACGACTCTCCCAATAAAAGAAGTCAGACATTAAATCATCTTTATACATCACAAAGCTCAGTATATGGGCCTACATATGAATCCTTTTTGTGCACATGCTTGACTGTCACTAACAGGCTAAGGCTACTACTAATTGCGTACAATTATCCACGATATGTTTTCAGGTCAATTTTGCCCTCACAGTTTGAATGGCAAAAGTGCAATGCAGATTGATATGCCCAATAACGTTAAAAGACATATTTTATCGGGTTCCTTGACATTAGCTCCTGTGACAATTGTTCTCATGAAATATCTGCATGCTAAGCCAAACATAAATTCTACCCACAAACATAACACTAACCCTAATCCTAATCCTCACATCAAACTAAACATAAAACCTTATCCCATACCCTAACCGTAAGTCCGTGGAGAAAAATAAGACCACTCAATTGTCGCAGGAGCAAATTTTGCATCACCATTTTATCAACCGTAAAAACAAGTGACCACCTCAAGCCATTATGTCAAGGCATTTCGTTGCTTCTCAAGTGTGTCATTTCTTCTGTCTGTCACAAGTAGTATTAATGTACACAACATGCAAAATGGTTCATGCTAGTCATGACTCTGCCAGTGTTCCTGCGGATGTGGCAGGCCAATATTGGGGTTGCAGTGGGGCTGAAACAGTGACACTGTTAATTCATCTGCAGGAGTCCTGATTATGTGGCGGTGCCCGCGCATTTGCAGTCACCATCATCACAGATACAGTATGAGAGGAGATGGTTCAAAATGTTTCCTGCTTTTCTATTTTTTTTCTCTCCCTTTTTTTTTTTTTTTTGGGGGGGGGATAGGAGAGAAAATAAAAGTTACTGGAAAATAACCCTAAAAATGAAGAAGGGTTAGATGCTGCTTGACTTCCATGCAACAATTATTTTCAAGTACATTTGTGTTTGTTTGCTCTAAGTTTGTCATCAAGTCTTTTAATTCCCACAACAACCAAACCACAACCAACAAACAACACATCCAAATGACCTTCATGTACTTTTTGTAGGTCGTGATATGATGCTTAATCCTTTGTTTAATTTGGTAACAAATCTACATTTTAGGTAGTAGAGTAATGATGTTAAAAAAAATATATGTAGGCTGGAATTGTGATTCACATGTGTACATGCATGCATGCACATGGACACAACCACACAGACATCATACATGTACAGATAGATAGATAGATAGATAGATAGATAGATAGATAGATAGATAGATAGATAGATAGATAGATAGATAGATAGATAGATAGATAGATAGATAGATAGATAGATAGATAGATAGATAGATAGATAGATAGATAGACAGACAGATAGATAGATAAAGGCAGATAGATAGATAGATAGGCAGATAGATACATAGATTTATAGATTGATAGATAGGTAGATAGATAGATAGATGGATGGATAGATAGATAGATAGAGAAATTTAATGAAACTCTGAGATATTGATATAGAGCTGAGGGTTGATGAGTACTTAAAAGACCCTTCAGACTTAATTAAAGGAAACCAAATCCCCAAGAGAAACGTGGATTGAGTGAAAGCAGCAACATTAGTAGAACACATCAGTGAAAATTTAAGGAAAATTAGACTATTGATGCAAAAGTTATAAATTTTTGAAGTTTTGGTGTTGGAACTGCTGGATGAGGAGACTACTTGAGCTTATGACGTCATGTGTGGACAAGAATATAAAGAAAATACAGATAAATTCCACAAAGATTCATTTTTCATGAAAATTACACATTCCATCATCTTGACACTGACATATGTTATAAGGGTATAGTAATTATTCCCCTTGCTTTCTGTAAGCAGTTTGTCAGGTGCTCTTTCATTATGCTAGAAAAGTGAAAGCATGTTGAAATTTTTATAGTTTTATGCTTTACTATTTTATTGGTTTCATATAGAATATACAATTATGTAATTTGAAAGAGGTCAAAGGTCAGAAAAAATTATCAAAATTATTTCTGTGACACACAAGTCTCTCGGTTAAGCCTTAATAGGCTTTCAAATAAACATAACTTATAATAGATAAAAATAAACATGAGTGATCTAGTGTGCATAATGTAGAAAGGTGAAATGAGAGTAATATTGCTGTACCTTCCAGGGAACAATAGGCCATTATGTATGGAATCTTCAGTTACAAAAGGGTTAAATATCACCACAAAATAATTTCAGTAACTTGACAAAGGCCTATGTGTGAAAGTTTGTTAAATATAAATCTCTCCAAGTTTCATTCACCCACTTCTTTCTTCATACACACACACACACACACACACACATATATATATATATATATATATATATATATATATATATATATATATATATATATATATATATATCATATATATGGGATTTTGTTTAGTTGTAGTTAAAATTTTAATAAAACAGAAATCCACTTTGCACCACCAAAGTGCATGATTACTGTCTATTGTCTACAACTTTGGCCATAGTATAGTAGTAGATTTGTGTTATTCATGAAGTGTGTACAAGTTTGTTTTGTTTTGTTTTGTTTTTTTAAAAGCATTATCCATTCTTTTAGAAAGTTTTTTTCTTTGAAGTTGCTAATTTTTTTGAAGAAGAAAATGCAACTTGCCTTTCCTATACATGTGTTTGACACTTTAAAAAAAATATATGTTTCAATCTAATGCCATATGGCCATTGGTTTCCTAATGTGAACTAAACAACCAGAGACATAATAGGCCATTATGTTTTGACACAGATACATCTTCAGTTTAGAACTAGAAGGGTGCAACTCTCAGTGTCTTTTCATATGAATGAAAGCCTGTCTGCCTGTGAAAATGGAAATGTTTGGAAAAGGCATCGATTTTTATACAGCTTGAAATGTTGACATTCTAACTGATGACTGTGCATTCATATGGAAAGGCGTTGAGAAATTCCTGCTCTCTGATGCATTGAATGGTAAAATGAGCCTGGCACCTTTCAACATCGCTTTCCAAATATTGACTACCCGTTGAGGGATCTATGCAAGCGTGCCAGTTTTTTTTTTTTTTTTTTTTTTACCCCAAACATCTTTGAATGATGAGCAGTCAATATTTGTTTCAGTTTTTTTAAATGCATTGGGGTATATTACCAAGAATTCTATTATCAAACTCCCCTTTGACAGTATAGAGAATGAATTTCTCGAATGTTGAACCAGAATGAATGCACGTAGCTTCATGAAACCAAAATTTGAAATGTACATAATATTACCGTCTCATACTGTTTTTAGATACACCTTTTTTTAATTCCTAGAGGTAAGTTACAAATTCATTTTATAAAGACTGCAGTTTATGCAGAACATACTAAATGTTTGTCAGTATCAGAGTGGGGTGCTGTGGGATGTGGGGATGGGGGGGGGGGGGGAGTCAGGGTCAATGATACCCACAATAGAATAATGTACCAGTCCCATGTGATTCCACTTTCAATTTGTGTTTCATGTGACTTTTACTAAACAAAATGGAGAGTGGGTTTTATGGTTGGTTGTTTTTTTAGTCAAATGTGCTGTGAAAGGTTAATACCATACAATGCCAGTCTGTATGTGCAAACATTAAACATTAATCAACAGGAATAAGATATTTACTAATGAGGCATGGTTGGGGTGGATATTCCTGCCAGTGTATAGATACTGATCTTACCATGCAAAGTGTGATTTATAAAGTAGCTACATAGGTTTGCAGGGGCACAGGCGGTCATCATTGTAGGTTGAATGCACTAGAAAATGGTGATTTACGTAAATAGTGTCTTTGAGATTTCTGTGGCGTCTACCACTGCAGGTATTAGATAAACCTAACAATAAATGTCAATGCTATAAAGACCTGTAAGATCAGGGTTTTATACGCATGTGCGTTTGTGTGTATGTGTGTGGGCATGCATGTGTATGTGTGTGTATTTAAGAGCATATATTTTTCTATGTGAAAAATATTAACCAGTGTCCCATTTTGGCATAAACACAGTTGACATTACATAATTATGTAGACGCATGCACAAAAATGCTGAAGCAAGCACTGATTTCATTGTTTGAGTATACTTTATTCCTGCATTTACATACAGTATGATGATTCTTTCACAACAAACACAACTTCATTCAATATACACTGATGTTTGTAAAACCAACATCCTTCAGAACATATTATCTCTTCATCTCTTTAAAAGAATCATTTTTTTTTTTTATTAGTTAAAAAAAAAATGCCCTGGCTGATGGACATAGTGTGCATGAGTTAAGCATAATGTGGCAGTGGAAACTACTTGAACAACTTAATACAATGCTTTTAACATATCCATATTTTTCCTTTTAACAGATATAAATGTGAAATGATTATCTCATGCACTTTCTAGTGACTAACTTTGTCTTGAAACAACAGATATGGGTATATAGTAATATAAATACAGTCAAATGCACAAGGCATTGACAGGCAGCGTATAATAACATTTTATCAGGCGCTTCTCAAGCAGGCCCACAATGCTAAAGAGACAAAGGCATTTAACTGTGTCATGTGACATGCCAGAGCTACGAATCATCCTCATCATATCTGATTAATTGAGGGACTGCCACCTTGAGTTCTCATTACGGTACCCAACAGGAGCATACGCGGGCCCTGAATTTTCTCACGTAGTTGTGCAACCTCTTACGATCATATGTGCACAACCTACATGTGGCAACACAACTTGGATCTAGGACATAATGATGGGAAATCATCATAAAGCATCTCAATCATACGCCACTCTACTTGATGGTTAAAACTTAATGCTTCAGGATTACCACAAACGCTATACTTCTTCCGCAATTATGGACATATTATGTGTATGATGCATATCAATATTAGATTACGCGACAGCACTACCTTTCGTTACTTCCTACTGTGAGAAAAATGGAGGGGTATACCTCTTGATGGTATCAATTTGCAGCTGCACTATACGTGTAATTGAATCTTAATAATGATGACAAAATGATCCCATGCCTCTTTGCAGAGGCCTTTTTGAAGCGAGTCAACTACTCAGCTTGCAACAGAAGCATCCAAAACACTATCAATATCTTCATAGGTAGAGAAGTGGACATATCCCAATATCCTAAGTTTGATGGTTCTGCAATTATGGGAAATTAATGAAAGAGGATATTAAAATGATTTAGGAAGGGTGAGAAAGAAGAGAGACTAACGATAACTCGCCCCCGAATTGATCCCAACCCAACGACTCTTGATTAATATTGCCGGTCCCGGGGCTCGCCGTAATGATTTTCCAGTCGGCTGCTTCTCTATCCCTCGTTCCACATTCTCGGCCCGAGACGGGGATGCGTGTCGTGCCGGATGACAGGCAGGTGGCCTGAGGCCTGCAACAGTGGGCATGCCGCTAGCCACTTTTCATCCATACCACAACACCATTTCCCCTCCTGTTATGAAACTCTGTAGATACCAATCAATAATGAGCTTTTAATGACAGCACTGCTACTAACTTGGTGTGCTTATAGAGCTTGTTGTCTTTCCTATATTTAACATTTGCATGTGAGACCAATAATACCATTGCTTCTTCATGCTACCATGTATAATTGAGAGCTAAATGGGGCCATTTTCAATAAATTGATGTTCATCTAACAACAATGAAAAAAAAAAACACTTTCAATGAAGAGATTAACTAGGCAAGAAAATAGATTGATGACTTGACTTTTCAAAAGATGAATGTTCTTAATAATCATGTACAGTACTACACGATACAACTGGTCAGGTACAAATATGCTTTATGAAGACAAGAAATACCTATACCAGTCAAATCATTTCATTGAGTATTACAGAAAAACAGAATTACAACACATTTAATATCACAGTATGACAAGTGAAAATAAGCTTAAACTACTTTACATACAAGCACATCAAAATGCACTATAAATGTGCTTGCTCTGATCGAAGATAAACTCATGTAATTGGATTTGAATACTGTTATGGCAGTGGTTCTATCATAAATACATGCAGTAGTGAAGTCACCTGTACAGTTTTACAAGGGAAAATATGTATGATACAAATATGATACACAAGTTATGATCTGAGACATTTATACAATGATTACAATACATCTTACATTGAGACACTCTACATAACACATAACTCAAACATTTCCCATCGATACACTGCTCCAATGAAATGTGTTGAAAATAAAACACCACCAACACTCTTCTAACTTTCTGTCATATGTGACAAGGACAGGAACATACACGTTAGTTCCACATTTGAACTACCTCCTAACATCCTCATGAGGTGCTTTAATTCCCCTTGAAAGGTGGCTGTGCATAGCATGTACAGCCATAAGAAAACGCTGTACCCCCACACTGTAACTGTTTCATTTGAATCAGGGGAGTCCCACTGTGAACACAGCTATCAAGGGAAGAATTGGGGGGGGGGGGGGGGGGGAACCACAACCAGGCATTTTAGTCATTCTACAGTGCTAGTACCACTAACTGGCACTATGGATGGAAAACTCAACCCCCCCCCCCCCCGACCACCCTCCACCCCCACAAACACCCTATTGTGTGCTTTTGAGGCAGCTATGATTATGACTGGGTATAGACACAGCCAAGCGGAAATCATATTGTGTGCTCAATCGTTCGACGATAAATTGTTCCACCAGTGGGGGAGGACAAATACGCAATAGTAAAGCCATGTACATCTGCATGAGGATAGTACTTCTATGAACGACTGACTATATGGAACCATACTGCATCTGAACCGCCAAGTGTGCTGTCGTTGTTGTTATTTGCTTTCAGCAGTAAATGTTTAATCTAAGAGGCCACCCTCCTATGCTGGCATGGATATGGGCAGAAACTGATGTCACCCACTTGTGATGCATCCAAAATATGCTGTATGGTCAGACCTCTGCACTGATCTCTCAATTTGAGTGTTGTTTGCCAACATTAGACTATATTATTCCTCTGGGGGAATGTAGAAATTGAAAGTTAGAAATGCCTCAAAGATCATGGACAGACATATTTATTTGATATCCAAGCCAAATACAAGTGACACAGAGAGATCACACGTTTTATCGGACTGACCTGTGCTCTATATTCACATCATATCAAAGACAGGGCAATATACCACGAGAGAGAAGTGAGAGGCACATTACAAAATTTTCAGACATCTTCGCTCGTTAAACAGTGCAACATGCATTTACACTTGAACTGTAGACAGTGTGGTAAAAATGGTAGCAAAGTAAACAGATATTCCATAGTGTGTTGTTACTTTCCCTTGTGGGTATCTGCTCTCTCCAAATGTAGGAAAAAGTATCAGAAATCTTAATGTATGTTTCAAGGCCCATTTTACAAGGCCTTTACACTACAATGTCGCGATATCAGGAGAACAAAATTTCTTGCCTCGAATAAAAATGCAGTAGAGAGCGAGGAGTACCAATTTAACAGATACACACCTAAAATCTTCTCCGGATAGGTTTCTATGAAGTGGGTGTGTCCATTGATGCGACTACCACACCCAATGGCGGTCTCAAATACACAGAGATCAGTGGTTATGATCCATACACGTGATTGGCATGCAATGTGTCAATCATTCTCTGTCTGCAAATGTTGCACATGCAAGTTGTGTGTATCAAAAGAATGTTACCATAGTTGCACTCTTTAACAGAAGGGTTACCTGGGTAATGTCAGGGTAATATCATGGTAAGAATTTGGCAAAAGTTATTGCGACGTCCGCACAACATTTTGCCTGGACCGTTTTAACAGGTGGGGTAAAAGCAGTTACCCAGACCCTACCCGGATGCTGTCGCAGTAAACACGCTCTGTTAAAATGGGGCTTTAGACAGATGGAACAAGTTGAGAGAAGAGACCAGTACTGTGCAGCAGTGATACTATACAGCACACTTAGAAATACAACAACACACATGAGACATAAAGAGCATCAGTCAACAGAAAACCATCAAACAAAGATGTATTCACAAGGATAACGGTGTACCTCTCTACATCTCTCGTATCCCTTTCAGCTCACCATGCTTTGCTCTAATCTTGCTCCTCTAAGCGGATTTTTCTGAAACACATGGCAAAAATCTGGGGTGTGGGTAGTGCACATTTCAGCATCTCATTCTCCCATACACTTCATATTTTCTGCTTCACATTTTTTTTAGCTCACTGTGGTGCTGAATAACTCATTCTAGCTCTGTTTGACCTATCTTTTTTTTTTTTTTGTAAATAAACTATGCAAATAAATCTCCTTCAATATCACTGGATCATGAGTAGGTTATAATTCAAAGAAATAGATGATTTGCATTGATGTGCAAGTACATAATGTGCTATTCCCAAAATGCTACTACCAGTAAACTTGACTATAGTTACCTCGACTAAGGAGGCTATGTTCTTGCCAGCATTGGTTTGTTTGTTTGTAACTCAAAGTTATGAACAAAGTTGGATGAAATTTTCAGGAAAGTTGGTAATGACAAAAGGAACAGATGAGTAAATTTTTATTGTTATCCCGCTTACCATCTGAACCCTACGGGTGGAAATGAGCTGCTTGGCAGAGGTCTGGGTTTGCCAAGTGCTTTTCTTGCGAAGACTACTACACCTGCCCTGGTCTATCTTTTCAGCAGAGTGTATTGAACATAATTGCTAGTGTGGGAATATGTGTCAGTTCACAAGCAGTCACTTGGCATACCTGTCATAATCTCACATCTCAACAGTAAAATGCCACGACATAAAAGTAAAAAAAAAAAACAGAAAGAAAGAAAGAAGAGAATTTGTTATACAAAACGGGAAGGGTCATTGCTTGAAATCACGCCGACTCTGCGATCAAACGGTCCTCGCTGAAAACGGCAATCTAATTTGGCGAGGCGCGGATGAGAGGAAGAGATGGAAGTTAAGGATGAAGAAAGAGGAGCGACAACTTGAAAGGGATGGCACACAAAGCCTACCATAGTAGCTGGAGGGGGCGGGGGTGGGGGTGGGGGGTGGAACCTCTTTGCAACTCACAAGTGGTAGTTATTTTGGAAACGGGTTGACAGCACAAAGCCGCGCTCGTTTTGGCGCTATTGACTACCCGACCTTGTCACGCCGCACAGGGGGGAGAAGACCGTATCCTAGGGCAGTTGTGGTGAGGTTATTATTGACATAATCTTGTCTGATAATTTGTAATATTTTTCTCCAGCTTACCTCCCCACCAATGGCCATGTGGAGAGGCTAATTAAGAATGGGCTTGGGATGCCGTTGGGAAATGCCCATTGTGTGTGTGA
Source organism: Diadema setosum (assembly GCA_033980235.1). Taxonomy (NCBI): domain Eukaryota; kingdom Metazoa; phylum Echinodermata; class Echinoidea; order Diadematoida; family Diadematidae; genus Diadema; species Diadema setosum. Next base: position 20,133,309 of record CM067064.1, read on the forward strand.
TATTGGGTTGAGGTTTGTTTGGCTGAGGTAATGATTTGGGGGCTGAGGTAAAAAGTACACATGACTGCTTAATACATAGTTACTCCAAAGAAAGATGGAGGGGGGGGGGGGGGGGGGGGGAGGTGAGTGAATCCAAAAAGATGTGAAGCTGCATTTTGTAGTGCACCATAGGCTTAAAAAGTTAGCAGTCATATTATACACCTAGCATAATCTGGAGTTAATTTTCCTGTAAATACGGAATGAAACAAACAAACAAACAAACAAACAAACAAACACTACTGGGAGCCGTCTATTACCTTCCTGGTATTCATAATCCCAATTTGTTCAACATGCAACAGATCAGGATAGAATCCGAGCAAACATGTACGGAACCAATCTTACAAATTCTAGGTAAACTTTGTGAAGTGAAACTCTGCATGCAACAGGAATATAAGAGGACACTTTATGGAAAGGCAGAGCAAGTAACTCATTCATAACACTGACTTTAGTTGTACACGATAATACGAGAATAAATGAGGCACTAATTAATACAGGGTGACTGAATACATCACTTTCATGGCTGTTTGGGTTTTAAAAAGTGTACATTACATCATTATTTGTGTGAAAGTGCAGATTTAAGTGCTAATCATGAAGTAGTCAAATGTTAAACTCAAGCAACTGTACAATGTAGCTTCATTGAGTTGGGTTCTATATGTGCAGTTTCATGTTGTAACATAATGGAAGGCACAATAATATTATGTGTAATAATCTCCATTTCATTTACATACTGTACAACATAATATCATTACACATGCACAATTGGATAGATTAAAAATCAAGTATCCCTGTTTCTAAATTTCTCCACAAACTATTCCATTAATAGAGAGAATTACATGGTACATGCTGAGTTAGTTCACTTATTGAACCATAAATACTGTTAAAATTTCATAGATAAAGTGTATCAATTTACACACAAAAAAAAATTATTACGATATTTACAGTACATTAGAATATGATTTGAGAAAATATGGCAAGGACTTGAATGCAAATCATAAAACAATACAAAAAAAAAATTCATCAAATATTCATCAAACAGTGATATCCCTTCAAAAATCTACATGGACCAAATTTAACTTCTACACACCCATAGAGTGGATATCACATTAAAGATAATAACAAGTTTTGGTACCTCAAAAGCTTCCCTGAATTTCCTTGTCTTGGTTTGTGTTTCAGGATAAAGTACGTTGTCTTTGAGAATTACTCGCCCCAAAGTGCTCTCATGTCTTAGTAATCATGCAATAATGGTTTCGTACCAGAGCCGACGCTGTCCAGCGTCGATAAATATTGTACGAAACCACTGACTGCGACCAGCAGCGTGCAGCCCATTGTACGCATAGCTAACTGCGACCAGCAGCCCCATACGCACAGCGTAATGGGGCTTCGCATTGCAGCATTCAGGATCATGACAGAATTAGTATCGCGGGTAAATGTCAACTTAAAATCCAAAAATTTCTTCGATTTGAAGACTTACCAATTAAGTTGAAGTATTAAAAACAGGCTTCGAACAACGTTTGGTTCTGCCAATAGTCCCTTTCTGTTCGAATTGATGACTGAATGTGACTCGGTCGAGAGGACCTTGGGAGAGCTACATACACTGGATACCATGGCCAGCGCATGCGCACACAAACATCTTATCCGTTCATGGATTTGAAATTTGTGTGCATGTACCGATGTGTTTGCATGCACTGGATGTAGTATTCAGTGTACTGTATGTAGCTCTCCTAAGGTCCTGTCGACCGAGTCACATTCAGTCATCAATTCGAACAGAAAGGGACTATAGGCAGAACCAAACGTTGCCCGAAGCCTGTTTTCAATACTTCAAGTTAATTGGTAAGTCTTCAAATTGAAGAATTTATGGGATTTTAAGTTGACATTTACCCTGCGATACTAAATCTGTCATGATCCTGAATGCTACAATGCGAAGCCCGATTACGCTATGCGTATGGGACTGCTGGTCGCTATGCGTATGGGGCTGCTGATCGCAGTTAATTGCATGATTACTAAGACATGAGAGCACTTTGGGGCGAGTAAGTCTCACAGTGTTAGTTATATGAAAGGTACTTTAACCTGAAACACAAACTCAGACAAGGAAATTCAAGGACACTTTTGAGGTACCAAAACTTTTTATTATCTTTAAACACAAGCATGCATAAGCTACTTCCATTTGGCAGCCAGGCAGACCTGTGACACAGTTTCTCCGGTGCGAAATGTTTTCAGGAATTCCGAACACTTGTGGCTTTTGCATTTGCAATGGGTCTAACGGAATACTCAACAAATGATAAAGGTAGAATGATTACTGTATACTGTATTTTCATGTACAGAGATTTTTGTGGACAAGGAGGTCTCAGACATTTTCACGAGATGTTGTTTTTGCAAATTGACACCGACGCTATTGCTAATGCACTGTAAGCCTACTAGCACATGGCAACATTTTTGTGTGTTGTTAAACTCACATCCCAACTGTGATTCGCGAAATTTGCGAAAATTAAACCCTTGCGAAAATAAGAGTTTATACAACACCCACATGGAACAAACACTTTCATAGAGAATCCAATCAAACATTTACAAAGTGTAGTGAAAAAACAAACAGTCAGAATGACACTGTCATAGTGATGCCTGATCTGATAAGGATTTTTCAGTTTCTGTAAACTTTTTGGCTTGTTCTTGGGAGTATCACACTACACGTAAATGAGGTTACCAAATTTGATGACTGTCTTTAATATCAAAGGCATTCGCAGAAGCAGCACTGTTGAAATATGGTGTGGAAACCTGTACCTGATCATACAAATAGCCCTCGGAAACCACAAAATGACATTTTTTACTGATCAGCTGACATGAGGTATAATGAAACAAGAAATCACATTATCAATCAGAAATCAAATTGAGGGTGGAGGAGGGTTTAGTCACACAGCATGGAGTCACATGCCTGTTCTTCTCTTGTCTCTTTCTAGATTTCCTCCCATATTTTGCACAGGATAGAAAGAAAAATCATTGTTATATTCTTTCAAAATTGTTGAACTATGAGCACTTGCTGCATTCATGACGTATATAGTCTGCAGCAATTACGAGCAGAAATGCACTTGAGTTTATGAAATGCACTGTTGATCAACTAACTATACAGACATAATGGCCCTCTTAAATCACAAATTTTGATTAGGGTTCAGATAGCTAACAAAGGGGAAGAATGAAAAGAATAAAGTAAGAAACAAATTATTGGCATCATGCTGAGGAAGACAAGTGTGCTTGTGTGTGTGGAAGTATGTCTGTGTCTGCGCCTCCTGCAAGGCAAGAGAACGGAATGCCTGACCCATAACACAAATCACCATGAATATACAAATAATGCTTGACTGTACTCCCCTTTATAGAAAGTGGCAAAAAAAAAAAACTATCAAAGAAAAGAAAGAAAAAAAAAGTGTGCACAAACATCCACTTTCTGGCAGGTTTCAGTGCAATTACGCGGTCCGAAGAACCCCTTTTCTCTCTCGGGGGCACCAAGAAGAATGGAGTCCCCGCCAGCAGTCAAAGGTGAATGGTTCACTCTCGAGTCAAGCGGGGTTGCAGGATCGTTTCTTTGTCAATGGCTAACAGCCAAGCCTTATTTCTTCCCTCACATCACCACATTACAAAGTTTTCTTCTTCTTTTTTTTTTACACCAGTCATTCTAATTTCACTCAAGGAGAAATTGCAGATTTACAGTGGTAGTTTTATGGCTGATTCTTTTTCCTTCTGTTTTTTTTTCCAAACATACATGTATTTCACTCGCAAAGAGCAAGAGCTATTGAAATTGAGTTCTGGCACAAACTCACGGAAGATTAGTATCAAGCACTCAAATGGATAATTTCAAAAAGGATTTTTATTGATAGCCAGAAAGAAATTCTCTGATTAGAGTGCAACAGTTGCACACAACTAAAGCAGACACACAAGTGCACTTTGATTGGGTCACATTTGCCGTTGATGTACACAAGATTTGACAGTTGCAGAATTTGGAATTTGTATGTGAAATAAATGGCCCGGGAAGGGCACATATTCAAAGGTTACTTCCATTTTCCTGCTGGTTCTGAGGAAATATCTATTATCTGACAAGCAGGAGGCCATTCAAATGCAGGCAGAACTCCAACAGCATGAAAATTTCAGTACAATCTCATCAAAGTCTGAAACTTTGCCATGAACTGCATCATTTGACTATTCAAGCTCACTTACACATTATGTCCCTCTAATAACAGTAATCTCACTCATGTGACATGTTTAATTAGTATTTCTTTACTCATAAAGGTTTCAGGGTAGAGAAAGAAAGTAATGTCATCCCGTCCGACAGATGTCCAACTTTCGCTGACCAACCAAGTGATATCAAGTCTGTAAATGTTTAGTCGTTTAACCGTGTCTTTGGGCTTCCTCACAACATGCTTCATTCTATGTATCTGTGGTGTCGAAGCAGAGGTGAAAGGTCACAGGGGCTGATTCCGGCATCAGACACTTCCTTGGCAATCCTCCTGACCGCGGCCATGTGCGCCATGCACCCGAGCTCTGCTCGGCCGAGGTTGATCTGTCCGGCCATCAGGTACTGGCCATCCATCTTCTGCACTTTGCATCTCGTCGGCACGGTGACGAGGCCATAGTAACGGCTGTGCTTCCCCGGGAAGAAGATGGCATCCCGTTGCCGGTAGAGGTGGCTGATCGCAACATCAATGTAGGTTTCATGAGTCCTCTCATCTTCAGTAACGGCCAGCATGCGACCCTTGACAGCTGTATCGATGTTTTAAAGAGAAACAGAGCAATTTCAAGGTGGAGAATATTTCTGGAATACAACCCTTGAGCACCTCTACCACTAATCATCTACTTTTACCCAGGGCTCGACATCAGCGGTGGCTTGGTGGCCGGGGCCACTAAAAATTGATGTTGGGCCACCAAATTTCCAAAGAGGCTATCTTTTGGTGGCCCAGTAAAGCAGTTAGGATTTGAAATGGGTTGTTATGTTTCTGTTGATTTTGGGCCACTACATTTCTGTTTGGGGCCACAAAAAAGTTTAGATTTAAAGATTTTATTAGCGGCTCAATGGGCCACCAGAGAAAAGTGCTATTGTCAAGCCCTGTTTATTTTATCCAACCCCATAAAGACCTTTTTGCAGCTTGTTCCAAGTATATGGAATTCAGTCCCAGAACAAGTTTTAGCCAAGGCAGGCTGATTATATATATATTTTTTTAATGATAAAAACTCTTTGATTTGTTGCTTTATGAAACTGCCATTTGGCATTAAAAATGTCATCTGAATTGGATTTATGCCAGTGTGCAAGATTTATGACAAGTCATTATCTTCTACATTACAAGGAAGAAAGACAGAGTTCATAGTCACATGAAAGATGTTCACCTCAAGATAACTAGTTCATGACAATGGACAAGTATGAATAATTTGCACTACTAATACATATGTCTCTTATTTTGTGAGTGTGTGTGTGTGTGTATATGTGTGTGTATGTGTGTGTGTGCTTGTCTGTCAATTTCTCATTTAATGAATTCATTTGGTCAAATTGATAAAAGTGCTCTTCCCTTCATCCTAATGGTAGAAATAATTCATGAAATACACATACAGATGTTTTGTACATTGTAGCTTGACTTTTGAGAAATAGAGATCCAATGCATTTTGCATTTTCCTTAAAATATTAGAGGGAAATTCCATCCTGATACTATTGTAAGGTAGTTTTATGTATGGTTGATAAGGTTTATAACACCAGTAAAGGGGTTTGTATGTAAGTTTGATATATGTTGTAACACTGTATGTATAAACAGTGTGCCCAGCAGTAAGAAACTGTGTGTCACAACAGAATGAATAGAACCCGACTGAATAGGGTTTAGATTAAAAATATAGCACTAGGATTAAGAATATAATACAGGGTACAGCATGTATAGCCCTATCTCTACTCCCCAAGTGAGTCACTCTTTTATATTAAAGCAGTATATTGTTCACATGTAACATATACTGGTACAGCTATTAATTAACATGTCTGTAGTTATAGTAACCAGACTAATAAGCATAAACATAGATACAGTGTATTATACAGTGTGACCAAGAGAAGAGGGTCAGTCTTGATTCCCACCTTCTTCAGGTGAGGACCTCAGATATAGCTAAAACCCTAGCCACCTCCTCCGTTGGGTTACGGCTTTATATTATATATGGGTTATATCGCACTTATACTTGACTGGATATTGTGAACTTGTTTCCATGTTCGAAGCATCTTGTGTTCAATAAACCTGCTGGTGGACTTCAACCAAATGTGTTACGCTTCATCATTTAACTGCTGTTGTTAACACTCTACCACGCTACCTCTAAATTATCGAGTGTTACATTGGTGGCAGCGGTTAAACTTGGAGCCATCCTACCGCTCGGGACTTTGCCATCGCTTCTGATTTGCGCTCACTTTCGGATGCTTGACATCTACAGCTGAACTTTGCTACTGAATTGGCATAACTGCTGCAGGATTGTGTGCTGCATTTGTTTGCGTTACTGCCATCATCTTTCCAAAAAGCTACTGCTCCTATGGCGGAACGTTTTCACCTTTGAGACTGCCTCCAGCTTGTATTTGCTGGAAGATTCATCGTCTCCTGAAGTGTACATCTCTTCTACACGATTTACAGGACGCTGTGCAGTTATATTGTAAAAACTTCCAATATTTGTGTCAATAATATTGGGCTGTGGACACTGGAGCTTTCATTTTGTCATCAGTGTGCGCTCTACAACTAAATTGCTTTAACTGTATTGCCGGAATTCGCTGATGTGTGATTCGTGCTGTTTCTGCTGATGTGCTCCTGTTTATGTGACCTGGATCGACGCCTTGAACTTGCCTCGCGTAGCATTGGGTTCCGGATGTGACTTCTCAACTTCGTCCAGTGACTGACTGCTTGTAGCTCATCTACATCCGAAATTCCTGTGTACCACTGAGGACGACGAGGAGACCTCAAGCTGCGCCGCACATCGCCAACGTACGGGAGTCAGTGACTATTGGTGTGTGTATATTTGGAATCGACGGTGGACAACCGAACACACTTACATCTTTTACTTCATGCTTGATTCCGCCGCTTGTACTATCAGCTAAGTATTTGATTAGCGGTAATTGTCAGCTCTTCTTTTACTTAATTATACATGTGGTCTTCTTCTTGCTGGTGCATAGGCCTATTAATCTTTCATATTATTTTCTGTCTATGCGTATATGCTTTATATTGTTGCAATATTGGCCTTCCTTATTAGTTTTCTTGTAAAGGTGGTTTTGTTATTTTTTTGGTATTACTGTTACCATTCTGCACTAGACATTGCATTTTCTCATTGCTTTTCTATTGCTCTCTTGCGCTAATTGGTGTGTTGTGATTTTATTCGTGATCTCCTCATTCTTTTTGTTTCTCTGCATTCATTGTATCAAGTGTACCAGTTGCCATTATGACCTCCACTTCTGACATTCCATCTTCTTCTCGATCTCATTCCTCATCCTCTTTCATTTCTTGCATATTTCCTCCTCAATTTGCTGGGGATGGTCGCGCTGACTTTACTCAGTGGTGTCGGCGATTTGAGGTTTCGGCGCGCACTGCATATGGCAACGACGAAACTAAATTTGCACAAGTTCTACCCCAGCATCTGGGGGATACCCCTTTTGATTTCTGGTACAGCCTCTCAGATTCTGAAAAAAATGACTACCAGACAGCAAAGAAACGCTTATCAGAGGCGTTTTGTAAACAGGACGATGTTGTCTCTTTTCAAAATTCAATCTATGCTCGTCCTCGTAAGCCTGGTGAGTCCTTGGAGGTTTATGCAGCTGATCTCCGACGCCTAACTAAGCTGGCATTTCCCGATCACAACACTGCTGCGCGTGATAGTGAACTGCTCCGTCGCTTTCGGGCAGGACTTAGCCTGGATGTGCAACGCAAATTGTTTGAGCATGGCGCGGATAACTTTGCCGATGCTTTGAAGGCAGCGCAACGCTTTGAAAGAGCTGACGAAGCATTAAAATTTTCGCCGTTGTTCCAACAGCCATCACTCGCCGCTGCCGCTTCCCCTGCGCCTGCTGCAAATGGGCCTTCCTCTTCCATTGCTGAGCTCACTGAGTCTGTTTCTGACCTCAAACTCCACCTTCAGGTACTTTCAAAGTCTGTGGCTGCTATGGCCCGAGAATTTTCTTCTCAATCTCAGTCTTCATCATCATCTGGGAGAAATAGATCAGCGTCTCCTTTTCATTCTTCATCTTCTCGCCCTCGTTCTCCTTCCCCCAACCATCCTCGTGACACATTTTCCTCGCCTTCCTCCCATTCTCAGTCTCGGTCACGCCGTGATCAATATGATGATCATCATAATTCTTTCTCTCAGCCTCGCCCTCAGTCTCCACATCCTCGGTCAACTCCTGGTGGTTATGCATCCACCACGTCTGGGCGTTCTCCCCGTCGTCCTTCATTTGATCACCACAGACATGTTTCTCACAGGCGTCGCCCTTCTCAGTCTCCTCATTCTCGCTTCAATCGAGACTTGTCATCCCGGCAAGTTTCCTTCGATGATGCCCGTGACAATGGCCATTCGGAAAACTGGTATTAGCTGATGGTGTGGGTCATCTGTCAGCTTCATCAATTTCGAGACCCTCACTGCACTCCAGTGTCACAGAGGCACTACCACGTGTTTTGGTGACCATTGGTTCCACACAGATTGCTGCTTTGATTGATACAGGTGCAACAGTCTCTCTCATCAGTGACCAGATGCGTCTATCACTTCCTGTGCTTTCCCGTCGACAGTTTTCTCGTATTCCGAGACCTGTAAACTCAGTTTCTGGTGATCCGCTAGACACACTTGGTTCCCTTTCAGTTGATTTTAGTTTGAACTCTCATCGCTTTTCCTTCATGTTTCAGGTTGCAAGAGATATTCATCCCTCTCTCATTCTTGGCTGTGACTTTCTCCACCAGCACCAGGCCTGTGTAGATCTGTCTTCTAGACAACTCACACTCAATTCTTCGTCATTCCCATTCATGACACACGAGGATGCAACGCCTCTCTCTGTCACTGCTGTGGTTGCTGAGAAAACCATTGTCCCTCCGTGGTCTGAGATGGTTCTCCCCGTCTCCCTTCATTCTGATGCAATTTCCTCTACTCAGTCTACCTTCGATGGGGTCTTGGAACCTAATATTGACTCCCCGGTTGTTGTCGCATGCTCTTTGTCTTCTGTTACTGATGGCATCATTCCTGTCAGGGTGGCTAATCCTACCTCCGCCTCGGTTGAATTGCATCCAGGTATGCGACTTGGAGAATTTCATTCTCTCCTTGGCCGTGATGCTGAAAGTTACTCGGCTTGTTCTGTTTCTTCCTCCAGTTCTCCTGCTTCTCCCACAGTCTCTCCAGCCTTTGATTTCTCTTCCTCCTCCCTCTCTCCATCTCAGCTGGTCAGTGTTCAAGCCTTACTGTCTGAATATGCTGATGTATTCAGTCAGACACCTGATGATTACGGTCATACGAACCTGGTTCAGCACACAATACCCACTGCGGATGCTACGCCGGTACGACAGCGAGCATATCGAGCCTCTCCTACCATCAGGGAGGAGATCAGACGTCAATGTGATAAGCTCCTTGATGCTGGTGTGATTGAGCCCAGTACTAGTCCATGGAGTTCGCCTGTGGTGATGGTCAAGAAGAAGACTGGCGGGTATCGGTTTTGTGTGGATTATCGCAAACTGAACAAGGTCACCTGTCCCGACTCACATCCACTTCCACGTATTGATGATACAATTGATGCTCTGGCTGGCAACTGCTTCTTCAGTACTATGGACTTGTCAAGTGGATACTGGCAGGTTGGCATGCACCCCGAGGATAGCCAGAAAACTGCTTTCACCACGGGCACTGATCTATTCCAATTCAAGGTCATGCCTATGGGTCTGCGCAATGCACCTTCTACGTTCCAGAGGTTGATGCAAATGGTGTTGCAAGGTCTTCACTATGACTGTGTCTTAGTGTACTTGGATGACGTGATTGTCTTTGGCCGAACTTTTGATGAGAAGCTCCAACGTCTCAATGAGGTTTTTGGTCGTCTCCGATCCGCTGGCCTGAAGTTGCGTCCTGAAAAGTGTCACTTCTTTCAAGCCAAGGTAACGTTCCTCGGTCATGTTGTGTCCCCAGAGGGCGTACTACCTGACCCATCAAACATCGAGAAGGTACGTGACTGGCCTACCCCAACTAATGTGACAGAAACGCGGGCATTCCTGGGACTGTGTAGCTACTATCGCCGGTTTGTAAAGGATTTCGCTCACGTTGCCCAACCTCTCGTCCACCTGACAAATAAAGGGGTTCCTTTCATTTGGTCAGAAGAATGTGAACAGTCCTTCCAATCACTGCGTCAAACTTTGATCTCTCCTCCTCTCATGGCTTTCCCAAACTTCTCCCATCCTTTCACTCTCTACACAGATGCATCAAATTTTGCTGTAGGTGCTGTTCTCACTCAGAAGCTGGAGGGTAGAGAACATGTCATTGCTTATGCCAGTCATTCACTTTCTCGCTCTGAACGCAAATGGTCTACATACGACCGTGAATTGTGGGCTATTGTGTGGTCAGTTCGGCACTTCAGACACTACCTTCTCACGTCTACTTTCGTGGTTGTGACAGATCACAGACCCTTGACAGGGCTGAGAAAAATGTCAATCACGCATGACAACACTGGCAGGCGCAGTCGCTGGATGCTGGAGCTTGATACATTCAATTGGACAATTGAACATCGGGATGGCATCAAGCATGCAAATGCTGATGCTCTGTCTAGGGTGCCTGATTCATCTACGGTGCCCGACTCAGCTGCAGCTGTTCAGCCCCAAAGGTTACTTCCTACTGCTCCCTCACCTCACTCATTGCCTCAACCTCCTTCCGCTACATCAGTTGAATCTCCTCTTCCATCACCTCCTGTATCTCGATCTTCTTCTTCATCCCCTTTCTTGCATCCGCCTACTGACAGTTCCGCGCCAGTGACTGATGATGTCATAGATGGCAATGCTTTCTGTGCAGCCCTCTTGGATGGGGGCCATCGTCTTCATCATGCACAGCATGATGACCCCGTTTTGCAGACGGTCTATGCTTGGGTGCGCAATAAGAAATTCCCCCACAGGGCATCAATTCTGCGTTCGGAATCAACTCTCCGGAAATTTCACAAAATGCGACACAAGCTGGTAATACAAGGTGGTTTGCTCTGTCGCAAGCAGCGTCTCTCTTCTGGTCAGACTGTTGAGCAGATACTGATTCCCCCAGCTCTTGTTTCCGAGGTGCTTCCTCGCCTCCACGGATCGTCGGCTTTCACAGCTCATTTGGGAGCACAAAAGACATTTGAAAAGGCAGAGCGTGTCTGTTTCTGGTTTGGAATGCGCCGGGACATAACTGACTTCTGTAGAAGTTGCAGTCCATGTCAAGAGCGTATGAATCCGACTCCAGCTCTCAAAGCACCGCTACAGTCGATCGCTGCCACTCGCCCATTTGAACGAGTTGCAGCTGACATCATGGAACTACCCCTCACGGCTAATGGGAATCGCTATTTGCTAGTTGTAATGGATTACTTCACCAAGTATGTGAATGTGTATCCGTTGGAAAATCAAACAGCCACCACTGTTGCTGACTGTCTCTTTCACAAATACATACGCCAGCATGGCATTCCAGAGTCGTTACATACTGATCAGGGGAGACAATTCGAGTCACGGGTTGTGAAGAACTTGTGTGCAAAGATGGGTATCACAAAGACACGTACCACGCCATACCATCCTCAGTCAGATGGGATGGTGGAGCGATTCAATCGCACTGTAACCCAAATGCTGGCTAAGCGATGTTGCCAGGTTGGCTCACAATGGGATGAAGTTCTATCTGAGATTGAATTTGCATACAATACTACACCTCATTCATGCACTGGTGAGACCCCTTTCTTCCTTGTACATGGCCGTGAGGCTAGACTTCCACTGTCTGTAGTGTTGGATGCCCCTTCTGATGATACATCATCATCCATTGATGAGTACACTTCCCGACTTCTAGCCAGGTTAGACTTTGCATTTGATGTGGCATCTGATCGGTTGAAAGTTTCACAGGAGGCACAAAAACTGCATTATGACTCCCACTCTCGGTTTGTCCCGTATGCAGTTGATGACCTAGTCATGATAACTGACCCACCATCGTCTCGTATGAAATTCGCCCCAAAGTGGAAAGGGCCGTACAAGGTAATGGCAGTTGATCCCAGAGGTACTGTTTATCGCCTACAGGATCCCACTAACCCTTCAGTCTCACCGAAAGTCTTGCACTACAATCGGTTGAAGCCATACATTGCACAATCCTATCCTCACACACATATCCTGTCATCAAATGACCCTGGGTCGAGCAGGCCAGGCCCCACCCCTCCTCCCTCTCCCTCCCTTCCTGTCTTCTTACAATCTCACCCTTCTCCATCATCTAATACCTCCTCTCCCACTACCCAGATCAATGAACCATTCCCCTCCACCTCTCATGATACCTCGGTCCCCTCAGAGAACTTAACCCCCTCACATGATGGACATGCACGTAACCACGATCCTCAGTATAAGACTAGAAGTGGTCGCTGTGTGAACCCCCCTCAGTACTATGGCTATCCTATTCCATCTGACATCTAACTGATTTCTTCTCCCTGTCTCCCGTCTTTCTTCATCTCCACTAATAGGGCCCGCTTGATTCACAAATTTGAGCCTTGGGTTTTTGTTTTTTGTATAATGTGTACAATATTATCCCTTACAACTTTGTTTATTGGACTGAGCCTGATGAATAATATTTTTGATGTATATATCTCATTACTTCCAATTTATTCACTCTAGCTCATTTGTTTTGCAGGCAGTATGATCTACAATATATATATATATATATATATATGTTTTATTACGTTGTATTGTATGATGTTCTCTTTTATGCACAATTTAATGTGTTGGGGTTTTTTTTTTTTTTGCTACTTTGGCTGCTTTATCTCAATAGAGGTAAATGTTTCGCTTGTTTCGGAACCGTTGCATATTATGTTTAATTGCATTACTGTATATGTATACACACACATATGTGTACAATTTGTATACACATTTAGTGAATTTGCTGATATTGTATCATGATTTGCCCAAATCATCATTTTCAATTTTTTTATCATTATACATTTTCTGGTGATATGGCCAGTAATTTCTCTACTAAACTCCTAAATATGTATTTATGTTGTGTTACGCTGAGTATCTTAACAACAACAACAACAATAAATGTTAACCTATTTTGAAGTCTGGTGGGTGTTCAGTTAAATAACTTCAGTAATTATACCTGTTTATCCCACACACACACACACACACACACAAGAAAAGATAAAGAACTTTTACGCGTAGGACCTGTTTTGATTTCCTTCGGTCAATTTTACTTTGGTTATGAGTATATATATATTTTTTTCCTGTACAACTTTGGTACGTATTGAGTAGTGATACAATTATATTTAATAATTTTGTTTGTTTTCGCATATTATTACTGTGGTTATTAATCCATCTTGATGTTCTGTATTAGACACATCATTTGACATACAGTAATTTATATGTTGCTGTTTTTTCCTCTATGAGGCCATTCATTTTATGTTTCCACTTTTGCATGGTGCTTTACCTATTGTCATTCATATCTATTGATTTCCGTACAATAGACATTCATCCTACTACAAATAAGTTCCTACATGTATATTATTTAGTGAACACATACCCCTCCATGATTTTTGATTAAGTTTTTGTTATTGATTTTTTTTTAATAAGTTTAATGTTTGAGTATGTTTTCTATAAAGCTAATTTTGTTTTGTTAAGTTTCTGTATCTTAGGTTGTTTCATTTACATGTTATTTTGGAAAACTTCATCGGTTTTGTATTTGATTGACAATTTAGAAACGAGGACGTTTCTTTTGGGAAGGCCATACTAATGTAAGGTAGTTTTATGTATGGTTGATAAGGTTTATAACACCAGTAAAGGGGTTTGTATGTAAGTTTGATATATGTTGTAACACTGTATGTATAAACAGTGTGCCCAGCAGTAAGAAACTGTGTGTCACAACAGAATGAATAGAACCCGACTGAATAGGGTTTAGATTAAAAATATAGCACTAGGATTAAGAATATAATACAGGGTACAGCATGTATAGCCCTATCTCTACTCCCCAAGTGAGTCACTCTTTTATATTAAAGCAGTATATTGTTCACATGTAACATATACTGGTACAGCTATTAATTAACATGTCTGTAGTTATAGTAACCAGACTAATAAGCATAAACATAGATACAGTGTATTATACAGTGTGACCAAGAGAAGAGGGTCAGTCTTGATTCCCACCTTCTTCAGGTGAGGACCTCAGATATAGCTAAAACCCTAGCCACCTCCTCCGTTGGGTTACGGCTTTATATTATATATGGGTTATATCGCACTTATACTTGACTGGATATTGTGAACTTGTTTCCATGTTCGAAGCATCTTGTGTTCAATAAACCTGCTGGTGGACTTCAACCAAATGTGTTACGCTTCATCATTTAACTGCTGTTGTTAACACTCTACCACGCTACCTCTAAATTATCGAGTGTTACACTATGATGCTCTATATGAAAATAGAAAAGTTATAGAAGTAGATGAGTGAAAATTTGGGAAAAAATTCAGACAACCAAAAAAAGTTATGAACTGTTAAATGTTTAGAGAGTAAGGCAAATTGGCAACTCTGTGTAACATAGTCGCTGTGCAGCTCTCCATTCAGTCTGTACAGAGAAATTCACCAATTCTCACTTTTGACCCTAGCAAACTTTTCTTCATAGCTGTACTTGGTATATAGTATTTAGGTCTTTGCATGTACTCATCAAGAAATAAGTACGGTTTGTGCTCAAATATTTGAGAAAAAAAAAGAAAAGAATTAGATTCGAAGCCTCTGGATTGATTCATTCTTATTCTCCTCTGGAAGCTGAATATCTCCATCTCCAGAATGAGAAAGATCATCTTCCTCCTCTAATTGAGCCAGCTTCTCCTTGTGTTCCTTGATTAGTTTCAACTTTCTTTAACTTTCGCTCAGCTGCCTGCATCTTCTGAGCATACTCATGCTCAGCTTTGATGCATGCCAATTCATCCTCCTGATCCATGACCTCCATTCTCCGCTTTGAAGGCATCAACCAATTTTTCACTTTTTACTGAGCATCTTGGATCCAGCTGCACTTGCAGGCTTGACACTCCTGTGTTCTGTGACTATTGGAACATTCCAACACATCGCAGGGAGAGCTGCTCAACAACTATGTCACAAAGAGTTGCCAATGTTTTCTTACTCTCTAAACTTAAACAATTCATAACTTTCTTTGTGTCTCTGATTTTTTCCCTAAATATCAACTGATCTACTTATCTGACTTCACTATTTTTGTGCAATGTAACATAATAGCGAGCTTGAGATATGCGAAGCACACGTAAGGACAATGGTTGCGTTAGCCATTTTCCTCTCTCCCTACGTCGTGTTGCAAAGCAGCTTTAGATTTCAAGAAGACGCAGTCTCACTGATCTTTTTACGTATAGATCAGTGAGCAGCCTATACAAAGTTAAATAATGCCTCCCATATGTCGTTCATCATTCTAAATGGCATCAATTAACCCGTTGAGGAGGAATTGATTTTGCTACAACCCTGACTTCCAATAGACACTTGCCCGAGTATACTCAGGACTCGTCCTAAACGGGTTAAAGTAGCTCTCTGCGTCTTGAATTTTGAGTGGATGCTAAAATGGCCCACAACCGTTGTGAAAACTCAGATGATGCAAGACTGATTTTGAAAGCAGTCTTGCGCATGTACCAGTAGTAGTAGTAGTAGTAGTAGTAGTAGTAGTAATGGTTTATTGAAAATCCATTTGCAGCCATGCAGAAGATGACTGAATTGCAGAATTTTGTATATTTCCATTGGGTAATAACATACATAATTATACAATAATACTTTGATCAAAATGTAAAGCTATACATACATGCACAGAATACTTTTTTTCCTTTTTTTTAATCTTAACATCTGCATCAGATCTAAAGCTCCCTAAAATCAGGATGGACTTTTCCTTACTGAAAACATTAAAACAAAAATCATACTCACCATAATCTGCACTGCAGAATGCAGCCAAGACCTCTCCTCCTTCACATTCTCTGCATTCTGTGGAACATAGAAAAGAAAAAGAGAAGAAAAAAAAAAGTGAACTTGGGTTTCAATCTGGTAAAGGGGGGAAAAATGGCCTTACATGCAGACCGATTTTCAAAGACCCTCTTTTGAGGTAAACCTATTGTGCTGAAAGATCATCTCATTGCATTGTTGGTAGACAAAGATGGAACCAGTGATTGAGTGTGGGCCCAACAAGGTGGTGGAAATAGAGATCATATCACTTGAAACAGAGCATGGAACAGGAAATAATCCCCCCCCCCCCCCCGCTCCCTTCATCAGCAAAGACCGCTTTTATTTCTCCCTCCTTTTTTTCCCCCTCTCTCTCTCACTATTTCCTTTGCCATGTCTTCCGAGGTCTTCACATTTACAATGATTCTAGGTACACATTTTCATGAAGTGCTCACTGTTAGCACCTTTCCCATTTACACATGAGAGGTAAATTCTCTGTTGCATTCATCCTCATACTTGCACATATTAAGGTATAATTTACCATTTGCAGATGAAACAAATACCTAGCATTAGTGCTTCAAAATAGTTCTAAAATTGAGTTAGGGATAAAAACAACCAATGTAAAAATCTGAACCAGCATAATCGATTTTAAGTACTGTTGAATAGACAAAATGTGAATGATAGTTAAAATAAAAATGTTTTCAGATGAAACCGTCTACAGTTATGGTTTAATGAGAAAAATAATGATATCTCCTTATATTTTAGGCTTATTGCAAAAATTTATATGGTAGAATGTCTTGTGATACAACTGACCTACACTATGCATCAAATGTGATATCTTGAACATTTTTAAGATTACTGCTCCCAAAGGTAAACAGGACCTTTCAAGCAAATGTCTACATTTCAAATGATCCTGTATGGTGCAGATCTCGGACATTAACAAACTGTTACCATTGTAAAATCTGTAGTTATGCTAAGGACAAATTCACCTAAATATGCTATATGTGTGGATTGAGTGAGTGCAGCAATATTTAGTACAACACATCAGTGAAAGTTTGAGGAAAATCGAACAGTCCGTTCAAGAGGTGTGAATTTTTTGAAATTTCAGTGCTGCCATCTCTGCATTTATGACTAGATTACAACAGTTTGTAACATCTCTGCAATATGACAATATAAGTAAATGTGCAGAGAATTTCACAAAATGTCATTCTTTTATGAAAAGTACACATTTCTTAGACTAGTTACTGACATAGAACAAGGGTAATAGTATTTTCCCCCTTCTTTTCTGAGAGAGTACATTGTATAAGTCAGATATTCTTTCAGTTTGCTAGAAATATGAAAATATCTTATATCCTGTTAATATTTTCTTTGTATCAATGTCCTGCAGTGGTATCACAAACTGTTGTAGTTTTTTTTATCAAGTGATGGGAGCAATGAAATTGTAAAAATCATAACTTATTAATGGACTGTCCAATTTTCCTCAAACTTTCACTGTTGTGTTCTACTAATCTTGCTGCATTCACTCAATCCACACACATATTTGGGTGAACTTGTCATTTAAAGATAATAAAGAGTTTTGGTACCTCAAAAGTTTCCCTGAATTTCCATGTTTCAGGTTAAAGTATCTATCATATAACTAACACTGTGAGACTTACTCGCCCCAAAGTGCTCTCATTTCTTAGTAATCATGCAATTAACTGCGACCAGCAGCCCTACACGCATAGCGACCAGCAGCCCCATACGCATAGCGTAATGGGGCTTCGCATTGTAGCATTCAGGATCATGACAGATTTAGTATCGCGGGTAAATATCAACTTAAAATCCACAAAATTCTTCAATTTGAAGACTTACCAATTAAGTTGAAGTCTTGAAAACAGGCTTCGAGCAACGTTTGGTTCTGCCAATAGTCCCTTTCTGTTCGAATTGATGACTAAATGTGACTCTGTCGAGAGGACCTTGGGAGAGGTACATACACTGATTACTACGGAATGCGCATACGCACACATCACATGCGAACAAATTTCAAATCCATGAACGGATAAGATGTTTGTGTGCGCATGCGCTGGCCGTCAATTCAGTGTAGCTCTCCCAAGGTCCTCTCGACCGAGTCACATTCAGTCATCGATTCGAACAGAAAGGGACTATTGGCAAAACCAAACGTTGCCCAAAGCCTGTTTTCAATACTTCAACTTAACTGGTAAGTCTTCAAATTGAAGAAATTTTTGGATTTTAAGTTGCTATTTACCCGCGATATTACATCTGTCATGATCCTGTAAGCTACAATGCGAAGCCCCATTTAGCTATGCGTATGGGGCTGCTGGTCGCAGTTAGCTACACAGTATGCGTATGGGGCTGCACGCTGCTGGTCGCAGTTATCATGCAATGGTTTCGCACAATACGTGTACTACCTCGCCGCCGCCGTACGGAGGCGGCTCTGGTATGAAACCATTATTGCATGATTACTAAGACATGAGAGCACTTTGGGGCGAGTAAGTCTCACAGTGTTAGTTATATGAAAGGTACTTTAACCTGAAACACAAACTAAGACAAGGAAATTCAGGGAAACTTTTGAGGTAATACCAAAACTTTATATTATCTTTAACTATAACAGTTGTCATTTTCAACTTTGAGCAGATTGTCATCGTAACATTGGAAGTTTACATTTCCCATTCAATTTCCAATATTTGATTTCTATACCAACCAGGTGCTAAAAATACATTGTGCTTTACAAGCAGTTAACAGTTATAGCACATTTGTCCACCATCACTATCAGAAAAAAAAAAACAAACATTTTTATTAGATGCATGTTTACAATGGAAAGACACACTTCCACAGTGCAGAGCTCTTCAAGCTCTTTAATGCCATAAAGTGCCATATGGAACTCCCACTGAACATCTGCACTTCATTTCTCCACAAATGATTGATATTTTAGTGATTTTTCACAACCCCCTATCACCATCCAATTACACAGCCCAGTAGGGGAGCAAATTGATTAACAATGGAGAATGGCTGTCCATTTGATATCCACTGCATGATATTTGCCTTTATTGCACACTGACCACTGGCAGAGCTTCGGCTATTTAATAGTCACAGCTTGTTTCACAAAGGTTTCTGATGCTGTAAGCTACACATGTTACTAATTACAGCAGGTACACAGTACAATACAAAGATCCAATAGCCCACCTATTAAAATTCAGATGCAACTCCGCAGTAAAAAAAAAAATGCATGATCTGGAAAATCATGTGTGATTAATCAGTTTTTCTCTACTCAATAAAAGAACTAAAATCTTTACTCAGCACAAAAAGAAAGTAAACACTTTTCCTTTTCATATCTTTAATCAATGACTGTAAATTTATGAAATAAATGGAACTTCCATATTCCTTTTGCCTGTTAGGGTAACATATGACTCAATTTTAAGTGTGAAAGGACATATTTGATTTTCTCTGTTAAGGTGCCAAAGTAAAAATTGTGAAAATGGACAATCTGCTATTGCTGTGTTAATGCCTTCTCATATAACATGGAAAAAAAAAATAATCAATGATACACAATAACTTCATATTAATGTTACAGAGAGAGCTGATTAAACTTCATGATTGAGCATTCGTACACAAACACACACACAACCTCTCTCTCTCTCTCTCTCCAACAAAAGAAAAGAGACAGAGGGAGAGAGAATATTCTGCTTATGTACTGCACTGACTGTCAGTTCTGGTGGCCCAATATTGATTTAAAAGTAAGAAAGACAGATAATGACTCTAAGAAATTATAGATTATTTCTTAACAATAAATTCTTTTTCACGTGCAATAAACCATTCATCATGTTCTGTTTTACTTTTCTGTGCAATATGATTGAATTCAATTCGGCTTCTTTTGTGCAATTTTGCAATTTTGAGTTTTGCACAACAGAACAGATAAAGGAAAGCATTCTCTCATGCATACAGTTTTAATTTGTGCTTAGCTACCAAGTTTAAAGGCAACTGGATTTCTTTTAATTTGATATACATCTACACACATATTACTTTTTTATTTTTCTTTAAGAAGTACAGTCTCTTCATCTGTTTTACCTTTGAATGTATTGTACAACAAATATGCAATGCAAGAAACAGTATAATGTAATGTTTTGATGAATATCAAAAGACTACTACTCAACCAAAGTACAGACAGGTGCTTCACCCATAGACTTTCCAGGCTTGTTTGCACATAAACAAGTCATTCCCAACTGGAGTCTCAAAACAATCTGAAGAAGAGCTTCAAGTAAACTTACTGAGACAAGAAGAACGAGCCTATTTACAGTACGGCTCCAGCAACACTTCACTTCAATTCAAAGTGGGTTTACTGAATGTTGTGCATCAGACCACTCTGATGTTCCCATGATTGATATATGCATGGATTACATCAGGTCATGTCTCTTTTTTTTTTTCTTTCTTTTTCTCCTGACAAATGAAGACCAGACTGATTCAAGGAAGTATTTTTCAAGGGTCACTTGTTTCCCTCTCCCAGGGCCAAAGTATCAAGAGAAGCTTTAGGATTCCAAATCTTCTTCCACACCATCCTTCCCCCATCACTGCTGTGATAAGCCGGAGAAGGCCTGTGAGCAAGACAACCTCTAGCGATGGGAGGTTCACACTTGAAGCAGATTCCCACAGCTCAAGAGGTGTGAAGCGGACAATGCAAAACCCACAATTAAACTGGATTTTGATTTGAAGAACAGTTTTGTTGTGGGTAGTACAGCCATCAGATCACCTCTCTTCAACTGAATATAGGATAAACTTTCTCTTTCTCCCCAAATCCCAGCCTCTCTGCCTTACTTTCACTGATGATAAGCTAGTACAGACATACTTTTCCCCATGTCAACATCTGTATGCCTTCTCTGACATAACTGGTATTTCAATTTCATTTGTATAATTCCAAGAAGATGCCATGCTTCATCATAATACAATGATGGAATTTGACTTCTCAAACTCAGTCCAGCATGCAACTGGTCAACATAAAGATAATCACATTGAAAGAATTTTGATTTGTATCAGTGGATGCAGGGTCTACTGAAGCAATGACCACATTACCCCTTTTGGTAAACTAAAAACATACCCATACAAAACAAAGAATCATATACCACAGGCCAATATCCTGCAGTGATTTTGTTGTATTTGTGCATTTTTTACATTTTCAATGTGCAAAATGCCAAACATTGTAGAGATGCCTTAGTATAAATACATAGAATATCACCTCAACAAAAGAGAAAAATCACTACACATTGCTTCTAGGAAAGAAATACCATAATCCATATTTCTGTTCTGTCACTCAGTATCATGATCACAAATCTAACTGCTCGCAAAACTGTCTTGCAAGACACCATCCAAGAAATCGACAGTGTGCACAAGACTCAGTGTAGGTAGAATTAGTCCAGAATTTGGCCATCCTGGGCAAGAATATGTACACAAAGCTTTATGCAGAAGGATTCTCCTCTCTGGGGACATACACTAGAAACCTGCAGCTCTTTGTTGTGACTCTTCTAAAGACTAAGCCAATGATACAATGGCGTGATAAGAACTGTCAAGTCCTTGATCCTGTCAATAGGAAACTCATGCACAGGGTGTCTGTAACACCTCCAGTTACAAGACATTTATCTTCAACAACCCTTTTTGGTATGGTAATGATGTGGTCAATATCTTATGACACTGCATACACTCATCTTTTCACAAGAGGCATTAATGAAATCCCACAAGCATTCAGGCGAATGCCACTCCAGTCCATGGCGGAGGTACGAAAGCTGGGATCGGGGCAAATTTTGAGCTGATTTTGGCTCTGCTAATGACCAAGTCAACACGTTAAACAGAAAGGATAAGCCTGTCATCATCATGGGGTAGGTTAGTGACATCTTAAGGGATTGAGTCAAATACCTCTAACCAAGCTCCGATATGGTGCAAAGATCTAGAAAAGGGAAGCATCTGACGTTTATTGGCAGACAATTTCAGCAGGAGGCAGTAGAAGGAGTGACTGGCTGAGCAGCTTACTGGGAGAGGATTTGCCTTTGCTGTTACCCAGGGAGTAATCAATATAAGAAGCTTGGGGTTTGTCCTCAGTACACGATTTTGCTAATCCTCTATGACCTAGGCAAAATGTTGGGCCATGGGGCAAGACTAGAAGAAGACAAAGATGGGAGACAATAATTGCTGGGCACAGTTTTATGGCCTAGGTTCACTGCCCCCAAGCAATCATGCACACACAATGTTTGCATCAAGCGTTTGCTAGGTGAATCAGAAACTTTGATATGTATCTGCCCTTAAAGTAAATTGTGAATACGATGTACAAATTGTATGCTAGAATTTATGTACGCAATGCTCACAATCTTTATTCCCTTAATGACCATTTTACAGAATATCAACTGATGCTTACTTTTTGACAAACAATAGATACAATACTATTCATTATATATTACAATATATTTGTATTCCGAGCACAGAGTGCCTACTTTTTTTGACATGATATACTTCATATGTACACTGTATGTGCTCTATGCTCCCCAAGTCTTGCTTGAATAAAAAAAAAAGAAAATAGGTAAAAAAAAAAAAATTATTGACCTTTGACCTGGAGGACTAACCTTTAAAACACCCTCCCATTTAAAAAAAAAAAAAGACAAAACAACTTTTAAATAAATTTCTATTATTCGGTGAGACAAAACTGGCATGAAATTGCACATCCATACAAAAAAAAAAAAGGCCATGATGGTTGAGCACTTTATTTACCATAAATATCATGAATATCCAATTCTGTCTCTCTGCTTAATATAACATTGCATGTCATTTTGTTGTTCTTGTTGTTAGAATACAGGGTGTGGTAAAGACTAATTGAAACTTTGCTGGGATCAGACGGCCTGCTCTACAAGCTCCCCAATGCTATTCCCACGACCAATAGGGTGGAAACAATGGACTGATCAATAATGTATGTGAGAAAACACCCAACTTCTTTATGGTACCCAGAGGGACCAGCTGGTACAGAACACTTTCACAAAGCAACACGCTTGTTTGTGTGTGTGGGTGCTTGTGTGTGTGTGTCATAGTATGAGCTTACCAAGGACACACATAGAGTCAGCTGGTTCAAAGAGCTTTAAAAATGGAGATGAGTACATGTTACAGCTCCGACACAAAGATGCCACATTAATTTTGTTGGTTCTATTCCGGTCTCGTCTCTTCTGTTTTCTTTTTGAATGAAAGTATCTTCTTGGACAATTAAAAAAAAAAATAGAATAAATTAGCATTTCAACCAGGAGTTTAATCTCGTCAGAGAAGATTTCAAACTGGAGACAATTATATTTATCCCACCCACATCCACCAAGGTCATATTCATCATAAAAGTATTGTGACATTAAAATTCTATTTAGGCTTGCCTTTCACACTGCAATGAAATATCACATGGTTAGAAATACATATCTCACAATTTGCCACCAAAAGAGGATTTTCACATCGCAATGTGCACCAAGAGAGTTACCTATTTCTTTTCAATCTTTTTTTTTTTTAAATCAGATAGGCCCTACTGTTACAGGAAACAACATTTTTTGCATCACACTGCAAAAATCAATATTCATTAAACCATTCATTTCAGGTGTGTGTGAAAACAGGACTTTCATGCATTGTCCGTAAGAGAGGAGACTGGTCATCAAGTGGAAGTGATAAATCCAGCACTTTTACAGTGGTGAGCAAGTTCATGGCAGAATGTCACAGTAAGCTTCATGCTGAGTTTCAAAACTCTCATTCCAGTTTGTGTTTCTGATCTTTCAGTTGCACAGTAACTTTTGCCCCAATGTCAGGATTTTGCTCAAACGTCACAATAGTTTTTTTCAGTGTATTAATGGCCAAATGACCAAGAAATATTGCCTCCAACTCCCATGTACTCAAATCAACAAATATTAGTTTGTACAAAAATTGAGTTGAATTTCAATGAAAGGAAACTACCCAGTCATAAAACACATTTCTATAAGTAACATATTCAAGATTCAGCATTAAGTTGCAGAGCCTTTCTTGGTCTAGAGTATATGACAAACTTTACTTTTTTTAAAACAAGTCAATTGGTTTTTAGATGTTGATGAAAAATCATGAGTGCGGTAGCCAGAATGTTTCAAACTACCAAAGATAAATCTCTTCAACCAAGAATATACAATGTATGAATACCGATACTGCAGCATTCTCCCCTTTGATTTGATTAACTCACAAATACTGTGGACTAGAAGGAACTTTGACAGATTTTTCTTTCCTATTTCTTATACCATCACCTATAATGTACACTGTACAATAAACTGAACACTGAGCATTCAACTAACAAACTTCAGTAAGCACGCTAATAGGGAGGTGAACAGGGTTATCTGTACTTCCAATCATTACGCATGCAATTCTCAGCAATAGCATTTTTCTCTGTTCAAAGATTCTGATGGGGGAAAAAGGAAATAATCAAACCTCCTCTATACTGCTAGCAAGCAATAGAGGCAGCAAGGGAAATACTGAATAAGTTTTCAAAGGTAACTGCACAATGGATCCAGGTACACAATTCACCTGTAAAGAGAGGCAATGACTTAAATGGGGCCTATGATAATAAAACGGTCAATGGAAACTCATACTTTGATGGCACCTCACTTGATACAGCGCTGGTCTGCACCTTTCAGCTAAGTTTAGGTTCAAGGCAACACCAATGCTTTTGTTGCCCTAAAACTGCCAAAGAAAACAAGATTTAGAGAGGTATGCCTCTCTTTTCAAGCCATTTTTTTTTTCCATCTATCCACAGCATGTAGTGTTGTGCTGTACCGCTCTCTGTAGCAAAGCTCTGGCTCACTTTTTTTTTCATAATACAGAGCTCCCATTTTTTACACTGGAAGTCTCTTCTCTTATACCACTGCATGACGACTTTCAAAAGCTTTGTATTCTTCTTTTCATCAATTCATCACTAAACTGTCCCATAATTTCCTTTAGTCTTCAACCTCTTGCATAGGATGTTACTTCATACATTTCTTTGTCTCTTGGCTGGGTTCGCTAAGAGCTTGGGCAAAATGTGGTCTGTCGTCATGAAACGGGCACGTCACCAACAACGATGCCTCAGAGCACATTTTTTTTTTTTCACTGGGTGCAGAATTCCTGTGCTCCCCAGCACCTCAGTGGGGTTACAGACAGGCTCAAGTTTGTATATACTTGATGCCTTTCGGGGGTCAGGTTATGCTTATACAACTCCAGGCAGAACAAACATGATCTTGGCTACCTTTTCTTCACTACATCACTCCTACCAAAAAAATTTCCTAGTAATATTATCAGACCACGGCAGTGGCGGCACTCTGAACAGTCTACAGTTTATCTCTTCCTTCCTGTTTTATTGAAAATGGGCAGGTTCCCTCGGAAATCTTCAGCAAACTAACCCTCCTGTGGTGTTGTAAACGTGGAAATTTTTGTGATTCATTAATTTTCGGCCGTCTTTGGCAAGCGTAAATTCTAGAACCTGCGAAAATATCCTCACAATTTTCTCTGCACGCTTTGAACACGCTGAATCGTGGGCTTTGTCAGTGGTGTCTCTCTGGTATAAGTGTGTGCAGGTATGTGCCCTATTAGCATTCATTTGAGGGCATGTGTGTGCGCTGTACTCAGTAGTTTCTGCCCAGGCCATATATTCAAATGGTTCAGGCAGCACATCTTTTATGTGAATGGATAAAAACATGAAGGCATATAGCAATTGCTCAGCGTGAATTCAAGAACCTGCGAATATGTTTTTTAACCACCCAGCATGAAAATTAACCGTGCAAAAATATTAATTTTTACAGTGCACTATCAGAGTAACTTCAAATATGACTTGGATTTATATCTCCATTAGGGCCCTATATGTTGTGTAATGTATACACAAGTAACCACTTCAAACAAAAGAGCTTTTATCATAACATTAATTATCAATTTTCTACTCTGCTTTAGAAACTCTGAAGGAAAGCTGTTTGTAAATTCAATCTGTTCAACTGGACTTACTTTTAGCATACTACCTGGATGAATCAAAATCTACATCGATATCTTGTGGCTTAGGTTTACATACTGTTCTGTGTGACTAATTCTAAACTAGCTTTTTAGGGTGGAGCACAGTCAGAGTACATTATATGTAGCAACTAAAACAGAATA
This sequence comes from Diadema setosum, assembly GCA_033980235.1. Taxonomy (NCBI): domain Eukaryota; kingdom Metazoa; phylum Echinodermata; class Echinoidea; order Diadematoida; family Diadematidae; genus Diadema; species Diadema setosum. The sequence continues at coordinate 20,159,601 of CM067064.1, forward strand.
ATAAAGTTCCAATTAAATACAATAGAGAAAAAAATCAATCATATCTGATAAGTTGTGCAAGAAATAGGCATCATCTTGGTTATTTTTATTTTTTTGCACTGAATCATGAATAGTCATAGAACAGATATATAGAAAATAATAATACTTTGCTCCTTACCTTTCTTTACATGGTGATACGGATGTCTGTGTTCTGCCAGAGGTTCTAGTCTATAGTCAAATGATGTCACATACATTAAGCTAAGCGGATTGAATTGTGCTTCCACAAATATTGTTGCTTTCCCATCGTGGGACAAAAAGCAATGCTCCTCTTTCGGTGAAGTCCTTTCGTATCTCAAACGCTCCGCAATTTCGTGAACGTGGACCTCCGTGCCCAAGGTGTTCCTTTCAAACTCTGGCCTGTCATCCAGCAGCAATGGCACCACTTTATCTGGAGTGTTTCTGTAGATGTTAGCCCCATTCCCACTAGTTTTCAGATTCAGGCAGAGCCGAAAGTCCTGCTTCGTGTGGCCCCACGCAAACGTGATGTGGAGCCCATTCCTGGGAAAGGACCATGTGATTTTGCCATTTACGCAGTAAAAGTTGAGTTGTGAAACTGAGTGTGAATTGGCATTAACCGTCAGGCCACTGCAACAGAAAAAGAAACAAATAAACATCAACATGTAATTACATAAGAACAAATGAAGCATCTTCCTAAAATTTTGATGAAAGTATCTGGGTGAAAAGTCTCAACAGATACAAATGTATGTCCCATCACCCTTCTTCAACCAGAGGCAACTTCTGTTATAATGAAGTCCTCAGGACCAGCAGTTTTCTTTTGTTAGATCAAAATTTTGTTATAGTCGAACAAATAAAATAAATAAAGATAGATAATAATTTTGGGACCTGAATTCTCACTTTCTTGTGTAAACAGGAGTGCACTGTATTGTTCAAGAATACATAGTTTACTGTTATCACCCAAGATCAAAAAAAGCGCTCTCCACAAAATATACAATTTCTCAACATAACATATTTAAAGAAATCTAGCAGAAATCATGTTTTTTGCTGTTTACATACAAATAGGGTAAGCAATAGCCTAGTCAATTCTCATCAATTGGGCAAGGCTCTGTTTGGCAAAAAAAAAGTCATATACTGTACAAAGGTCAAACACAATTATTACGTGTGTCTAAGCCCAGATTAATGCATTTTTTCCTAATACAATTCACCAGTAATTTTGAGGAGCTCATAATCTAGACACCATGTTTCACTGGTAACCTCATGCAATATATAGCCTCATTCATTGCATGTAATCTTATTACTACTTTATACATGATAGTATATTCTCCTGAGTTAGTGATAAATTTATCTTACATTCACCTAAAAACCTGACAGAAATTTTTGAATATTGTGCTAAGGTACAGTAAGTTTTATTTTCAACCTCTTTTTTAAATATGAATACTAAAAGAAAAAAACATGCAATGCTCTGTTATAATTCTGTTACAAAGTGCACAGACTCAAAACAGAAATTGTGATGTGAATATTCAATAAAGATTTCAAGAGAGCAAAATTATATTGTATAGCACAAGTACAAGATCATATTCAGAAAAGCCTACTATAGAAAATTTCCAAGTCACTCTTACTTGTAGGACTGGAATAAACCAGTGTGTACCATTACTTGAACCCATATCATAACACTCTTTGACTCATGGTGATGCAAACAAAAATTCAAAAGGTGTCTTAAAGTGAGGTCTTCTAACAAATTCAAATACCGACCTCCTTGCAAAATACATATGTATAAGAGAAAAAAAAATTCTGAGTATCATTAAGACTTATATACAAGGCTGCTAAGTTTGATGAGACAAAAGTTTAACTCATTTAGGCCTACTCTTGTGGGTCATATAATACATCTTTAATAAAACATCTTTAAAGGTACAACAGACCCTTGAAAACATAAAAGAATCTCCTTGCTTGTACGACGCTTCTCTTTGCTCTTTTTCTTTCTTTCTTTTTTGGTAAAATTTTTATGGTTTCCAACTTTTTACTTACAAGAATGGGTGGCTTAACCCTAAAGAGTGGAAAAATGAGAGTTATTACTAGGAATAATATTGACAAATAAACTAATGATCCAACTACCATCTGTCTATTCTTCTAAAAGCCTTTCAGTACATATGTAATCATGGGTTACTTGTGAAGGGATTAAATTACAAGATCAGAACTGTGGGCAACCAGAAGTGATTTTTGAATAGCTGAAAAGGTGTGTGGTATTAGCCCAATAAAAGAGAGACAGGGGGCAGTAGCTGGTGGACTGTAGGAAATACCAGTATTTACCCCACAGCTTGGGTTTTTGTTGCATAATTCACAAAGCCTTATTTACGCGTATTTACTTGGTGCAAGCTGTCGCATGTGAAGAGGGTGTAGTTTGGCAGGAGCTGACAGGGCATGGGAGGGGAGTTTGAAAACTCGAAGCAAACATCCCTCAGGAGGGGGGTTTGCACAGCTTTGTGTATTTCATGTATGGCCACAGTAATGGAGAAGCTTTGGATTAGCATCCTGCAAAGTGCTGGCATGACAGACCTTAACACACATGCATGGAACTGTTCATGGAAGAAGGAAATATCTGGCTGCCAAGAATACACTATTGTCATGTTAATTAGCCAATGGATGCAGCTAGGAGCAGGCCAGTTTGCCATTTAAATGTTTGTCTGACATATGCCCCTAAATCGGTAGGTAATGCTGGACTTTTCTGAGGCAGTGTTTGTTTGTGCAACAGGTGCCACATCTCCCATTTGCTGTTCTGAACAAAAGACATCTCACTGTTGAAATAGAGGGCTTTGTGACAAGATGAACAAGTGTATCTTCCACCACTTGTTATGTCAGCCAATAAAATTCTACTTTGACAGGGTCTGTGCTCTTCTTGTAGCGCAGCAGGCTAGTCTACGAAGCTAGCGTGCTGATTACACTGATGACATGCTGTATAATTTGGCATTCATGAAAAGAAATCATGTAAAAATAAACAAAGAACAGATTCAATTGAACAAATACACTGAGTACACAATACATATCTGAATCCAAACCTAATCACATCAAATTCTGTTGGGCAAACTACAAATTGAACATCATACGGATTTGAACTGAAGTGGCACTGCTTTTCCAACATGGTCTAACTTCCCTATGTACATTGTGCATTTTGTGTGATGCATTAGGGAGGTGAGACTTTTCATCTCCCTGATGCATGCAGCAGAAGAGTTTTTCAGTGTAACCTGATCATATGAATGAGCCAAATCTATTCCTACAATGAGCACTTCTCTTCCCTTAAAAAAAAAAAAAAAAAAAAACCTGACCTGGGAAAAACTGCCCACTTCCTACAGTCTGCAACATGAATACAACCTGCAATCTTGCAAGGTGTACATATAAGTTGCTTCTACAGTAAGTGGGTTAATAACCTTCATATAAACCATACAAAACTTTGAGGTTGCCATGGAGATGTTTGGTGAAGGTTATAGAACTAAGATTTGAAACATTGAGATGTCTCTTTTCAAGCTTCTCCCTCCCCCCCCCCCCCACATCACATTGTGCATTTAATACTGAAATGGGATAGAACTCACAATGTCACAAGTTATGTTCAGACGGTGATCCCTAACCACCGTCTGAACATAACTGATAGCTGATGAAGATACGATGTCACTGTATTACATGATTTCCAATGAATGTTCACAAGTAGTGTGGAAAACTGCCTTACTTTATCATGGGTTCAACCCTCTCCTGTGGAATATACAAATCTGTGTTTTAGGCACTGAAAAGAGATAATATTTCTCTCTTCTACACCCCTGACTCACCTCTCATGATATCAAAGATGGGATTGATTGTGGATTCTCAACAAAAAACAACAACTAACCACATACCAGAAGGTGTTGTGACTTAAATAGTTCCATCAAATCATACTTCACCCACGCTTAATACTTGTATAAAAGAGAAGTTATAACAATAGGCATGCACAATGGAACCAGAAATGTAAACAGCATGCTATTTACATTAACAGATCCAAACTTCTTTCTTTCTCTCTCTCTTTTCAAGGGGGACTATATGTCTAGCGCCATGGTTCAGCTATCAGCCTACCAAAAACAACTCAGTATCTGGCTACGTGGGCTAATTTACTATTAATGATTGTTCTCTCTCATATTATTTGTAGTTCATGCATCACCAGATTCAGCACACAATTGTTATGAATATGTTGTTCACTGCAATGTAATCATCAGGGTCAGGCTTCCTATGATAGCAACTGGATAAATCAAGGACTTGATATTGCCTCAGTTGCATATTTGGAGTGCAGCCAAATACCCATGTTATCGATTCAAAGTGTTGTTTACTGCAGTTAAGCCATTATCTATGATGTGCATTACAACTTGCACAAGGACATGATTTAACCAAGGAGGTCATTTGTACTAGGCAAAGCTTTGCCTAGTACCTCCTTGATTTAATCATGACGTGATCTACAGTCAGTGTGTGTTGTACCAAGGAGGTACCATTTTTGCCTAGTAGTAGTAGTACCTCTTTGGTTGTACATAGATTCTGACAGAATATTTGTGCAAAATTTACCTTTAAAATACACTGTGAGAAATATGAGTACATTTGTATTGTCTTTTGCTGCAAACGGTATCTTTTCTGTTGCACATCTCTCTCAGTGTTCTGCAACACACAAACATGCCACACTTCCCAGGTTCACTGGCCATGCACATCATGGAGCAATATTGGGAGGGAAAGTCTGCTCTATTTGCACTCTTGCATTTGCGCATGTCTCTACAGGCATCAGATACAGTACAGTGTAGTATCATATCATCACATGTATATCCTTTGTGAAAGGATTATTTTCACTTTTCTGTCCGATGGACATGTGTCTCAGATTTACCAAATACCAGTACCCTAGTAAGGCTTTGTTGAAAACACAGATGTATTATTAATATTGCATCCACATTTGCATGGTTTTTAACTTTCAAACTATTCAGTCTAATCCGCAAAACAGGTTAATTCATCCCAAAGGGATCTAGGCATACAATAAACATGTTTATTCAGGAATGCTTCATTAGCCCAAAGCTCAAAACCAAGTTTCCAGTTCAAAAATAACTCACTGAGATGAAAAAAAAAAAAAAAAATCTTAAAAATACGCATGACCTAGCCCTGTCAACCCTCGTCTGAATATTCAATTTAGAGTACAATCCACGCACAAACCCTATTCTCTCCTCCTGGGTAGCAATAAAGGGACAAGGAAAATGCCATTTCCTGCCAGCAAGACACAATGATATGGGATTTGTAAAGAGCGAACTACTTGGTAGTGATCTCAGCACAACCTGTGTTGAAAAGCAGAGAGAAAAGGGAGACTGTGGAACAGGTTGAAAAAGAGCTACAGAACTACACGTAGCAAAATTCACATACAGTAGAATAGCATGATCAAAAGCATTGCAAGAAGATTTACAGTTATATTGTACATTAAATCGAGGTCATATATTGCTAGTGCATGAAACATACACTGATCTAGATCACAATGCACATGCTTGATTTATGACGCTTCTGCTCTCTGTCAATCGACATCTTTCAATTTTTATTAAACAACATCAAACAAAATTACAGAGATCAAAGACATGATTATACAAATAAAAATAAACAAGAAAAGAAAAAAATAGACTACGGACCTGATGAAGCAAAGGGTTATTTGTAAAATTACGTTCCTAAAAACCTCGTTATAATACTGTTTTACTTGATACAATGTATACTGTTTAGTGATTTATAATCGACATTATTGGTTTTTGTATGCTGCATTCATTTACACTTTACACTAATCATGCTACATTGTAGATCCATGTTTCTGCAGCTTGCATGAAGGGTAAGCAGTGTAAAGATCATTGCAATCATTTGTACATAATTATGGAACAATATCAAAATCACATGCAATATAGAATATATATTATTTTATTCTCACTTTCGTAAGCTTTTCACACACTTCCATTTTATCTCTTAAAACTTTCACACACCAATGTCCATTTCATGCTGGTCACTTTTGCAAAACTTTCACAAGTCCTGGTTCCTTGCAAAATTCATGAAAGTTTGATGCACACAAAAATTTATGGTTTTAAAGTACCTTGGGTTGGAATCAGGTATGTGAGCACGGTTAGCAATACATTTGTAGGTGAGGTTGTTTAGAGCCAGTTTCCATGGTGATAAATGGCTGTGATATTGCACTTTGGCACTCTATTATGAACACGTTTGTGGCACACCTAATACACCAGCGCTACATGCATCGAAGTTTACAGGCCTACATTAACTGAGAACACCTACAAACAGGAGATCTGGGTACTTTTATCCACTTTTTTTTTTGTATTCTCTCTCCCCTATCTACAATACAAACACACACACACACACACACACACACATAAAACACACACACAAACATGTGCACACACAAGAACATAGTGGGGATCCACACTGTACATGACTAGATAAAGTGGGTGTGATTGCATCCCTAATTAACTAGATTAATCTACTGACTTGTAACCACATCCTGCAGGTGGAACGTGGACTGAAGAACACAATGGTATGCACACAAGGTGACCACCTTTGATCCCAGAAAACGATAACACTGCTTACACTCCTTTAGAATATATTTGACGACCCTATTTTGCATGGGCTGCATGAAACGTGCTACGATTCAAACTTGTCAAATAAAAAAACCCTTCCGTCTCTGTCAACGGTTTACTCAGGGAAAAGAGTGACAACACTATAAAAGAGAATATAATTGCAATGTGTGTTATACAATTTTTTTTTTTTTTAGATCATGATACATAAGTATATATCTACATTTCCACCACCCACATACTATGCTACAAGAGCTGTTATTACAAATAAAAGAAGTTTTAAACTACAACCATGTATGGCCTAAACAAAATAGCACAGCTTATCAAAAGGACAATATTCACAACCTACAATATAATGCGTCCAAAAGAGTCTTTTCTCATGATTACAGTCCTAACAGTGTGATATATCACTGAAATATTGCACAGATAAAGTTCAGGATGCAATTGGGCATTACAGTGTACCTCACACATTGTACATGCTTCGTCGTATGTACATTTATGCATCATGCATACATTTGTACATGGTATTGATCATGCTGGTTTATGGATATTGGGGACAACTGCATTCCTTTAAATTCGTATCAATATTTGAGGTTAGTACTGCATGTTTGCCTACTTGTGAATTGCTGGTAAAAATGTTGAACATTTCACCTGTAACATGTGTACCAAGGGAGACAATATCTAATATACACGCTGTATTCGAGCACAAAGATTGACCTTAACGGGAGGAAATGACTCTATTGGTCATGTACAGGTACATTGTATGTGCACATTAACCCGATGAGGACAAGTCCCGAGTATACTTGGGCAAGTGTCTATGGGAAATGCGTGTTGTAGCAAAATCAGCCCATCTTCAACAGGTTAAACAATGTACTACCTTCTGCAAGTAGCTACAAGGACCGATTTTATAGAAACATAAGCATCAGAAAGTCTGTTAATCTAATCTTAATCTACAAAATGTATCTAATGAACTATTCTCCAGCACATTAAATACACTAATTGTGTAGTCATCACACAATGTTATTTTAATGACAGTATTGTATTTATATCCCAGAGATCGACACTAATCTTTTTTCCCTTGGTAGCCCATTTGGGGCACTAAAATCTGTGGATGGCATCTGTGAACTTTTTTTCTTTTCTTTTTTTTTCAGAATCCACTTCCTTAGATCTATCAAATAACACTTACAGTAGTTTCTACTTTGTATATGGAGGCACTTCTACAGTGTCGAGATATCACTCCATAAATCACTGGCAAGATTTGTTTATCACATATCTGTAAAAGCATTGAAAACTTTGCAGAAGTTCCAGGTAAATTTGAAAAAATATATATATATTTTTTTTCAAATAATTTATCAGCAGCTGTTTTGTTGGATTCATCATCTTTTACAATTCATGGTTCATGCACAAGAAAGTGCATGGCTGCACATGAGACTACAATTGACTGCTTCCAATTATGCATCCATTTCACAGTGCACTGCAACAAAGTGAAGAATCCTTTCACTTGAACAGATGCAAAATGCAACCAACATTTGAGGTATGGTATAGAAAGAAAATATAACATCTAAAATTGCATTCAGTAATAAATGTGCATTCCATTCACTTGTACACTGCAAGAATTCCTCCCTTTGCCGTGGTGACTCACAGACTGTGGTTCCTACAAGCGTGCGTCTTCAGACAAAGGAAATAATCATTGCATGCTCGCCAACTCCGGGCAGTTAGATGCAGTCGGATGAGGCTTTTATACGAGTTTGATCATAAATAAAGGCCCATCTATCTCTGCCTAGCTGAGCTCAGTATCTCTGGCTCCAAACACAGCTGCACCTGCATGCTCCCCTAGCTCAAGTAGGGCACAACAATTTAAATGCCATTATTCTGTGCTGTAATCTGATCAGCTTTCAGAACAACAAAATCCTCTCGTGGAGTCACAACCACAGCATGTCAATTCAGGACGACTCCCTACCTCTTTCATCAAATGGTTTTGTCCTCTTCTTACTCAGTACCGCTATCCTCCCCAAATAGCGAGGTTTTATGAAATTAAGGGGATGAGGGGAATAAGTTGCCTCAACAAATGGTGCAAGGTTGGTCAGCAGACCTTAAATATATTTAAAAGAAATTTCTCTCAAGAACCCTGCACTCTTTTTTTCTAGGCACAGACAATGACAGCTGAGAAATCTGTGTAAATTTTAACTGATCTTAAAGTGAACTAATTGAAGTTAATGCTTTTGCTCCTAGAAATGAAACCCCTTGAGAGGTACTTTTTTCAGATTGAAGTATATACAGTAACCCCTCCCAGTTGGACAAATCAGATTAAACTCTCAGAATGAAGGGAAAATCTGTTGTTACAGTAGATAAAACTTTGACTTTACTTTGCTCGATAGACAATCTAGTCAGAAATCAGCGTGATGTGTGTTATTCTGCATATTTTTAGACCTAAATGACAGATTATAACTTGGCTATGACAAAGGGCAAACCTCAGCTCTACAATACTATGTGAATGCATTTTCCTTTACATTAGAAGCTTGATTTGCAAAATGGGTTTACTAAATATCTCTACAATATCTAAACTAGAAATGTCGCTTTGGCGACTGGTATGCCTCCGCCATAATGCATGATTTTCCCAATAGGTCTAGATAGTACATGTGGACAATGTGTAATTACATTTTCACAAAATTGGCAAAATATTGAAATGACAAGTTTGTCACAAATGTGTTGAATGGTCACCTTCCTTGACCTAGGTTTAATTGGATGAATAGGAGAGCATGTATCTAGGGATTTAAGGACTTTAACTCGACTTTGACCCATTCATACATTTAGGCATTGAGTAATTTTCAAGGTACAGGTGTGGAGAAAAAGTGCAATTTCTGAATTAAATAGTAAATTGTTACCATTTTCATCTGGCCCTTGACCCTAAAATTCATAAGATAATCACTTTCAGGTAGAACATGCATAATATGTACTAAGTTTCAAGATAACTTGAGCCATTTCCGAGATATGGAGGAAAAAGTTAATTCAGCACTTTCACTTGATCTTTAACCTTTTGACCTTTGAGGCAAAAAAAGAAGAAAAAAAAAAAAACTTTCCAGAGAATTTCTATTAGGTTACACATGTATGCATACACCAAGTGCAAAAAAAAAAAAAAAAAATAACCCTGCTGGCATTGCATGATAGGAGGGAAATAGTAAAGTTTTGAAGTGTTGCACTTGACCTTTGACCCCTGACCTTTGACCCCATGAACCCTACATTCTCCAGATAATCACATCCAGTCAGTATATGTATATACTATGTTCCATGAAGATACCTTGAACAATTTTCCAAGATACGGAGAAAAAAAAGAAGTTTTAATATTTTTACTTGACCTTTTGACCTTTGAACTTTGACCTCATGACCCAAACTTTCACCAGAGAATCTTAATTGGGTAATACATGTATACACTAAGTTTCAAGAAAATATCTTCAGGCATTCAATAGATATGGTGGAAATAGTGAAATTTTTATGTATTTGACCCTGACCTTTTGACCTTTGACCTTTGACCTCATGATCCAAACTTTCACCAGAGAATCTTAATTGGGTAATACATGTATACACTAAGTTTCAAGAAAATATCTTCAGGCATTCAATAGATATGGTGGAAATAGTGACATTTTATGTATTTGACCTTGACCTTTTGACCTTTGACCTTGAGCATGTGCACCCAAAAGTTGATAGGCACAACTTCACCCCCTAATACACATACATGCCAAGTTTCATTAGGATACCTCAACAGGTTTTGATAGTTACCTTGTCCACAAAATTCATTACGGACGGACGGAAGGACGGACGGACGGAAGGACGGACGGACGGACGGACGGACGGACGGACAACCCGAAAACATAATGCCTCCGGCACCACTTCGTGGCGGAGGCATAAAAAGAGAGAGAGAGAGAGAGAGAAAAGAACATGAAGAAGGAAAAATCACTGTTTCTCATCAATGTATTTCTTGGGAGGATAGAGGCCAGTTATACCTGAAATACAATAATCTCTTCCAACATTGTTTTAGAGAGAAGAGAAAGGTAATACTTTTATATACACTCAACAAAAATTGTATAATCTGTAATTTAGTAAAACAATGGGAAAACACTGCAGAAGAGATAATATAACTCAACAAGATAAATTAAGAGACTTTTTTTGGGGGAAAAAATCCATTTGACAGCCTCGACAGGATAAAACATGAAAAGATGTATTACTAAAAATCAAACAAAAAAATAAATATACTCCGATAATTATTATCATGAACTTGAATATTATTGTCGTTTATGTTGAATCACTTGTGTTTATCTCATTACCCACAATGACATAATGCCTATCATCACACACATCTCTGATTTCAATAACTCGGGCGATATTTTCCACACAAAGTTACAGTGCATACATTGTAGAAAAATGAGGGGGTAAAGACTGACAATTTTGATCTCATTAAAGATGGAGACATGTAGATTTCAAGTTTGAATGATTTTCTTTTGTAGATACACTGGATTGATTGACAATCCATTCACCTACCAGAGACAGACGAATGTACTAAAAGCATATAGTGCAAAGAGTTAAAACTTCTAACATCAAGTATCAGAAAATTAACAACATTTAAACAGTTAAAACTTTGTTAGAAAAAAAGGTAATGGCATCTCAGTTACATGTATGTTATCTTCTTAATTAATACATAGATATATTCACATAAATCAAACACTAAACTACTTTTTTAATACCAGGAAGAACTTATTTTGCGAGGCTATTCAAATAATATTCAGGCACCTTGGTGTATCTGACACTGCATTTACATGATGACCAGAGATACAACGTACTCGTAGAATATGATTATGGTGGACACATGTACCTAGACTGGTTCTTTTATCTACTCTGATACGTTCAACTTATACTTCACTGCTATACAACTTACAAGATGTATATAATCTAAAACAACTAGCACTCTATCAACAATCATAAAAAGTTGTGGTACGGTGCAGTGGTTGTTTGCGAACTAAAAATCTTTATCCACTTTATAAACACGCACAGACGCCTGTATATATTTCGTACGGACCGCGAGGGTATAACATGCAGTATACGTCTAGGAGATGCAATGCCATTAAATTTATCTTCTTTTTTCCGCCAAGTTGTCATTATACTGTTGTGATACTTAAGAGTAATTTGATACATACCTTCCGTTCCAGTTACACTGGTCATCTGTTTCTAAGGTGTGGACACTAGGAAAAAGCAATGCAACTGCCAGAATCAGTAAAGTTTGATACAATCCTCTCGTAAAAGGTCCACGAATCTTCATCTTGGTGCTACTACTACACGACCACCTTGGTGTCATGTTTCTGACGACGGTGCGCTCCGCAGAAGAGTGGGCAACATTGAAGATAAAACTTCGTTCAACCGTCCCCGATCGGTTACAATTGCCTCGTTTTATCAGCATCTTTGAGGTCCAACGGCTATATCATGTCTGCTATCACCACTGTTTGTTGTTCATGCGATATTATCCGGTTCATATCCTTCTTGGAGAAAACTTCAGGGCAGCATCGCGGGTCAGAGAAGATTCGCAAGTGTAAGCAGGCTCACAGTAACCCATACACCGTTGTCGGTCGTTCGGAAGTGTGTTTAGAGTGGATGGATCGACCCCCTTCGGTCTCTTCCAGTGTGTGTGTATGTGGCGGACGCGAGATACCGCAACCAACGCCTACACACGATTGTGCTACTGGCACCTCGCCGTATTTGGTTCGAGCATGCGATTGGTTTGGTGGCGAAGGGCAGGCCAAGCAGGGTCGCCGCGGTCGATGAAGGTGCAGACGTTTTCTTGAACTGCGTTCATCAAGAAAGAAAAATGGCGTTTTCTGTCCAAAGCAGTTTAGATTGTCACTTCTTAGTGAATACCATGCTACCGGAAGAATCGCACTCTATCGATCGAAGCTTTCATTCCTGTAAAACATAAAAAACTCCCTATATATCGAAACGGTTCCCAGGGGCGCTTGTACTCGGAACCCATCAGATCGCGACTACCAAAGGCAGACTATAGATACATGTACCATGTACCAGTAGTTTGTTAGTCGAGTGGTGGTATCGATTATATTCATGAGATCGCCTTTGCCAGCTGCATACTAAATATCGCACAGCTGCAACTCTTGAGGCATCCTGACCAATTTGGTATAAAAAGTTCGGAATGAATCATAATGTCCAGTCTGGATTGTTGTGTATTTTTCTTTCTTCTTATATTTTTTTTTAAACCAAAGAAGTACAGCATGAAAGCAAGAGAATATTAAGTAGAGGGGTTAAGGTCGATGAATGAATTTTCTTCAATCTGTCACCCTCTAACAAACAAAATTTGTAAGATCGTGAGTACAGCATGTTGTCTGGAAAAGTATATATGAACTACATGTCGGCCCTACAAGAAGCTGTAGCTGTGATGCGGTGAGGACAAACTACATAGGCCTACATGCCATCTCCGATTGCTACTGAGTACAAGTAGGCCTACCGAAGAAGATGAAAACATTCTTTTGCCCGTAGTCACAAGATTAAAGGTTACACGAAAAATTAATAATGTGCAATAATTAAATTCTCTCTTTTTCGAGCTGTTTAGTGTTTAGAAAATACTTGGGTTGAGTTTACACTCCACCATGGTTTCAAAAAAAAAATCAAGTCAACTTCACGTCTTGTATTTTCTTTGAGTGTATCTGGAACACATGGGAAGAGAAAGGTGGACAGCGCTTAATCCTGAATTAACTCACGAAATGAACTAAAACCTAAAAAAATTGAATGTGTATTCATGTATGATAAGGTAAGGCCTATATACACAGATATTGCGCCACGATACCTCAACCGGTGTCTATGAGGGAGGTTGAATCCACCCCGGCTACTAGAAGCAGCCTTCCTATCCCTAAGTGAACGGTAAAAGAGACAACTGTACTTTAAGATGCTATTCTGAATAGAGGGAGTTTGTATGGTACATTTCTAGGGCCTACTTGGTGTGACCTTTACCAAGACCAATACGCAGGAAAAAAAAAAAAAAAAAAAACCAAGAGAGGAAATGCTAGACACTATGCACTCAAGGTTTACAAACCCCATTGCTGTAAGGTCATGATCGTTGTGAACATTAGCGTGATAGGTTGTTGGATCCATGGATTGTCTCTTTGCTTATGATAATGAACTCCATATAGATTTCATTAAACATTTCATTTTCATTTTCTCAATGTGCTCTCAAGGCCAGGTGTGCAGACGCGATGCTCGTAGATGGCGCTGTACGAAATCTCCAAAGCTTGCATGAACACTGCGCCATGTGATTCCATCTCCGTTGTAGCTTGAAGCCGTTTGAACAGCGAGTACGACACAAAACAAAAATGTTTTGTGTACCCATCTTGGACAGCCCGATGAATTGGTGTGACACAGATACACATAGCGACGTCCCCTTAACTTGCCCTATCACGTTTTCTGTTATTTCCGCATTTGATTCTTGTGAGGATATTTATTTGATTCTTATTCTTATAATAATTATAGCCTCATTCTTATTCATATTCTATTCTTATTCTAAATGGTCGCAAGATCTATTTTTGGGACAAAACCAACCAAACCAAAGATGCATTTATACATTATCCTTGTCAGGTTTTGGGCTTGCGATGAAGACATTTCGTATCCCCATAGTTCTATCCAGCAGACCCTGTTATATGATTAACCAAGGGTTATATCTATCATCATTAAAAGTGACAAAACTACAATAATTATAGTAACGTTGGCCGAGATAATACCCTCTCATAAAAAACCAACAACATTACAGAAATAATGCAAAAGTCTTCATTGAGAAAAATATGGATGAGGTAAATGACATTTCACTCTTACTACAAACGGATAGGTGTATCACTCAGAATAAACATGAATGACTTTAAACGTTTCGGAAAATATTTTCGGTCAGCAGAAATAACGATTACACACACACACACACACACAAAACAACAACAACAACGTAAAAAAAAAATGCACCCTGGAGATCGCCGAGATTGAAATTACAGTTTTTCAAATCCTCTAAAATCATCGTGCTGACAAAGGAGACTTGTTCACTTTCTAATTGGTGTCAATCAAATTCGTGAGTGGATTTCAATGCCCGATGACGATATAATTATTATTATGCGTTTTGTGTTATTTCGTTTCTGTCGATTCCTTTTCGATGGCTGGAATGACTCCTGCATTTATTAGATAATTATTTGTATATTGATTACAGGTATAGATGTTCTGTATTCTGCCAAGTTCAAAAGGCTCTGCTTTATAGAGAATTCGTGCAAGCAAATCGGTGTGCAGTCATCATTCAATTGTCATAATGTGCTAATCCTAAAACAATATGCACTGCATTATTTTGATCTGACTACTCGATTCCTGCCCATAACGGTCCTACACAATCATTAGTGTGTGTCAGTGTGTGTGTGTGTGTGTGTGTGTGTGTGTGTGTGTGTGTGTGTGTGTGTGTGTGTGTGTGTGTGTACCCGCGCGCGCTGCGGGGAGGGGGGGGGAGCAGGGATATTCATAACGAAGATGCTGGAATGCGACATCGTATAGAGATACTTATAGACATAGAGCTGATAAATTTTATGCGAAACGAAGAAACATCTTATATTGGTTGGAATTCGATCTTTTATCATCAAGTTATCTTCATCTGTGAGAGGTCACGCGCGCGTGATTTGTGGCACTGAGTTAATATCTAACAGCCACTCAATGAAAATGTTTGCTTTCGAAGTCTGTTATCCCCGTTAATGATATCTGCACTTGTGTTTGTCGCCTAGAAACTGGTTTCGTGAAGTAAATAAGACACGCATCACTCTTGCATATACGTAGTTTTATCATGCTCTATTTGAGGAATTCGCATTTTTTAAACTCCTCAAGCAGGTTCATAATACGCTGTAGTCGCGGCGCGAACCAACCCGCGAGAGCCTATTTATCAATTTCTACCAGACCGTGAAATCACATGACGAACCGAGAACAGATGAAAGAAACATCTTCCCCCAAAAAAGAATTCTTAAGAACATCGTGTACGTTGATGCTCGTGGTCTCTAATGACAGGGCACCGCAAGGCTCCAGGACCGGAACGTTTGTGTTCATTGGGTGCGGTGACCATGGAACCGCCACGCGCCTCGACCCCCACGATTTGAATAGAACAATGAGGCACGTTCGCTCTGCAGCTGGCGCACATACGCCACGCGTGCGGAGCTGTAATTATTTTCAACACCCGCGTCTTTCTTTCGTTTTATATTTCTTCAAGCGTTAGCAACCGTAGAACGGGTGTTTTTAATGTCTTTCCTCCGGCGATTGTTGTGTAAACCTTTGATAATAGGTGCTCTGTGGTTTCCGCTGTTATTCAAAATCTATTCTCGCGTCCAAAAATGATTTCGGTTGAGCATGTGCTATTATCATCTTTCGTTATTTCATTACTTACGAGCCAAGCAATGCCTACAACCTCGCTTGTCAACCCCCGCACAAAAATAGACATAAGAGACTTTAAAAAAACTATTGCAAAGAAGATTTGTCAGTCTCCTGCAGCGTCTACCTGCACTTCTCTAGCTTGTTTAGCCACACACTGCATCACCCAGGTATAGTGTATCCATATACATATTTTGAGAAATCTGTTATTGATGGTTTACATGATAATTGTGATATCTGTGACGTTAATCATCTCTGGTCCCTCGTTTCCATTGTTGAAGACTCCGTTGATTAGGCAGTGATTATCTTGCACCGATGTCCATTGTCTTTTCCTATACCGCAATTGTTTCCTCAGTGCGCATGCAGTATAGACCCAGAAAAGATATTCAAGATAATTATGATAAAACATTCATGCAGTCCACCTACAACTCCGAACAAAACAAAACAAAACAAAACAAAACAAAATCAGAGAAGAAAGGGGAACAAAATAATACTGAGGAAATTAGTAGAATTTGATCATAAATTGAATTATAACTCATTCTCGTCAATTTGAGATATTTGCGATTAAAGCTGCTTCAAAAAACATAGGAAACAATAAGATATTGCGGAATAGTTCTAATCATAACTATCAATGACTATATTCAAGAATAGTCGTTGTTTTGCAACAAGTGAGGTATAATTGGAAAAGGTTTTGTCTTTATTTTTTGTGATGATGGACTAATAAACGCATCCTTTAAATTTTTGGGAAATGGCGAACTAAATGTTTTGCGATCAAGCTCTTGAGTATAATTTGAGCTTTAGAATGCTTGTGCAGTTACAAACCCGCACAAATTTGATGTCTTTACAAATGTGTATTACCGAGTATATCATTCTTCATCTTTGTCAAAAATGTCATCATTATCTTTAATTATTTACCATGTTTTCTCCTTTCCTCTCACACAGTGGATATAATTCTCCTTTGGGGTTATCAAAAATAATAGTACAAGACACACTCTGTTGGTTCAGTAAACGACTTGTCTGGTTATTTTTTTTTTCTCTCAGTTTTGTTTCTTTGATAATGTACATTCATGCCATGCAAGAACAAGGGCAATATTTCAACATTCACAATCATTTCTGTCTGTTTTTTTCTCTTTCTCTCACTTTTGTTTTTGTTTTTTAAGGGGAACAATAATGTGCTACATACCAAGGGAAAAAAGCAAATCCTCTAATATAATGGTTACATGACGAAATCCTGCAGAGATGAACGAAGCGCTTATATTCCTATGCAGAATGCTACTCTTTCTTTCAACTTTGATGCCCAGTTGTTGTTTTTTTCTCTAATAGCAATAATATGCACTGCACTATCTTTCTTTCTTTTTGTCGTTGTCCTACAGGCCTTTCCGCTTGGATTTCTCTCTTTTATTCTCTCAAAGTCGTTAGCTGACTTTCTGTCTATTCATCTATTTCTCTCTCTCTCTCTCTCTCTCTCCCTTCATATATCACATCATATTATCTATCTATCTATCTATCTATCTGATATCTATCCATCTATTATGTCTATCAATACATCTATCACATATATTATCTACCTATATATACTGTCTGTCTGTCTTATTTTGTATGCATCTATCTATCTATCTTCCTTTATATTTTTCTATCTGTATCTATCTATCTATCTATCTATCTATCTATCTATCTATCTATCTATCTATCTATCTATCTATCTATCTATCTATCTATCTATCTATCTATCTATCTATCTATCTATCTATCTTATAGTCTGCCTATTGATCCCAACCGCGCCACGTCCCTCTCGCGTGTTTTCCCTGTCTTCGCGTGATCCCCCTGACAACGACAGTGGTCGCGTGTGCGAGCTATCAATTTATGTCACCTACGGATCACTCAATCACAATGGATCGAGTTCAAATAGATTTTTGATGAAAATGTGGGCACGGCTTTTGCTGTCGCCCCGCGTGTCCCCCCCCCCCCCCCTATTATTGGCCTTCTTCGAATACTGTTGCCGTCTTTTTCGACTATAGCCACATCACCATTTTCTCTGCAGCTGCATTTGCTGTCATGCCGGCCATGCACGGAAGCCGCCACCCCTTGAAGAAATACAAATAGAAGAGATAGGCGAGCCATTGCTGCCTGATCACTATTCCTGAGGAGATTGTGAAAGCAAACAGCATAATAAATAGACAGGATTCGTTCAGATATAATACAGGTTCGACATTGATAGCTGTGCAGGGCCCTCCCTACTCGCGTGGCCAATCTAGAAGAGCTTGCGTCAATCCTTTGTCGTATAACAATACTTATCAAGAAAGCAAACAGTAGAATGAATAATATGGTATCTTCGACAATAAGCACGCTATCCCTCTTGTATTTGTTTCCCAGTACTTTAAAAGAGAATAATAATAGTCGGTTACGTCTTGATTAAGTTATAATATGAAACATACAAAACTATATATTGCTTTTATGAAGTCGTGTGGTAGCTCTGCAAAGCACAACGTGCTGTATGATACATCACTTAATTTCCTCCTGTATTAAAGCCTCGCGTGTGCGTGACCGCTTCCTAACCCCTTTTGTCGCTGCATGGCCTCTCCTTTGAACTAGTAATTCGTCTTTCTCCTGCCCCGTGTCAAGGTTGCATATTCCTATTCTTTCTTTCTTTTTCACCTTACCCGATGATCATTAAGTAGGCACGCTTCTTAAGCATGTGGAATGCGCGAACAGAAATCAATGGGGGAGGTAAACAGGGTTTTGAGCAAATATCATATAGATTCTGTATACGTTAATAGACCCGGGTATCGCCGTTCACCACAAAGTCCAAAGTTTGAGTCAAGAGTTATGTTAAAGGGGATCTTTCACAGTTTTTATGACAACGTGGTCATAAGCAACGACTGCAGCACACAGAATGGAATACGTGCACACAATCATCTCTATGACGCATTTTAGTATCAAGTCATGAAAATTAGAAATTATATAACTATGGGATCCAGCTTGACTGAGACATCATTATGCTCATAGTAATCAAAATTATCTGAATTATCAAGGAGACGCTGGTAGAGAATTTTTGTCTCCTTAGCGTTTTCAACTCAATCATATTCCATCATATATTATATGAAATGAAGTGAAATGAAATAAAATTTATTTACCAAACAAACAGCAACATCATAGTCAAAGCAGTCAATAGTTAAAGTACAGTTTTGGCAAAAAAAAAAAAGAAAAGAAAAGAAAGAACCGGCAATAGCGTGCAGGCTAGTCGAGGCCAGTCCTTTCAATGATATAGATTATAATAACGTATTTACAATGTTCACAGAAGCATTGTTATACGTACATAATATACAGGTTTTCATTGGGGATCATTAAGGAATTTTATACATTATTTTATAAGAGATACTTCCGTAATGATTTCCGAAAAGCGTTAGGTGTGTTCATCTTTTTCACATCCTGTGGAAATCCTCTCCAAATTATGCTGCCCACATATTATGACATGGAGTGTTTACTTGATAGTTTCAAATCTGATATATAATATATATGTATATGTTACCTAATCTCTCTCTCTCTTCCTCTCTCCCCCCCCCCCTCTCTCTCTCTCTCTCTCTCTCTCTCTATATATATATATATATATATATATATATATATATGTCTTTCATGACCCTTGTGAGTTGGCTCATTACAATACACACATGGTGTAAGTTTCGGGACTAATTTTTGTTCTTGCTCTTTTTGTTGGTGCTGATGTTCTTGTTGTTTTTGTTGTTGTCGCTGCTGCTGTTGTTGCTGTTGCGTTGGTGGTCGTGGTGCATGGTGCTAGTGAAGTGGAGTGGAGTGGTGATGGTAGAATCGCGACGGGGATGCCTGTTAGTATAGTGATACGTCTTGCTTAAATATCATTCCATTGCATTGCGGAATATTTTCACGGTAAAACTGCAGTCTGCAGATTCCGTCTGAATATACATACTCACCTTCTCAAGTTTGAAATAAAAACCTGTTATTATAATGGTCTGAAAGTGGCAATTAAAGTTTCACGAGCAAGCAAGCAATTTATTTTATAAAATGGCAAGGACTGAGTCCTCTACTTAAAAATTTAAAAATACCACACACACACACACATACGCACACACACACACACACACACACACACACACACACACACACACACACACACACACACACACACACACACACACACACACACACACACAATGTTTTATTTCTCAGAGTGTCATCTCATTGGTGTACACGGTAACCCATCCAGGTTTGATACCAAGTCTTCCTCTGGTAATTATTTCATGACAATAGAAAGAGTGCATGCAAAGAAGGCCTAGCAATCCATTTATATGCCTTAATATGTACTGTACACCGGAAACTTTTGAGGTAATCTGGCATTTTTCCTCGTCCAGTGGAGATGCAGTCACAAGTTTTTGAATAAAATCAGATAAACTGAAAAGGAGATCCTCGCAATGTCATGAAGGTTAACAACGCATTGTTGTCATAGAAACATTTAATCTTTGAAAATGAAACATACGTAAGCTTTCATATTTGTCTTTGTAAAGCTATATTGTGATCAAGGGGGGCGGGGTTAGTTCCATTAAATGATCACGTAAGAGTGAAAAGCAGTCCAAACGCAGACGTGGATAATGGTTTATAGCTATATTTTGGCAGCTACATGAACAAACACAGTACACACGTCGTATAGCAAAGGGCATAAATCCAAAGTTTGCAACGCTTACACTTGCAAGATAATGTAGTATGTGGCCGTCTATTTCCATACACGCTTACTGAAGTTGATCATAATATGCGAGACATTACATTATCGTTTTCTTTGTTGCGAGGAGCGGAGGGTGGGGGTTAGGGGTTGGTTGAGAAGAACCATTTTTTTTAGGAAGTTATCTCTTTTGAGAAGAGCGCGAAGCGTGACGGAAGAACAGTCCAGCCGGGTACGAACGATGCGTCGGTCGCTTTGCATGTGTGGACATCAAAGGCATGGGGAAAATAATAACAGTTCATTGTTGCCGATTATTTGAGGCGAGTTGAGTAGAGTGAGCCAAGCACACAGGGGCCAACAGCTTTGGGGAGCCACCTGCCTCGCCCCAAGGTCATTTCTTTTCATCATGATAGGGATTAAGTGGGAAATCAACTACACTGGTGTATAAACAGAAGGTGCTAAGTTCTGGAATGAAGTGGAGTAATATCATTCAAATGCAGCAGCCCCCACTGAACACATTCCAGATTTCGGCTTAAATTGATTTCCATCGCAATGGTATTTTGTCGCCCGTGCACCCTTCATGAATATCAAGCTGTGTCATGGAGCAATAAAACGACATGATCTTATTGACCAAAGGTATCCTCTTTAGCCTTGATATTGATCGGCGTAAAGGCCCTGCCCTACCCCAGCATTGCCAAGTATACCATTTCTTATATAAGCATTGGTCAATAATAATTATAAGAGGTATCGTTTTTGGAACATTTTTGTCAAAAGAAAGTATACCCATACGTATCCGGCAAGCTTTGAAGCACGCGGTTTTGTTCGTTCAGCAGTCCAGAGCCTCATCTAGCATTAGCTCATCTTGTGATATGTGATTAAGAGGAGACGGAAGATTTACATACATTAAAGTGTTATCAAAATAAACTGATATTGTTTTGATAATAACTTATATTCATAAAGTTATGGCGTCTTCTCATGATTGTACAGTCCCCATTCATGACTTTTGTGTTTTGCATAAGATCAAATCTTAATGAATATTATATACTGTGAATATCGGAACATATACAACAACGTTAATATTGCCATTGTTTATCTAGCAGCTACAGGAACAACAGCAGCAACAACAAAAACGATCTCGATCACCGAAAGTTGTTGATGAAATGACGGTCACCCATCCCTCTGCTGCCCCCTCACCACCCTCTGTATTGACCGATTCGGGTTCGTTGAGGGCAGCAGACATTTTATGGCACTGGGCGCAGCCATGAGCTCAAATTGCGGTGTCTCAGCCGACCCCCCCTGCTCTCCCCCACCCCACGGGCAACATGTTTATCGCGCACTTGTAACAAAGGTTCGCGCACTAAGCAAGCATTCGCGCACTCAGTACGAGATGCCCATTGGCTAAAACAACCATGCATCAGTTTTTCATTCTGCGCGCGTAAGAGGGGTGGGGAGAGAGGAGGGGGGGTCGGATGATACACCGCAGTAATGGCGCTTCCCATGCCAAAAATACACATAGCGCGTCACAGAATCGGTCAATAATACAGGGCGCCACAATACCACGTGACGCGTCGGCTCAACGACAACCGCCACAGTGTTGTAATTTTGAGACTCTCGCAGCTATGAATAGAAACACGCGCGTGGGCACAATAGACCATTTTCATCATGAATTCAAGTCACGTGCATTTTATTTCTTTTATATAAGAAAGGAGATACGCTTGGCAACTCAAAATTTGTCAGACAACAACAACGAACGCCAACAATCATATCGTACAAGCTAAAGAGGAATGAATTGTAAAGCTCCCATCGGATTGCATGTGGACGTGTAAAAGATGGATTTGATGAATTGAATGATATAAACTGGAGTAACGAATATTACCAGAATAACTGTAGAAAGAATATATTGATGGTAGTGGATACAAAACTCAAGATAATTATATTAGAATGATGCTGTCTTACGTGATCATAATTATAATAACGTATTATTCCGCAACCCAACCCATAATGCTCATTAGCACCCCGTCTCTCCATTGAATAAATTTATTATAGTTATTTCATTCTCATTACTCATTTTCAAGGGTTTTCCAAGGATTGAATAATACAGATGTATTTTTTTGACATTCTTCTTATTCATGATCATAATTCATGTACTCGGAGATGAAATGCAAAAGGAGCATACATGGATTGTGGGAGGTATTTTAATGTGTATATATTTGTGTGGGAGGAGCAAAGGGGGGTGGGGGCTCTTTTCAACCCCCTTCAACGAGAGGAAGGATCCGTCGAAATGCATGGGTTATCGTGTCTCCACTCCCCCCATTATATATATATATATATATATATATATTTTTTTTTTTTTTTTTTTGGGGGGGGGGGCAAAAGTGTGTGAACAGAAGGGGGTCTGCATATTGCTACAAATATACGATATCAAAATCTAAAATTGATTTGGATTTTTATATCAAACTGAATTGATCACCAATATTTCAGGAGTCAAATAATTCCCAACAAGGTTGGCAAGAACAGTAACCAAAACCCAACTCACCGGAAATTACGTTGTTTCTGCCACTTCATGAGCTCGGCGGAGTGAAGTTAAACAGCGCCCCCGTGCAATCACTTTGAGTACAGGGTGGGTGCTACAGTCCACATTTTTATGATGCATCCGTTCCACATGCACAGCTCATGAGTTATAGTGGAGTCATTCTCACCCGACGTTCTGTGTGATCCTTCATTGACATTTTGATTAAAGTACACTGAATTTGTCCACTGACACTATTGATCGAACTTAAGTAATACTCCCTGCATTAGGGAAACAAGGAAGTACTTTCGTTGTTATTTATAATGATTAAGTTTCACTTTGATAGGCCTTAATATACAGTGTATTTTGTGGTGTAGCTATAGAGTGACATTTTTATGCCTCCGCCACGAAGTGGTGCCGGAGGCATTATGCTTTCGGGTTGTCCGTCCGTCCGTCCTTCCGTCCGTCTGTCCGTCCGTCCGTCCGTCCGTCCGTCCGTCCTTCCGTCCGTACGTAATGAATTTTGTGGACAGCGTAACTAAGAAACCTTTTTGAGGTATCCTAATGAAACTTGGCATGTATGTGTATTAGGGGGTGAAGTTGTGCCCATCAACTTTTGGGTGCACATGCTCAAGGTCAAATACGTAAAATTTCACTATTTCCACTATATCTATGCAATGCCTGAAGATATTTTCTTGAAACTTAGTGTATACATGTATTACCCAATTAAGATTCTCTAGTGAAAGTTTGGGGTCATGAGATCAAAGATCAAAAGGTCAAGTAAAAAAAAAAAAAAAAAAAAAACTTCACTTTTTTCTCCGTACCTTGGAAATTGTTCAAAGTATCTTTTTGGAACATAGTATATATACATGTACTGACTGGCAGTGATTATCTAGAGGATTTAGTGTTCATGCGGTCAAAGGTCAGGGGTCAATGGTCAAGGGCAACACTTCAAAATGTTACTATTTCCCTCATATTTATGCAATGCCAGCAGGATTATTATTATTTTTTTTTTTTACACTTGGTGTATGCATGTATAGATTCTCTGGAAACTTTTTTTTTTCTCTAACCAGTTTTATAACAAGCGGACGCGTTGTAGTTGAAGTTATCTTTAGTATAAGAGCCTACCGTGCTTAACAGTTGTGAGGTATGAACTTGACCTTTGACCCATCACTGTTGTCGCTGTTCCCGCAATCATTGGAGGCCTACATGCAATAATAATTGATTAATTCCTTTCTGAAGTTTGCAATGATCAGACAGAAGATTTCTTTTTTGAAGTGACTTTTGACTTTGACCTTCCATTCAATGCAATTCAAATTCAAACTTGACCTTTCACCACTATCAATACGGTGTAAACAATTATTGCCTACATTCACTTTTACTCTTCCTACGAATTCACATTGCCACCAGATGCTGTATTCCAAATTACAGCAGAAAATTTAATTTTAGAGCTAATGGTCAGTAACCTATGACCTTTGACTTTGCTGGATTATGCCTAAAGTTTCATAACCAAAATCCATATCCATCTGTATCCACTGGCATAGCCGGGGGGGGGGGGGGGGGCGATGAGGGCGGTCGCCCCCTAAGATTTGGACTGGGGATTTGGGAGGCGGAAAAAAAAAATGCGTGTATACTGTATGCATGCACATGAAGAGGGTCTCCTTTGCAACCTTTCATCAAATGAGATCATATTTTTTTTTAAATATTTCACTCAAAGTGTGCAGCAGATCGTTGAATTTCAATTCAAAATATGCAAAATCTCTCGTGCTTGGGAGGGGATATCCCCCTCCCAAACCCTCCCCCTCTCTGCCTCTTTCCCTAGCTTAGTACACTTTTTAGATTTACAAAAAATTATGAATAATTCTGAGTGCACAAGACTTATCACTTATATTCCGAAAACTCAAAGTTCCCCCATGTACAAGCGGAATTTCCCCTTTTAATCGACCCTTTCCTCTCTCAGTCCCCCCATCAATTTTTTTTGGAATGATTTCCCAGATATTTCATCAAATATGCGTATACCAGATATCTCAATTTCAACCTTAAAAAGGCAAAAGCTCCATCGTACGGGGAGGGTGGAGATAACACTCGCCCGCGCCTTCTCCCTGCTCGCCCGCCCCTCCCCCCCCCCCCCATGCATAGAAGAAGACTGTGGCTATACACTTTGAACATAAACAGTTTTCCAAATATGACACAAAATGTGTTCACCAAAACGTTTAACTGCAATCAGAAAATTATACAGAATCTCCTTCCACAGACTTGCTACACTTCTCTTCTGATTGACAAATTTCCAGATATTCCAACAAAAGTGAGCGCCAGATTGTTGAATTTCAGTTCTAAAAGCTTAAAACTGAAATAAAAAGGCTCCCTTCAGTATGGGAGAGGTATCTTGCCACCCTTCCATTGCTTGTTACCCACTATAGACTTAGTACATTTTTTGGAATGACAATTTCCGAATTTTCCACAAAAAAGTGTGCTCCAGATCGCTTTATTTCAATTCTAAAAACGCAAAAGCTCTACGAGCGGGAGGGGGAATCCCCCTTCCCCTAAGCTCTACCTCACTAGACTTTGTACATACACACAGGATGCACATTCGGAATAAGAGCTAAATTCTGTGATTTTAACACTTCGGTGAAAAAGTATTGCACCAAAAATTTGCACCAGATCACTGAATTTCAGGTCTGAAAATGCAAAATCACCTTCGTGTGGGAGGGGATATGCCCCTGTCTACACCCTCGTCTTCATGCTTTTTCTGTTTGATTGCTGAACAGACAGCGTTCATGATATTCAGTGTAAGAATTAATACAAGAAGATTATTTAAATGACATCATTTTATAGGCAAATTGTTCAATAATAATATACACTAAAATAACACTGCAACCTTAAACAAGTGGGACTGTTTCAACTCGTTAAAACATGCAAAAACATGCATCAAATTGCACCATTTGCAACATCAAAGTGCAAAAAGTCCTCACCGTGGGAGGGGAACACCCCCTCGCACACCCTCCCCTCCCCCTCGCTCCCTCCGCTCGCTCGGGTTCAGTCTCGTTCATGATATTCAGTGAAAAGAATAAATACAAGAAGTGTATTTAACTTATGCCATTTTATAGGATAAATTGTTCAATAATAATCTACACTAAAATATACTGCAACCTTAAAAAAGTGGGACTGTTTCAACTCGTTAAAACACGCAAAAACATGCATCAAATTGCACCATTTGCAACATCAAAATGCAAAAAATTCTCACGTATATCACGTATATCACGTATATCATGAACGAGAACGTATATCATGAACGAGACTGAACCCGAGCGAGCAGAGCGAGCGACGGCGGAGGGGAGGGTGTGGGAGGGGGGACACCCCCTCCGCCGTCGCTCGCTCTGCTCGCTCGGGTTCAGTCTCGTTCATGATATTCAGTGAAAAGAATTGATACAAGAAGTGTATTTAAGTTATACCATTTTATAGGCAAATTGTTCAATAATAATCTACATCAAAATATACTGCTATCTTAAACAAGTGGGACTGTTTCACGTCGATAAAACGCGCAAAAACATGCGTCAAATTGCACCATTTGCAACATCAAAATGCAAAAAGTTCTCACCGTGGGAGGGGGAAACCCCGGGACTGACGGACAACCTGCCTACGGCGACCGGGTTAATGTAGGCGTATGTGTTTTAGGGATAGGACCAGAGAGATAGATCTATACGGGTAGGACCAGTTCCTGCAGCAACCATTCAGCTCCCCTCCTCCTCACCCCCCCCCCCCCACACACACACACAAATTGATGTACTTATATATAGGCCTACACATCGAGGGACGAAATCTGTGATTGCGTGATGTCGGAGTAGCGGCAACGCTTTTGTAGAGAGCTCCCGTTTATATTCCGAATTTTGGTGGAAATACGCTATATTTGGATCATATTTCTTCACATTATGGATGTAAGGAGAAGGGATTATAATTTCCGCTCTCAGACAAGTGGAAAACCTAAGCAACCGCCATCAAATACGAGAAAGGAACCGTCATATCTCAGTGGTTGTGTTACTCGAAATTCAAGCACACAGGGAGCTATGCAGACCAGCGGATCTACTTGTGGCGCCACGAGCAGCACCATGGGCGGAGCCTCGCCCGCCAACACTTCAGCTACGTCTACGACTAGCAATGCGTCCCTGCTTGAATCCAGCGACCAACCGATCCCGACAGCTGCCGCGCCTCCTGAACTTCTCTCATTCATGAGGGAAATCAAGGACATGTTTCGCTCCTTCACGAGTCAGGTAAACACAAAACTCGACCCTGTAGTGAACGAAATAGCTTCGCTCAAGAATGACCTTGCATGCACGAAAAAGACGGTTTCTGACCTGGAAACGGGTCTAACTGATGCTTCTGATCGGCTGTGCACAGTGGAGAGGGATACCCTTCCTCAGCTGCGTATCTACATCGACAACAAAATCGAGGAATTAGATGAAAAACTTACCTTGAGCGAAATACATGACAGGAAGCAGAATCTCCTTGTCTATGGCGTACCACCTAAACACAACGAAAACATTCATGAAGTTGTCACTGAAGTACTTACCAACTTCCTGAACATCTCCACAACGGAGGCCTCGTCGATACCCATCATCAATGCTCATCGCTTGCCCCCAGCTAATCGTGGACCCCATGACTCTAGACGCCAGCCACCGGCTCTCATCATAAGATTTGCAAAACTTTTAAAGACTCAAAAAAGTCCAAAGTTCACTAACAGTATAATACAAGAAACATGTTATCCAGAAAGACAGACTGTATTTTGGAGCGACCTCCAAGAGTCCGAAGAAATCAATTGGGAAAAGGTTCATGTGAACAACTTTTTATGTACCATAAATACACGTATTCGATCTTTTTATTTTAAGCTATTTCACAGAGCTATAGGTTTGAATAACTTTCTATATAAAATTAAAAGAAAAGATTCTCCCAATTGCTCATTTTGTAAGAATGCCCCCGAAACCTATATTCATATTTTTGTTCAATGTCCTTCAGTTCAACCCATTTGGGAGGATATTCTTAAAGCTATCTCTCAGAAAATCAATAAGCCACTAAATGTTTCATTGTTTGAACAAATGTTTGGTTTGGATTCTGATAAATTTTTGACATATCTTTTTCTTTTACTTAAATATTATGTTTATATTTGTAAATTTCAAAATAAACCACCAAGCTTTAAAGGTTATAAATCGTATGTCATAGCCAACAAGGAGCTTGAGTATAATATTGCTAAAAGAAATAACAAACTTTCGATTCATTTCAGGAAATGGAGATTTGATCTGTAAATAGTATTTTTAGTTTTGCAGACGACATCTCACATGGGTCTGTATGAGTAGTTTTAACCTTGGCATGTTTTGATGGTATACAATGTGTATGTATTTTACATGTTTCTGCAGAATCAGCCATAATTTTGTATTATGTATAATTCAAGAAGTTGGTTATTTTATCTGTTCTGTGAAATTGGGTGATTCAAAAGCTTTTTTGGTTTTTAAGGCTACGTTGCCCATACAGGTCTGTGGATGATGTTTTATGGGACATTGTATTAATTAGTTAAAGAGGAAAGCTTAATTGTTATTGTCAAATACATGTAGCCATGTATTCGTATCTTTATCTATAAATTGAAAAACCCCTCATCTTCAATAAGTTATATATATTTTTTTACTGTAACACAATTTTTCATATTCTTAGTACAAATTGTACATGTTCTGTTTGTGTCATGTTAGTGACTCTTAATGTGGATGGGGTACAAATTTTCATGAGACAGAAGGACTGCCTTAATTTTCCCTTACTAGTAAGTTAGATTACTACTAGTATACTGTACTAGGATTGAAATAGGTACATGGATGTTGAGATATTTTATCATTTGTTAAACCTGAAAGAATGTTATGTACAATAGTACATACATGTACTTATTTTGGTTTTGTATGAGTATTATGCAAGATTTGTTTACATGGTTTATGCTGTTTTAAGGTTGTCTTCCATTCCAGCGAGTCACATACAGTTTATACTGCCAGCAGGTTTCGGGAATGACTCCTGCTTTCCGTTGGTGGCCTTTTGTGCCTGCTGGGTGGGTTTGCTGCTCTCTCTGTTCCGGCCTAACCCGATCGGCTCTGTGGGCATGCAGATTCCATTTTGTATATTGATTATTGTGTGTGGGTATGCATGTTTGCGTAAGTGTATGAAGAAAGAAGGGTCGAGTAAAGAGTATCGTAACTGTGGGTGGATGATTTGTCATGTTTAACTAAAAATGTAACACTCGAATAAAGAATGGAGTCTGCCGGGGGCCCGAATTGGTGCTGGTGGAGTGAGCGGCGTTCCGGCTGGCGTGTTCGCGGGCTAGTCGGCGGTTTGCTTGGGACATCTCTCGTAATCCTACATTATTTTGCTTAAGATGATTTGTGAAAATGGGTGAAAACTGCTATTTGTGAAATACTTGGTATGGCTGTTTTTTTTTGTTTTTGTTTTGTTTTGTTTTGTTTTGTTTTATTTCTATTTTTATTTTTTGCTTTGATTGTTTTAATGTTATGTATGATTTGTTTTTGAAAATCAATAAAAAAAAAAAAAAAGATTTGCACGCATGACGGATAGAGACCGGCTCTTGAACGCCTACGAGCATCGCCCCCGCCAACGCCGTGACCAAGGCCAGCAACCCCCACCTCCTGGTAGTGACGCCTCTCCAGCCCCGAACCCCTTCAGTCGAGTTTCCATCCGTACTGATCTTCCCCCGAAGATGAAGCGTGAGAGAGGGAGACTGGCAGCAACGGCATACAACATCAGGAAAAACAATGACCTATCGACCAGGATAAAGGTAGTTGGAACCAAAGTCATCCTCCAAACCAGGAAAAGCACACGAAATGGAGGGAACGCCGACCGTTGGACTGACTGGAAGGAATAACATGTGAGATTAATATCATTCGAATTTGTTTTACTCTTGGATATTACAGCCCGTCTCTAATGTGAATTGATATTATTTTCGCTCCATTCATATTTTTTTCTCTGTTATGTGGACACTGTGGAATCCAAATAACACTCACTCTTTGTGCAGTTCTTAAGGGTATATACCCCTCAATTGAAGGTCTCGGTGTCTTTTGAAACCTGTTCCACTCCCCCATTGGTATTCACATGCACACTATAAGACGCATTTATTTTATGTATGTATACATGTGTACTCCTAATTGGATTCTAATTGTCGTTTTCCCAATACTCATAATGTCTTCAGTTGTATCCGTTTTCACAATGCCCTTGGATTTTTTCCCCAGTCATATGCAATTGTTTCAACCCGAGTTAGAAAACGACGAGAGAGTCATTACGTGTATGTTCTCCTTATTCATCCCTTACAACCCCCCCCCCCACACACTAATCGAGTGCAGTCACCTCAACCACTCACTTTACATGCTTTATAGCCAGATCAAGCTGCATTTTGATCCGTCCTGTATACCTCCCCTGTTATGTAACATTGCGCGTGAACTGTTTTCAAATTTTTCTATATACTTGTTATGTAACAGGACGCGTGAACTGCTCCGCATATTTTTCGTACCTTTTGTGAGTCAATGCCCGGCAAAACTTGACCGAGAAGGTCGTTTGTCTACCTCTAATTCCTCGCAAGTTCACCCACCTTGTAAAAACTGAATTGCATATGCATGCAAGTGTTTAAAACAGTCTAGCATTTCACATGCCGTTTTCTTTTTTTAGCACATGCCTATGAAATATTCGTCTATCCCATCTCCGTCCTCTTCACCCTCCCCAACAAACACTTTGTTTGTTTCATTTCTTTCTACTCTTTTTATGCATGAACGCCTATAATTTCCACTGTTTTCCCCCACCTTGTCAAACAATACAAATTACACATGCAACCAGTGCGTTTAAAACTCCGGGAGGGTTGAATCGGGAGCGGAGGTGGGACATGCAGTACATCCTTTTCTGAATAATAGGATCTGTTTATTTATTCATGTATCCAAATATATGTACAGCGCTTTCCCTGAGACTTTGGAATGATCTGTTGTTGTTTTTGTTTCCTTCCCTTTTGTACGTATGGTATTCAGTTCGCATACAGCTGTTGTCCCATCTGCCCATGCGAGGGTTTTCAGTAGTACAGTACTATATATTGTCCACTCATTGCAGCAGTTGTCCGACATACGTAATGTCTGCAAATTAATTTAAACCTGTTCCACTCACGACTGGTATTCTCACCCTATTATAGTCATGATGATAATATTCTATGTATGTACATGATAGTGTATCCCCATTTTGATTCACCTTGTCGGCATTATCGATCCCAATACCCATAATGTTTTCAGTGGTATTCTTTTTCACAATGCCCATGTTTTTTTCTTTTTTTAAATCGTATGTATCTGTTTCAATCCGAGCTAGAATACGACCAGAGGGTCATTACGTGTATGTTCTCTTTATTCCCACCCCACAACTATCGAGAGTAGTCACCTCAGCCACTTACCTTCAGATCAGCTATAATTTTAATGTGCATTCTGATGCGTCCTGAATACCCCTATGTAACCCCTGTGTACCCTTCCTTGTTATGTATCATTGTACGAGAATTGTTTTCACATTCTTCATACTTCTTTTGCAAGCCAATGGAGGGTAACACTAGACCGAGAAGGTTGTTAATCTGCCTTGGTTGCACGCAAGTTCGCCCAACCAGTAAGAATTGGATTGTATATCAGGGAAGTGGGACTGTGTTAAATCAGCCTCAGCATTTTACAGGCTGATTTATTTATTTATTATTTTTTTTTTGTGACGCATGCTTAGCATGAAATATTTGTCTATCCCTCCTCCGCCCTCTTCACCTTCCTCAGCAAAATACTTTTGTTTGTTTTATTTATATATATATATATTTTTGCTCTTTTTTACAAGTGAGCGCCTATAATTCCACTGTTTTTTTCCCCACTTTGTCAAACAATAGAAGTTAGTTTCCATATATATATGCAACCAGTGCGATGAACTCCGGGAGGGTTGAATCGGGAGCGAAGGTGGGATATATGTGGTACATCTTTTTTCGAACAATAGCCCGGTTTATTTGTGCATCCAAATGATAAATGACGCTTTCCCTAGGACTTTGGAATGAAGTGTTTTTTTTTTCTTATTATTACCTTGTCACCTTTTGTAAACATGGTATCTAGTTCACTATACAGCTGTTGCCCCGTCTGCCCCTGCGAGGGCTGTCAGTATTATTATGTTGTTCACTCATTTCAGCAGTTGTCCGACATGGCTATTGTGTAATGTCAGCATATTATTTTAACTTAATTATTCTGATTCTGTGTGAACGCAGCCTTATGTACAACCTTATGTACGATGTATAATGAATGTTAGACTTCCGGGCCTTAATAATATCATGATACTACGTAATGATCCAAGAAATGAAAGGGGTTTTATTTTTTACACGCATTTATTATGCATTCACTATATTTTCATCTTATAAATCTATCATTATTTCCTATAAACAACAAATAATTTTTCCAAATTCGGGAGCTATCTCTATCTCCATGTCCGTTTATATGCTTGCACTGGTTCTGTCAAAGTTCTTTTACAGGCTTTGACTATTTGTGTGTACGCTTTCTTCCTGTGTTGTTAATGTATTCTATGTTGTTTGATTATGTTGCCTAAGGTCTATGTTTTCATGAATTTGCCTACTCGCTGTACTATCCGTGAACCCGGAATTATTCGTGCATCTTTTGTGCCAAAAATTTTCATTCCTCTGCTAACTCGTCAGTTGACATGCCTTCATATACCTTATGCCTCTTTTTATGGCTAATCGACTTAATGTAGCATTTGATTCCCTTGATGATGATGAACTCTTTGATCTGTTTAGACGTTCCCCTTCGGAATTGAGTCGGAATAAGTCACAATCGTCTGCTTTTTTTGACGATCTTATTGCCAATAATGTCAACTCATCTTCAAAAGATATATACAATGAATTTGATTTTAAATATGACTCCCCTTAAATTCCTTCTAAATATGTAACTGTTGACCAATTTAAAGATTATACAAAAAGTTTTTCACAAAGTATATTTTCCATGTTACATTTAAATATAAGGAGTATTAATAAACATTTTGATGAGTTACAGATATTATTAGATAATCAAAATAAACAACAAATTTCAGTAATAGGTTTAACTGAAACATGGTTATCATTTGACGTTAATTTGCCGTATGCATTAAATGGTTATGATTTTATTGTTAATAATAGAGTAAACAGGACGGGTGGTGGAGTCGCTTTTTATTTATCTAAAAAATTTGAATTTAGTGTTTGTGATGAATTAAATGTAATAAATGAAATTGTAGAGACTTTGTTTGTGGAAATTTGTATTCCGCAAAGTAAGAATATTATAATTGGTATTGTTTATAGACCCCCAAGTTCAAGTTCCAAAGATTTTTTGAATTGTATGACAAATCTATTAAAAAGTCCTCTATTTATTAATAAAAGCACTTTCATAATGGGTGATTTTAATATTGATTTGATTAAGAATGATGATAACACATCTCATGAATTTCTAGAAATGTTTTTGTCAGCCTCTTTCTTGCCATTAATTTCGAAGCCAACTCGTGTTACAAATCACTCCGCAACCTCCTTGATAATATTTTTTCTAATTCTGTGCAGATTTTAAATTCTGCTATAATTTTATCTGATATAACTGATCATTTCCCTATTATAACATGTTTTGATCTTAAACATTTGGTTAATAGGTTTCAGTTTTCTTCATTTAGACGTAGAGCTTCACCGGAAAATTTGGCTAGTCTTGGTGCTTGCTTAGATAGGGCTGACTGGTCCAGTGTTTATGATAATGATGATGTAAATGCATCATTTGAAAATTTTTTAGGGATTATGAATAAATATTTAGATGAATATATTCCTAAATTAAAAGATAAGTCAGTTAATTATAAAACGTCTCCTAAACTTCCATGGATTTCAAAATCTGTTCTTCGTGCAATAAATAGGAAAAATAGGTTATACTATAAATTCAAAACGAAAAAAACTGAGAAGTCAAAAAATAAATACACTTCGTATAAAAACATTTTAACGAAGATTATACGGTTGGAAAAGAGGAAATATTATATGATTCAGTTAGAAAAATATAAACATGATATAAATAATACATGGAAGGTATTGAAGCAGGCTATGAATATATCAAAAAACAAATTAAATATTACAAAGTTAAAACATGATAATAAAATTGTTGAAGATCCTAATGATATAGTTAATATTTTTAACTCTTATTTTTCAATGATTGGGGAAAATCTGGCAGAAAAAGTACCACAGTCAAATACGCATTTTTCTACATTCTTAGGTCAACCTAATTCTAGTTCTATTTTTTTTGTTCCAACAACCAAATATGAAATAATAGATATTGTTACTGCAATGAATAATAAGCGAAGTGCTGGTTATGATGATATAAGTAATTTTATTTTAAAGGGAATTATATCATCAATTGCTGACCCACTTTCACATATTTTCAATAAATCTATACTAAGTGGTGTTTTTCCTGAATTTATGAAAATAGCAAAGGTTTTTCCTTTATTTAAAAAAGGAGATGAATTTGATGTACGTAATTATAGACCCATTTCATTGCTTTCATCCTTATCTAAAATTTTGGAAAAATTGGTGTTTGTAAGAACAATTAATTTTCTTAATTTTCATAATGTTTTTACAAATTCTCAATTTGGGTTTCGTCAGAAACACAGTACCATTCATGCCCTTTTGAAGTTTATTGACCACGCCGCGGATACTATTGATAATCATTCTCATCTTATTGGTATCTTCCTGGACTTCTCCAAGGCCTTCGATACGATAAATCATGAAATTTTATTATATAAATTGTCTCATGGAATACGGGGGAAGGCCTTGGAGTGGTTCAGGAGTTACCTACGAAATCGAAAACAATATGAATCTCTGAACGGGAATGACTCAAATCTAGAATTTATTAAATGTGGCGTCCCACAGGGTAGCTTATTAGGACCTTTACTTTTTATCATTTATATTAATGCCTTTTGTAGATCATCTGATATACTCTCATTTATACTTTTTGCTGATGATTCCAACGTTTTCTTTTCTCACCGAAATCCAGATACTCTCGTACGCATTGTTAATTCCGAATTGAAAAAAGTTACTCAGTGGATAAGAGCTAATAAATTATCACTTAATCTCCAGAAAACTAAGTATATGCTTTTTAGCAATTCCGTAGAAGCTTTGCGCACAAATGTCATTTTTGATGACACTCTGCTAGAACGTGTATCTCATATAAAATTCCTTGGTATCACAGTGGACGATAAACTTTCATGGAGACCGCACATTATTAACATTAGTACCATAATTTCTCGTAATATTGGTATCATAAATAGACTCAAGTCTCATATTCCAATGTCCTCTTTGTTGACCTTGTATTTTTCTCTAATTTTACCGTATCTTAATTACGGACTCCTAGCATGGGGTAGTGCCCATCAAACTTTGCTAGATAAATTACTGTTACTGCAAAAAAAGGCACTTCGCATTATTTGTGGCGTCCCACCACGTTCCCATTCAGAGCCACTGTTTAATAAATATAAGATTTTGAAAATTAAAGATTTGTATTTTTTACAGCTTGGTCAGTTTATGTTTAATTACAATGCAAATGCACTTCCCAGTATTTTCAATTCAATGTTTCCACGGAACCAGTTTTTTCATAATTATCCCACTAGGTAATCTAATGAGTTTCATTTGCCCCTCCTGAGAACTTTATTAGCCCAGAGTACATTTATATACACCGGTCCTAGATTTTGGAATTCATTAAGCTGTGAAATAAAAAATTCCCCTTCTTTGCATTCTTTTAAGCGCAAGTTGAAATCATTTCTCTTAAATCCTCTCTGATATATTCTTATATTTTTCTTTTCCTTTCTCTCTCTCCATTCTTTCCGTCTTTTTTGTCAAGTCGTGTCATGTCTTTTGTATTTCTCCTGTCTTGTTCTGTTCTGTCGTAGTGTGATAAGTATTTGTAAATAAGTAATTCATAAGTTTGTTCATTTTTTGAGTGGTTCACAACATACAAGCTTGCTTTTTAGTGGACCTCTCAGTTCTTTTTTTTTCTCAACTGAAGCATAACTTTGTACTTTTTTTCCAGTATGTGTTCTTTCGTTATCTGTATCATTTATCTTTTGCAAAGTCGAATGTTTATGTTTATGATGTAATTCCAAATTTATTATGCGTTATGTTTTGTTGGAAAAAGAAGAATAAAAAATAAATGAATTGAATTGAATTGAATTGAATTGAATTGAGAAACACGTCGTTTGGGTCTGCATGTATGCCTAAAACGGGGCGAGGTAACAGTAAAGGTTTTTCAATGCCATGGTTGCTGATGACGGTGAAAATGACCTTTGTTTCCACGGCCCCGAACATTTTGTTACATCGATGCGTCATCAAATATAAAGAGAAAAAAACAAACAAACAATGACCTCATTTCCATCGTAAAAGCTCAATGACAAATAGGTCTTTCGGCATTAGATTAATCATGACAAATCAAAATTACTTTCGTGGAAGGAGAGAAGATCATCGCAGCGACAATAATAACCAAGTTTTCCAACAACGGTAATATTATGTGACGAATGTGACGAATACATTTCCTGTATAATTACTTTCCAACATTCTCTTGCACCGTAACTATAGCAACAATGACGATAGCATTTTCTTGAATATCATTATTTCATCGTTATCATCAATATATTATGGGTGTTTTGCATTTCTTTGGTATTTGTATTCCTTTTCTACTTGCAGTTTCTCTTTCTCTTTTCCCTCAAGCCTTCCCAGCAGGTTTACAACGTTAAGGCTCAAATATAGTAATAACTTGGGCTGGTCGTGTGCCTATGGAGTTTGACGAAGTGTGGCAGAAATACCACACATTTTGGTAATTAAAAAGGCTATATATTTCTGGACATACACTTAAAACATTTCGTCTACTCATCGATATTGTAGCTAGTGTATACCGTTCTCACCAAAGGCAACCATTACTGGTAATGTATATTTCCGGCCATATTCCACAAGACCTTCCTTTCCCTAACAAAATAAAATAAGTTCCTTACAAGTTGTGCTCTTTCACTTTCCATATACACAAGCAATATATTTCAGGAAATGAGGCAATGAAGAAAAAGCGCGTGACCAACTCATTTTGATCTCTATTGACAAATTGTGCACACCACATAATTAAGAAGTTGAAATAAAGAAACGGTCACACAAAGACAAGTAAGCGGTGAGAGTGGCTTATAAAGCAGATTGTACACAGTTTTCACTATAGATGCTATCAAAAATGTTAACTATGGTGAATCAGAAGAGAGGACATCGTCTCGCTACTCTGACAAGCCGAGTAATTATATTGGTTGGTTTGGTCACTCTTTCTGCTGGTTCGGGGAATGTCAGTGAGTATTAAGAGTTGCGTAAAACTTTGTGAAGAGTAACAATATTAAAGCAATGTGCTCACGCAAGGAGAGATTTCATGTCATCTTGCGAACTCAATAAGTAGTGATGAACCCTCACTGTATAGTTTCAATATACCTTTATCAATAATCATGTACGAAGGATATACTTTCCATCTTTGTAAATGTGCTTCTTTATGGAACGATGTAGTTCGACATGTTTCTTTTGATATTTCCATTGATGCATTAAAAAAAAACAACTACATGAACATATAAAATGATGTTGAATATGGGATGCGTAATCGGATGGAGTATTTTAACCATTCTTTTTTTTTTTCACTCATCAATATTCACAGTCAAAATATATCAGCAATATACCGATTCTCTTCCGTATTTGAAATTCATTCTCACATGCCCTTGGTTTTTTTTTTCTTCATGTCGTAATCTAAGGACTTGTTGTTATTTTTCCCTTTCCTTCTTCTTCTTTTGTGTCTGAAACAAGCTTATCATGGGGCTTATACCTTGTTTATTGCTCTTTGCATAAATGTGATATATTATGTTTGTCATACTGTATGCATAATGTTTGTATTTTTAACCTGTATGTGTGGACCCCTCTGAAAACCAGCCTTTGGCTGACGAGGGTGTTCCACCCCATGAGTGGAAAATAAAAATTGAATTGATTAAATTGAATCTTTCCGTTTTGAGAAAGACAGACAATTATAGCTAATATATATCAAAATATGATGTTATTAGCGGAGGAATTTAAGAGCCTGTTCATTTATGAATTTCGTCTGCAGCTATGGCAAGAAAATTTCTCACTTCTCGGATAAGTGACAAGATATTGCACATCGCATACTGACTTGTTACTCTTGCTATACTTGTTGTAGTAATTCCACTCACAGCTCCTTGAATGGAAGCTATAACCGGGATGCAAATCATGTCACGTGCAGATGGAGGTGCAGAGGTGGCAAGATTGTGAATTTCTCTCTAATGTGTAAGGCGAGAGTGTCTGTGAAGTAAAAACATTTGTTGCTTTCTATAATATAGCATGTGAAACCCAACTGAAACCTCTCTAAAGTACGACTGGGTTTGAAGTGAGCGTTTTTTGTTTTGTTTTGTTACGGCATTTCCATGTACCAACGTTTTCTTCGTTTTTATTTTAATAGTGCAGATAGCCTTATGAGAGTAAAAGACTAGATTTTGCTACGAAATACGTGAAATTAAGAATACGTAAAATAAAGAAGTTAAGAAATAAAAGGAGACCAATGTCTTGCAATACAAGTGTCTCACTAAGCACAAATATTCCCTGAAAGTGTACTAAATCTACGGAAAGGAACCGAGCCGAAGAAAGTGCTGGAGGGGGAATCCCCTTCCCACCGCTTTAAATTAAACTGAAAATTTAGCTTTTGGTGTAATATGTAAAAAAAATTTCAAATAAAAAAGGCAAGTAAATTGACCACATCTCGGGAAGGGGGGGGGGAGTTATATGTTTGCCCCTAAGCATTTTCTCTCTTCCCCCACCCATCTTTCCCCCGATCGACACCTCTGGGAGCACTGAACTAAAATAAGACATGATATACCATCGGAATATCGGAATAACGAAACCCGAAATAAGGGAATGTCGCCATAGGAGTCGTCATCAAGAGTAAAACGGGTGCATATCACGAGTCCGACACACCCATGAGGCATACAGTCCATGATCGACGCTGGGCAAATATGACTTGCTTGCTTGCTTCATTTTCCATCTGATAAGATGGCTGGGTAGCCCATATTCAGCTGCACTAGCTGGGGTCTTCCATGGGGTCCAGCTGGATGAGGCGGGACCACTTCACCGGGTTATGCACCATGCTCTTCGCGATGAATAAACAAAGTGGGATCCTTCACG
Organism: Diadema setosum; assembly: GCA_033980235.1. NCBI lineage: Eukaryota > Metazoa > Echinodermata > Echinoidea > Diadematoida > Diadematidae > Diadema > Diadema setosum. The sequence goes on from CM067064.1 coordinate 20,199,119, forward strand.
TTATAAGTTGTCCCTCACACACGGGACCTCCATTTTGATGTCCTATCCGAGGGACTGAGTGTTTTGCCTCTTGGGGGGGGGGGGGGGGGTGCGACGGGATGATCAGAACAACAGCGTTCAGCTAGACTCGGGAATAGAACCAGGGTCCTTTGGATCTGGACACGTGCTGGATGCATGCATACGCGCTATGAGCCAAATCACTACCCTCGTGAGTCCGACACTACACCCACCCCCCCCCCCCCAAAAAAAAGGTTCATGAGTCCGACACTACGCAAAAAAGGTCCACAAGTAGCTCACAAGTCCGACACTAGGTAATAAAAGCCCCTGCACTAGGCAGACATTGCATCACGGGGCTAGTTTTTTAGGTATTGTCGGTCTCGTGGGCCTTGTTTGCCTAGTGTCGGACTCATGGGCCTTTATTATCTTGTGTCGGACTTGTGGGTCTTCTTTGCCTGTATGCTGTCGGACTCGTGCGCTGTATAACTCGTGGGTTGGGTGACTCATGGACCTTTCTTTCTTTGTCGAACTCGTGGACCGTATATGACTCTTGGGTGTCGGGCTCGTTGCATGACCAGGAGTAACGAGGGATGAGCGTCACCAGTCCGACACCCACGACTCATACAGCCTGCGAGCTCGACACTATTAAAGCAAATAGGGCCCATGAGTCAGACATTAGGCAAAAATGCCCATGAGACCGTCATTACATCACGGGCCGAATGTACGAAGTGTCGGTTTTTGTTAAAAATCAGTCTTCATTTCATTTCATTTATTTCATTCCTTCTTTCTTTTTCGGCAAACATGACACGAAATGAATCAGAAGATATAAATAGGCAAGTATTCGACTTTACATGGTAGATGAAATTATACATGCATACCGGCAAAATACAAAGTTATGTTTGGAGAAAAAAGAGAAGGAACTGAGAGGTTCACTGAGAAGCATGCTTGTAAATTGTGAACCACTCAAAGGATTCTTGTGAATACATTAATTTTTTTTTTTTTTTTTTTTTTTTTTTTTTAACAAAGACAGGACAGAACAAGACAGGAAAGAACAAGACAGTAGAAACAACGACTTTACATGACTTTACAGTGGGGTATACCATGACAGTAATAAAACACAAAAGAATAATGGAAAGAAAGGAGAGATAGAAAAAGGAAATGAAAGGAAAAGCCAACACGCTGAACATCGGGATCAGAAGATGGAATTGAGGTGCTGAACATCGGGATCAGAAGAGGGAATTGAGGTGTTTCAGCTCGATCAGCCGAGCAAAGTTTGTACAAATAAGATAATGTAAAAAATACACAATGACGAAATCAATGATTGACGATGAACCCTTAGGCTGTAAAGACCAGATAAGTAATGAATCGTATATATCTTGATATGAGTTCAAAAAAAAAAATTAACTTACGCTTAAACGAATTCAAAGATAAAGAATTTTTTATTTCACAACTTAAAGAATTCCAAAATCTAGGGCCAGTGTATATAAATGTATTTTGAGCCAATAACGTTTTCAGAAGGGGTAAATGAAACTCATTTGATCGCCTGGTGGGATAATTATGAAAAGATTGATTTCGTGGAAACATTGAATCAAAAATGCTGGGAAGTGCATTTGTGTTATAATTTAACATAAACTGACCCAGCTGAAAGAAAAACAAATCTTTGATTTTTAAAATCTTATATCTAACAAATAATGGATCAGCTGAAAGAAAAACAAATCTTTGATTTTTAAAATCTTATATCTAACAAATAATGGATCTGCATGGGAACGTGGAGAAACGCCACAAATAATACGAAGTGCCTTTTTTTGTAATAACAATAATTTATCTAATAAAGTTTGATGGGCACTACCCCATGCTAAGATTCCATAATTTAAATAAGGTAATATTAATGAAAAATACAACGTCAGCAAAGAAGACAACGGGATATGAGATTAAAGTCTATTAATAATACCAATATTACGCGAAATTATTTTACTAATATTAATAATATGAGGCTTCCACGAAAGTTTATCGTCCACTGTAATACCGAGAAACTTTGTATGAGATACACGCTCTAAGTGAACGTCATAAAAAATGATATCTGTGCGTAAAACTTCTATAGACTTACTGAATAACATATACTTAGTTTTCTGAAGATTCAGTGATAATTTATTGGCTCTTATCCATTGAGTAACTTTTTTTTAATTCAGAATTAACAGTATGGACAAGAGTGATTGGATTTTGGTGGGAGGAGAAAATATTTGAATCATCGGCAAAAAGTCGGATGATCTACAAAAATCATTTATGTAAATGATGAAAAGTAAAGGTCCTAATATACTACCCTGAGGGACGCCACATTTAATGATTTCAAGACTAGAGCTGTGCTCGTTCAAAGATACATATTGTTTTCGGTTTTGCAGGTAACTCCTGAACCACTCCAAGGCCTTCCATCGTATACCATAATGACACAATTTATGAAGTAAAATTTCGTGATTAATTGTATCGAAGGCCTTGGAGAAGTCCAGGAAGATACCAACAAGATGAGAATGGTCATCTACAGTATGTGCGGCGTTATCAATAAACTTCAAAAGAGCATGAATGGTGCTGTGTTTCTGACGAAACCCAAATTGAGAATTCATAGAAACATTATAATAATTAAGAAATTTAATCGTTCTTGTAAATATCAATTTTTCCAAAACTTTAGATAGGGATGAAAGTAAAGAAATAGGTCTATAATTACTTATATCAAAACTGTCTCCTTTTTGTAATAAAGGACACACCTTAGCAATTTTCATACAATCAGGAAAAACACCATGTAATATGGATTTATTAAAAATATGAGAAAGTGGATCAGCAATAGAAAATATGATTCCCTTTATAATAAAATTACTTATATCATCATAACCGGCACTTCGTTTATTATTCATTGCAGTAACAATGTCTATTATTTCATATTTCGTAGTTGGAGCTAAGAAAATAGAACTGGGATTGGATTGACCTAAAAATTTTGCAAAATGCGTATCGGACTGCGGTACTTCTTTTGCCAGATTCTCTCCAATCATTGAAAAATAAGAATCAAAAATATTTGCTATATCGCCAGGATCTTCAACAATTTTATCATCAAATCTTATTTTTGTAATATTCAATTTCTTTTTTGATATATTCATGGCCTGCTTTAATATCTTCCATATATTCTTCACGTCATGTTTATATTTTTCTTTCTGAATGGTATAGTATTTCCGCTTTTCGGATCGTATGACCTTAATCAAAATATTCTTATATGATGTATATTTATTTTTTGACTCCTCAGTTTTTTTCATTTTGAATTTATAATACAACCTATTTTTCCTGTTAATTGAACGGAGAAGCGATTTCGAAATCCATGGAAGTTTAGGCGTTGTTTTATAATTTACTGACTTATCTTTTAGTTTAGGAATATAATCATCTAAATGCTTATTGATTATCTCCATAAAATTATCGAATGATAAATTAACATCATCAGTATCACAAACACTTGACCAATCAACCCTATCTAAACAAGCGTCAAGACTAGCTAAATTTTCTGGTGTGACTCTACGTCTAAATGAAGGAAAATAAGACTTATTAACCGAATGCTTAAGAGCACAACATGTTATAATTGGAAAGTGATCGGTCATATCGGATGAAATTATAGAAGATTTCAAAATTTGTAAAGAATTAGTAAAAATATTATCAAGGAGGGTGGCAGAATGATTTGTAACACGTGTAGGTTTGGAAATTAATGGCAAAAAAAAAGAGGATGACAAAAATGATTCAAGAAATTCTTGTGACGTATTATCATCACTCTTAATCAAATCAGTATTAAAGTCACTCATTATATAAATGCATTTATTAACAAAACGAGGGTTTTTTAATAAATTTGTGATACTATCTAAAAACTCTTTAGAACTGGAGTTTGGGGGTCTATAAACAACACCAACTATAATATTTTTACTTTGAGGGATGGAAATTTCAACAAACAAAGACTATTAAATCATTCATTATATTAAAATCATCATAAATATCAAACTCAAGTTCATTAGATAAATAAATCGCAACCCCGCCGCCGGTCCATTCACTCTATTATTTACAATCAAATCATAGCCATTCAATGCATACGGTAAATTAATATCAGATGATGACCATGTTTCTGTTAAACCTATTACAGATATTTGTTGTTTATTTTGATTATCTAACAATACCTGTAGTTCATCATAATGCTTATTCATACTCCTAATATTCAAATGTACTATAGAAAATATACTTTCTGAAAAATCTTTCACAAAATCTTTAAATTGATCAACCGTAACATATTTGGGGGACATCAAAGTGGAATCATATTCAAAGTCAAAATCATTAAACAAATCATTAGAAGAAAAATTAACATTATTGGCAACGAGGTTTTCAAAAAGTGCAGAAGAACGTGAATTGATCTGACTTGATTCTGTAGGCGAGCGTCTAAACAAATCAAAGAGTTCATCGTCATCAAGAGAGTCAAATGCTGCGTTGAGTCGATTAGCCATAACGCAGAACATAAAGTATATGAAGGCATGTCAACTGGCGAAATTGCATATGTAGACGTAAATGAAGCACAAACAATTCCGAGTTCGGGAATAGTACAGCGTGTAGGCAAAAACATATTAACATAGAATTCAAGCGACACAATCAAAGAACACAGAAGACATAAACAACACAAGTAGAAAGCGTACACACTAAATAACAAGGTCTGCAAACGGAATTCAGCAGAATCAGTACAGGGCCTATGAGCGGAGGAAAAAAAAAAGAAGTAGAAGCTCCCTACGTTTTGTCTTGGCAAAAAGTATGTGAGGATATATAAGATAATCAAGAATGACGGAAGTGAACGATGAAAGTATAGCAGCACTCAAAAGATCAACTTAAAGAAAATGCAGACAGTAATCATGCTGCAATCAATAGGAAGCGTAAGATTAATCATACTTTTTTAACGATATGAATGAAATATACATTATTACACAATATTAGATTATAAAAGGGATGCTATTTTATTCTTGTTAAAACTGACAAAGGGCAAAAATCCTATATAAAACAAATATTACAGATCTTTATACTGAGATTGAGGGCATCAAACTACCGCAAAGGTTTATCTATCAAAACTAAACAGAACAAAATAAAATTCAGAGTGACGTTGAGTGACACCATGGCTAGACTTGACAACGTGATAAAAACCAATTTTAGTGAGCTTCGGGCAGCCCGAAACCGTCAACACAATGGCATGGTGAAACCAAAACAAGAACTAATAGGAACATTGCATGTGACCACGGATCCTCGCCATTTCTATCATGAAGGACTTTATACTGGGATGCTGGGGTAAGTCAAACCCTTGTCTATACAGACTTCGGCATGCCGTATTATGCGTTAAATGTATAATGGGGGAAAATGCAGTGTGATTGGATAACGTTTTAAATGCGGTCAACTATTCACATTCTTATGAAAATCACGACTACAGGATAATGATGATGGTACGCTATTGCCACTGCACGTACAAGTGCAGTGAGTCATTGCTCTTACGTAATCAAAACAGTTTCTCCCAGTTGCCTATATAAATTGGGTTAAACTGAAATCTTTTTACATAAAGAAATCAGGCAAGCGGGTTGATACCCTGAGCAAACAATGTATTATACAATGAATGGAAAAATAACAGAAGAAGGCATGAACATGTCTTGCGGACCTATGCTGCCTCTAGTGTTGATATCGTCCTATGGACCGTATTTGCCTAATATGTAGCTGGTATGTTACGGCACATTTTGGTATCTGCACACTTTGTTAAAAGAAATTTGTTACCAAAATGTGCCGATAGTGCACCTATACCTGACGGGATCAACTGTTACCAAAATAAGCATTTAAAAGCGGATTTACCTGCACATTTTGGACAATCTGCACATTTTGGTAACTGAACTAAAAACCCATATGGGCTTGAGAGTTATTATACGGACAAGTAGTTAAGGTGATATGGTCCTATAGTAAAGACAGGCAACACACGTCTTTTTTAACTCACCAGAGCCGAAGGCTCGAGTGAGCTATTTTGCTTTTCGTCCGCCGTCCGTCGTGCGTCGTGCTTAAATTGTTTATATTTTCATCTTCTTTTCCAGAACCGGTGGGCAAATTTCAACCAAACTTGGTCGGACTCCTCCCAACAGCAATACAGTCTAGATATGTTGTATGTAGATACCTTTATATGGAGAATGTAGTTTGTTTATGGCAAGACCAAAGATGACCCCCTTGGACCCAAGAGGAGGTGAAAGTTTGAGGGTGATGGCCAGGGGGAAACATACATTTTCATCTTCTCCTTCAGAACCAGTGGGCGAATTTCAATCAAACTTGGTGGGGATCATCCTAATGGGTAGGGACCCAAAGTTGTTCATGTGGAGCATGTGGCCCCCAGGAGTCCCAGGGGGAGAGCCCTCAATGGAAAAAAAGGAGTAAACTTTGAAAAATCTTCTTTCCACAGCCAAGAGCAATACAGTCTATTAAATGTTGTATGTAGATAGCTTTATACACGTATGTGAGCATAAGATTTGTTCATGGCAAGACCCAAGATAGCCCCCTTGTGCCCCTAGATGGGGGTGAAAGTTTCAGGGGTGGGGATAAGGGGAGAAAACACATTTTCATCTTCTTCTTCAGAACCAGTGGGCGAATTTCAGTCAAACTTGGTGGGGATCATCCTTAAGGGGCTGGGTCCTAAGGTTGTTCATGTTGGGCATGACTGTGGCCCCCATGGGGACCCCACCCCAGGGGAAATAGGTAGAAATTTGTGCTCCACATCAAAAAGCATTACACTCAAGATATATGTTGTACGTGGATGTCTTTATAGCTGAAGAATATAATTTGTTCTAGTATGGGAATATACCTATAGGGTGTCCCCCTTGGAGACGGAGGGGGGGGGGGGCAAGGGGGAAAACACATTTTCATCTTCTTCAGAACCAGTGAGCGGATTTCAGACACTCTAACTTGGTGACGATCAAATGTGAATATATATAATAAATGTAAATCAAATCAAATGTCGATTTCTTTGAAAAATGCATGAATTTGCATAAATATGTATACTTAATAAATTTCAGAATTTTGTGTTGAACTCTATTGTCACAATCAGGCCCTATCAGATTAAACAAGCAGAATCAAAATGCATTGTTAAATGTTGGAGAAGTAGCATTTTGGTTAAAACTGAAAAATTGCATACATTTGCATAAATTTGCATTATAAAAGATTTGCAGAATTCTTTGTTGAGTTTTGGTAGTCCCATCCAAACCCTTTCAGATAAAACAAGCAGAATAAAAATCCACTGTAACATGTAGAAGTAGCATTTTCGCGATTTTTTTTTGAAAAATATGCATAAATTTGCAAACATTTGCATAAATTTGCATAATCCATAAATTTTTGAATTCCTAAATGAACTTTGGTAGTCCCAACCAAGCGCTATCAGATTAAACAAGCAGAATCAAAACCCACTGTTAAATGCAGGAGAAGTACCATTTTCGTTCATTTCAATTCTGGAAAAGAATATCGCAGAAATTTGCATATTAAATGAATTTCAGAATTCTGTGTTGAAGTTTCAGAGCCCTTAGTATTACCTATCTCCATAAGTCAGAGCAATCAGAAGCAAAAATGACAGAGAGAAAGCAAATCTTATCATTTTGAGCACATATACACATACACATACGACGTTTCATATTTCCCTTAGGCTACCGAACTCATTCGGTTGGAACAAAAACCATAAGTGCACGTACAATTTGTTTTTGTGATGATTGTGGAGGAGTATAAAAGTTACCAAATGTGCCGTCAAAATAATGTCCTGCACATTTTGGTAAAGTAACCAAAATATGCAATTACCAAAATGTGCCATAACATGTCACGGCATATTTTGGTAACTGCACATTTTGGTAATTTACCAAAATGTGCAATTTACCAAAATGTGCCGAAACAAAGCCCTTTTTGCCTAGTGTCGATCTCTCGGGCTCTTATGACTCAATGGCTGTATGATTCATGGATCTCGTTTTCAATTTCGAGCTCATGGGCAGAATGACCCTTGGCATGATCCTGTAATGAGCTGTAACGTCCCCAATTATACAGTATTTCCCTTTCCACTTCACTCCACAAGTAAAACTATACGAAATACACACGTGACCTAACTTTGTTGCCGAATAAATGAAGAGTTTATTTGCAAAAGGGGTTAGATCCACTTTTAGTACTTTAGAGAAAAATAGGTTTATTTGTGAGAATTTGTACACAAGTATATGAAAAATCTAAACCTAATTTTGCGATAATTTCTATTCAAATGGTTGTCTGCAGTTGAAATTTTCCCTGTAGCTAACTCAACTGGATCACTGATATTTCGCGCATTGTCCGCGTAAGAACTACGCAAACTACGCAAAAAAATAATTACGTAAAACAGCGCAATACTACTCTTACACGAGTTTGCGCTGATCCGGCGCACATCGGCGGACATCTACGAAGGTTCCACGTCAGACAATCGCGAATGTATCGCGTAGCTCGAATTTCTTGCGTGATAAAATGCGTTTACGCGACTTTTGAGCTGTGTGACTGGGCCTTTAGTTTCAAAGGTGTACACCTCTCCAACTCGATAGGTAATAAACGTTTGTGATAAACAACAAGAAAATGCCACTTCGTTTTCTTCTTATCTTCCAAGCTGTCAGATTGGGTGGAGAGGAAGGAGCATCGGAGGGTGAAGTTGAAACGATGCTTGACGGCCAGTGGACTCCAATATGTGCACTGTATGGAAGGCTTGACGTCTTCACCAACACGGAACTTATGGTCCTTTGCAGACAACTAGGATTTCTGGGGGCTAACCGTGCAACTCCGGTTAAATCCGTGCGACTAATTGGCGAACGAACGTTTGGTTTCATGTGCCAAGGAAATGGTGAAGACCAAATTTACTGCTCTTGTAAAATAAATGATTTCGAGTTTTTGTAGGTCTATGAATCATACAATTTTCAAATATGAAACCTGCCTCAGGGAGTCAGGCATTCTACAGAAATGATTTTCAAATATTCGATAGTAGACGGCGAGTTGTCACAATATTGAGGTGTCTTAAATCTTGAATCTTATGTAGATTTTGATTTTTTTTTTGGGGGGGGGGGGGGGTGCCATTTCCCCTATTTTGGAGGTGCTGAACACGAATCCTCTTATCAAATTTAAAATCAGAATTCCTATAATGTTATGGTTACCTCATAGCAATGACTTTAAAAAAAAAATTATATTTTCATGAAAAAGCAAAAAAAAAAAATGACAAGATCGAGTGGAATATTAATTACAAATTACTATTATGATTATCAACTTTTTTCACTATTTGTTCATTTTACATCATTTTCATGCTAAACAGCAACATGACAAAAGCTGCCTTTTGAAGGAAAAATAAGTATTTCAATCAAAAGGAAAGCAAGAATAAAATAAATCAGTAGATAATAGATTTCTGTAGAGTTAGATTTTTGGGGGCTATTCCCCTGTTTTGGGAGTGCTAAACACAAATCCACTTGTTGCCATATTTCTAAATGACATTTTAGCCGTTGCCATGGCAACAAATTATTTTCTTTAAAAGAATATGTTTTCTTCATTAAGCATTATAAAAACATGTTGTTATTTCCAACAGATGTCAATATAAACATATTTCTTTGACTAGATGAAAAATCACAATTTCCGAATGTCATGCACGGCTACCTCATAGCAATGATGGTTGCCATAGTAACAGCTATTTTAAAAAAAGAAAATTATGTGATTTTTTTTTTCATCAAAAAGCATGAAAACATGAAAAGATTGAGTAGCATATTCCATTCCAGTTACTGCAATGATTATCAGTTGTTGTTGTTGCTGTTGTTTTCATTATGCTCATCCCACATTATCGTCCAGTGCATTAATTGCGCTATCAAGGGTTAACATGTGATGGCTGATCTAGCTTGCTGTATAACAGTATGGCGGGGATTACAGATTATGCGACCTTCGATGTTACCTCGTCTATTACATACCACGCAGATTTACGTTGTTTTCTGCTATGATCGCATTATGGAATCATGGGATATCTTCATTAAGTTTTTGCTTTGAATATAGATGACTTCTTTCGAAGAATTATCAAATATAATCAGAAAATTAAAATGTAAACAGAGTGTTTGTATCAATACCTGCTGCCGTTACCACAAAAATAATAATTTGAGTTCAATACATCTTACCTGCAGAGACTCAGCTGAATGAGTGTGAACTCTATTATGACCTGTGTTACAGCCAATACACCGTAACGGCCAAATGCTACAGCAAAGGTAAGCCTGGTTATTTATGACAGACACACATTATACACTTTTTTAATTCTTTTAATTCGAATTTCATTCAGTGCCACAAAATTCACTATCACAAAAACGAATCGAAACATTGTACAAAGACAAACAACATTATATACACACAATGCATAGACAAATCTTTTAATTCAATCTTACAGATCTTACATTATGACTCATTTATAAAAAAAAAAAAAAGATTTTTTTTTTTTTTAACGCACTTATAATATTATTCTCGCAAAGTGCCCAAAACTTGGGACACGATAGTTTGCTCAAGGCATCTGGGAACATTTCACCACTGTCTTGTTTCTCGAAAAAAAAAAAAATATTGCTATAAACCGAAAAACCTTCAGAAATAGAATCTAACTTCAGTTTAGCAACTACAACAACAACAGCAGCAGCAAAAACGAAAACGAAAACGAAAACAAAACAAAGCAAAAAAAACCGCACATTTTTATATACACATGTATACACATGCGCTTGTTTATCTACTTGATTGACTTTAAAACCATGCTTGAATTACTAGTAATTTGGACAAAATTTCCAAGGTCATCAGGAAAAAAAAAATGGCCAAGGAACTAATGATTACCTTCTAGTGGTGATAAATCTCATTTTATACACCAGGATGTTAGGAAGGAAATTATGGCTAAGACATATCAATTACTCACTCTCTTGAAAACGGCAAGGGTATGCTTGCCGAAATGTCGGGAGTGGGTAGGCCCTTTTAATGGCCACTTTTTACATACACTCCCATACCAAGAAAGAATTCATGGTGCACCACCCAACGTTTGACCGCCACGGAATTCGCTAAATATTTCAGAATAGCAGCTTCTTGTCGAAACAGTCAATCAGGAAAAGAAATCTTTCTGCAAGTAATATCCTGACATTTGCCACTGCAGCAAGTATAGGCCTATTCGTGAAATCACTGCCTGCATGGATCAAGCAACAGGGGTGGATCCAGGAATTCCGGGAAAAAAAAAAGGGGGGGGGGGACGCCTTTACATAATCAAAGGTGGGCGCACGCCCCCCCCCCCCCCCCCCCTTTTTATTTTTTTTATTCGTTTTTCTTTTTTAACAAAAAATAAAGTTGGGACGCACTCCCGGTGCACCCCCTCTAGATCCGCCAATGAGCAATATCTTTTTTTTTAAAGAGTTGTTTTCATTAATCTCTGACCAAACATAATTTCACCTGCTCCGACTGGCCTACAGTGGCCTATAAGATCATGTTTGGACTTAAAGTATGTACTGTTTCCATAATTCTGCGATCTTATAAATGCCGATGGTTACGGTGGATATTTTATCCCGGAAAGAATCCCATGCAGTTACACTACAGAGAGGTTTGAAGGAAAATTTAGCGGATAGACTTGAATGTTCAATATTATTTATATAATATTCTTGATAATACTCGAAATCGTAGGATGTATATAGCTACTCTGCCACCCTGTACATTTCTACAACGCCACTGTGTAGCTTTAGAACTAAAAAAAAAAAAAAAAAAAAAAAAAAAAGTAATGAATGGTATAGTCTGGCTTCCAGACTATACTATTTTGCTATTCAGGATAGTGACACCCTCGACGTCGAAAACTAGTATAGTTTAAGGTGGTTTTGTGATGCCTTCGGCAAAGGCGGGGACTTCGTCGCCGCGGAGTCTAGTTGGCAAAGGATCTGGAAACCAGACTATGAATGGTATAGGATTTCCCTGTCAATTTCAAACTTTCTCCAATCAATTTACAGTTCCGAGCATTCAATTTCGTCCGAAAAGCGATCGTGATAAAAGAATTAGAGTTCAAATTCGTCTTTGGGCGCTCAAAACCAAGGAGGTTCAAGAGATCGAGTTTCAACTGGCTGTAATCATTCAAACAGTTATCAGTTTTCTATCGATGTACAAAAGAATTCCCAAAGGTGCATCTTGGTGATTTTGATGATCGCGGACCGATGCCGTTGTCCTGCTGAGCAATCAGAAGAATCGTTTTGCACGTTAATTTTAGCTATATTCTATTTCCTTATTCATTAAATGAAATCAAATATTACTTACAATAAGTGCATATAAAACAAAAGCCAATCCAGTCCAGAAATATGTTCAAAAGTGTAGATCAGAGCTGTAATGTCAAAGAGTTTCAAATTGTACCCTCCCGGACGCGTGTTTTTTTTAGACGGCACAGATTGGGGACCCTATCCCTAAACCTAACCCTAATCCTAATCCTAACCATCAAACCCTAACCCTAACCCTGACCCCAACCCTAACCCTAACCCTAACCCTAACCATAAACCCTAACCCAACGTTTTTCCCATAGGTTTAACACGCGCCATGCCCCAATCTGTGCCGTCTTAAAAAAAAAAAAAAACGCCTCCCGGACAGCCGGTTTTATCACTTTTCCGCATTCCGACAAATAAAACTGATACGAAATAATCTTAGAGTAATTTTTTTTTTTTAAAGATAAGTTAAAGATTAGTGTCTAAGCATATCAAGTCGAGTAATTTTCGTCTTAAATCAATCATTCTTTTTTTTTTTTGGCGCAATTTCTATTTGCGTATCCATGGACATTCCCGAACACAAGAAAGTGGCTACCGAGGTTGTTTCCTGTACCGGGAAGACGACAACCCGTTAGAAGATCATGAGCGGTTGCAGGCCGATAACATGACTATCGATTTCTGCCAAAGCTTGTGTCGGATGAGCGACTACCGATACTACGGACTGGTAAACGGAGACCAGTGCCATTGTCAATCTGCCGTCGTCGCAGGGCCTCGGCTTGACGATAGTTTCTGCCAAGCCGTGTGTAGCGGTGATCCATCTTCGAGCTGTGGGAGCCCTTTTTCAATGGCAATCTTTGAAGGTAGGTGTACTCTAAAATGTCTGATATCCGTCAAATTAGTAATTGATCCATTGCATCCCATGTACGTGTATAATTCTACTCGGAGAATCTAAAATGTTTTCGCCTCAGAATATAGATATATATAATATAAATATGTATATATATATATATATATATATATATATTATGATTATATTAATGTATCGATGACCCGTGTTTTTATTATTTTCATTTTGTTTTTACTCAGTCCAAAGTTTTCTTCCAGGTGATTTGGAGTTTTTAACTTGTGTATATTCAATATAAGGCCTTTAAATGCTTCAATTGTACGTGTCGCTTTTTGTGCTTATGCTGAACACTAATAGTTCCAATGCAACAACAGTCTTGTTATGTGCATACCGCAGAGTAAACAAGTCATGTTTTATTCTGAAACAAATGAAAATGGGGCCACAAATAATTTTGGTTCACATTGTAGTTTAGTTTTTTTTATCACATATGCATTTTATATTTTTCTATTATGTTTGGTTTATCTGGTCTTCATTTCTTATCACATCTGCTCTTCGTTTCTCATTCACAACCACCACGACCACCGCTTATTCGGGGCTTGCAGCCAAATAAGCCTGCTCTTATGGAGGTCCCGTCGTATACCTCTCTTTGTAAACCAGATTTCCATTTTAACCATTTATTGTGGCAGTGGCAACGACAGCGAATTTCATTGGCCCCTCCCGGAGCATGAAAGAAATACAATGGGTATATAAAACACACGCCCACACACGCACACACACACACACACACACACACACACACACACACACACACACAATCTTTGGCAGTCAAAGCACATAATAAAATCGGCAAGATTTAACAATAAGTTTAGCACGTTGTGTCAATTGACACATTTTACAATTTGCTACACCACGACTAATTACTATCATAACTATACAAAAACTATACGTTTCTAGACAAATTCTGACCTTTGTAGACAATTATAATTGCTGTGTATATTATTATGAATGTATACAAAATGTATTTTTTTTTTGTTATTGACAAGGCGCAAGAATTTGTGCCATTATTAGTGATACAACATCATAATTATACGAGGAGTGAATTGAACTGACACTGAAACTGAGGTCATTATTTTTAAAACAACACTGACTATGTAGAAAACGTTCAGAATAAAAGCTACCTGTCCGCGCTTGTCGATCTCCGATTTCAGACTCGCCATTTTTCAAAGAAAACTGCCCAGTGTCCCTCGACAACTTTAATCAAAAGATGTTACGAGGAAAGCAACATAACTTACAGTCCACTCTGTACAGAGTTGATTGCATTCATGGGGCTATCCAATTCAAAAACAGTACAAGCTCAAGCCTGCGTACATAAAAACAAAATTTTTAGTTACCACACATTCGCCATGTCTTGTTGAATTAAGGTTGAATTTCCAGCAGACCTCAGATGTTATACGGCATAAAAGAACTGGAAAGAGAAGAGATTATTTCATTGAATGAAATCGACAAGTTATGTCAATGTCAATAATGATTCTCTAATTTGCAATATTTCTAGTACACACATACACCTAGCATAGATCATACAGAGACTCTTTGACACATGATTGCAATCGTCCTCTCATTTCTCGCTTATTAGTCCATGGGCCAAGACCCGAAAAATGGGTTGTTGGCACCATCTGAGGTGGCACAACCTTTTTGGTGTCAGTTTGTTTGTCGGGCATAGATATGCTTATCAAGCCATGATAGCATTTCCAAATGAGTAGCTTAGTCATAATAAATGAATTTTTAACCAATTTGGTCTCGTTTTTATATCCCTATACTTCTGAATCGAAACTAAATCGCTATACAAATAAGAGCACTGCCTTCTGTATGTATATATGTATGGATATTCCCTTCGCTGCCTTGAATAAAGACTAAGCGCACCGCGATTACAACAGAACACATGTGAACATACCATAGAGCTGCATTTTACAGCTCTATGGAACATACAGAAGACAGTGCTCTTCTTTGTATAGCGATTAGTTTCGATTCAGAAGTATAGGGATATAACAACGAGACCACATTAGTTAAAAATTCATTTACTATGACTAAGCTACTCATTTGGAAATGCTATCATAGCTTGATAAGCATATCTATGCCCGACAAACAAAATGACACCAAAAAGGTTTTGCCACCTCAGATGGTACCAATATCTGGCCTGGCCCATGGACTATATAGTGTATACATGTAGCGTTCGATGTCCTCATTATGATTATGTATAAAAGAATGTCATTTTCGATAGCATCCTTTGGAACACAGATAGTTAACAGAAAATAACATTTTCACTCATTTTCCTATAGTACTTTCAATGCAGGAGGTTTTCTAAACTTTTTGGTTAAGTAGCACATAGCTGATTTTATGTCAAATTCCCACCAATTTAAGATGCAATGATTTTATCATGATATTTCATACACTATCACAGAGTTAGACCGATGAAGCTACAAATCGTAACTTCATTATCACATCGCTTTTTAATTTCATATTCATTCGAATCATTATGTACGTCATTTCATTGCCATATTTGTGTTCATATTTTAAGCTGAAAATGCAGAAAGAAGAAAAAAAAAATAAAACTAGAAAGCAAGCAAATAAACTTAAAACAATAGCCAGAAATCTTAATCTATCGCAGGTAACTTTGTGGTCATAATCATTTACATCATTTACATATTTTATTATATATAATTATATATGAATATATAGGCGCGGTCAGACTGGCAAAAGATCGAGAAGTTTAAGATCGCGAAGTTTGGGCCATTCGTACGCGCACAAGAAAGAGTGCGCCGTCCGATGGCTAGTGATTGTGACGTAACAATGCTCATCTGTACATGACAATGGTCTCGCGCTTCGGAGACACCGCCCGCAAACAGATCGAGAAGTTTCGCGAGAAGTTTCGCGGGAAGTTTGCGGTCACACTGGCAAAACTTCGAGATACTGGCAAAACTTCGAGATCTTAAACTTCTCGATCTTTTGCCAGTCTGACCGCGCCTGTATGTATATTGTATATAAGCAAGTGGATAAGTATATAGGTGAATACCTTGCTTGTGCGATATTATAGATAGTATCAATCTGTTTGCAACTTCATGTGAATATGAAATGCTTGTAGTATTTCACCTATTATTTAACTTTCAATAAAATTCAGTTTTCAATAATTTACAAAATTCATTTCCAAATCCTTCAGTTCCACGTACAATCGATGGGACGCATATTCCATCTTCCCGTCGCCCCCGAATCTTAACCACCTCAACCTCGCAGCCGTCCAATCCTATTTCAGTAGCAGTAGCAGAAGCAGCATCGACATCTCGAGGTGAGTATTATTGGTTGTATTCTAAGATTTCCCCTTTTTTATGGGGCTAACTTGACAGGCAATGATACAGTCAACATTGTAACTTTCGCTTTCCGTAGGTTTGTGATGTAAAACGAACATTGAAAATATCGTTTGATTTGAGTGTCTTCTCACTTGTATAGAAATGGTCATATGAAAAAAAAATATTCGTACACTGTAATTGCTGATATAATTTCAAGTTACATCGCTGCTCCTTGACTGGTCAAAAAAAAAAAGCAAACAAATAAAGGACAAATCATTAATCATTTTCCTAGTGCTTTCAATACGGATGGTTTTCTATTCTTTCTTGGTTAAGTAATACATAGCTGATGTTATTTTAGATTTCCACCAATTTAAGATGGAATGATGCAATGAATTTATTATGATATTATATACAGTATCATAGAATTTGACCGATGAAGCTGTACAAATCGTAACTGCATTTATTATATTGCTTTGTAATTGCATGTCCATTCGAATCATCATGTACGTCATTTAATTGTCATATTTGTGTTCATTTCTTAAGCTGAAAATGCAGAAAGAAGAAGCACACAAACTTAATAATAAGGACCAGAAATCTTAATCTATCGCAAACCCCATGTGGTCATTATGATTACATATCATATATATAAGAAGAAAGAGTCAAATACGCCATGGATCCAACGAGATTTTTTTTTTTTATTACAAAATTTTCGGCCTGCCTCAGACCTTTGTCAGTGTAGAGTATACTAAGACAATGATAAGTTTTTGAAAACATGAATCATAACGACATAACATCATAACAATCAAAGACGCTTAAAATGAAAACAAAGTTTTGGTAAGGAATTGAGAACCCGTCTGTCACCATTTCATATTTGCTTGAAATATAACGAAAGAATCTAAAAAGAAACTTACCTGGCTGACGCGATTTGCCGGGATGATGAGTCGTTTTGGAGTATTTTGAGAAAAATAATAAAAGTCGGAAAACCGACTTTTATACCAGAAGGATCCAGACTAACTCGGTCTCAGGGAAAACTCGACCCTATTGCAGACGATTTACACGCAGTTGGTGATTAGAATAAGAGTTGAATATAACACAAGAAGCACTTTCTACATTGTACATAAAACAACCCAGCTGAAGACGATATAAATCAGTAACCTTAAGACTGCGGTTTTCTTTAAACAAGACATCAGTGTGTGATCTATAAGAGGTACTGCATATCAATCGCATCGCTCTTTTCTGCAAGAGAAGTACCCTGTCCATTTTTGTTTGTACTGCATTTTCCCATGCCATTACGCCATAATTAAGGGAAGGTAGAATAAGAGTTGAATATAACATAAGAAGCACTGACTTGGGGAGAATCCGTTTAACGTGATTGATAATCTCTATCGGCAATTAGCGGGATAATTCTGTACGTGTGGACGCTTGCAAAAAACTCGAGATTCCGAGCGCGATCGCTATCCCGCTAATTAAATTTTGGTACGTGTGGACGCTCGCAAAAAATCTCGAGATATGGAGCGCGATCGTCATCCCGCTATTTTGTACGTGTGAACCCGGCTATCTATACACAAATAAATATATATATATATATATATATATATATATATACATACATATATATATATATATATATATATATATATACATACATATATATATATATATATATATATATTTATATATATATATATGTGTGTGTGTGTGTGTGTATGTGTGTACTGTATGTAATTTCGCACGTGGATACGTATATAGGTGAATTTGTTTGTGCGATACTAAAGATAGTATCAGGCAGTTTGCAACTTCATGTGAATATGAACATAATGCTTGTAGTAGTTTACCTATTATTCAACTTTCAATAAAATGAAGTTTTCAAAATTTTACAAAATTCATTTCCAAATCCTTCAGTTCCACGTACAATCGGTGGGACGCATATTCCATCTTCCCGTCGCCCCCAATTCTTAACCACCTCAACCTCGCAGCCGTCCAATCATATTTCCGCAGCAGTAGCAGAAGCAGCATCGACACCTCGAGGTGAGTATTATTGGTTGTATTCTAAGATTTCCCCTTTTTATGGGGCTAACTTGACAGGCAATTATGATACAGTCAACATACATTGTAACTTTCGTTTTCTGTAGGTTTGTGATGTAAAACGAACATTGAAACCATCGCTTGATTTGAGTGTCTTCTCACTTGTATAGAAATGGCTGTTAATGGCCAATGGTCATATAAAAAAAAAATAATATTAGTCGTACACTGTAGTTGCTGATATGATTTCAAGTTACATCGCTGCTCCTTGACTGGTCAAAAACAAAAACAAAAAGCAAATAAATAAAGGACAAATCATTAATAAATAACTTTAAATTTCAGAAATTTGTTATAAATACACAAACGTAGTGATTATTGGATAATTTATAAAACTTTTTGTTCCACCCCCCCCCCCCCCAGTGTTCTAGGAGTAGGCCTATATGCCCCATTCAGTTTACCTCAGTACAATTTAAGGTTTACGAGAACGCGTAGTAACATCAACGCATAAAAATACGTTTATTTTGTAATGTGCATTTCTTTTGTGCTCTGCTCGTGCACGTCAATTTGAGAGAAAGGAGGGCTATGGAAAAGGCGACTGTTCTATAGAGCAATACATGCGATACGATGAAATGTTCAATATATTCTGTACAACGTCGGTGTAACCACTGAGCTCTTTGAATATTGATATTTATTAGCAAGAGCAATATAGAAAATAAAAAAAAACCAGCTATGATTAACCTTAACCTCCTCCATCCATCCTGAAAAAGAAAGAGAGGAAAAGAACCAGAACTTTCACCAAGCATTTCAACAAACGTTTGCCTATAAGTGACCTTTGTTGTAGATATTGTTGCCCACAATACAAGAATCGTACGTAATGATGTTCAGGAATAAAGAGCAACGCAGAAAAATGTCGTTTTGAAGTACTCTGCAGGCAGATTTTCAAGAATTCAAAAGCTTGAATAAAATAAGAAAACATATACTGAAAACAAAATTGGGCAATTATGTAGTAACAAGGAAGATATATGCAACATCACCCGCTGCTTATAGTCACACTCTGTTTTCCCAATGAGATGCTGCACGACTTCAAATTTTGGTGAATATAGTGGAAGAAGGGTGTATTTAGAAATAAACCCATCGTTGGAAGCAGTCTAATAAAAATCAGATGTGTGTAGACAGGAGCAATTTGTCGCCAATTCTTGAATGCAATTATCTTTAATAGAAAAAACTACAGATAGCCTGAAATACCCCCCAGAAAAAAAAATCAAAGTTCAATTGTTTTGTGAGAGTTGTCTACACGAAAATTTAAATTTCGATAACCCCATGACTACTAATTGTGTATATCGTGTTTGTTTTCCTTCTTTTTTTTCCACATTCGCAGCATGTATTAGGATTGTGGTCCATACTGGAGCCGTAACTGTGGCCGTGATAGCCTGTTTTGCGTTTGCGGTGTTGTCAGTCATATTTCTCGTATATCTAAAGTAAGTCCAGTTTCTTTGGTATTTGACGCTACTAACGAAATGACCTAGACTGTTACTGATTTCCTTGTTTGCTTGTTGTTGTTGTTGTTTTTTTTTGGCCACAGGGATTTTCCAAGATGCATATGAACACTCTGAAATGAAAATCCTTATTACTATGAGAATTAGAAGGCTTGAGATAACATGTATATATATATATATATATATATATATATATATATATATATATATATAGACAGAGAGAGAGAGATGGATATACATACATACAATACATACACGTACGTATTTTTCCCCAAAAAGGAGGAACAGTGAGAGGAACAATAATTTCAAAGCTAAGCACCGTTTCTCTCGTTACTACATCTCATAATTATATTAATATGTAATTGTGGTTATGACAAAAGCAGTCGCTTATCATAAATACAGTAACCCTTGCAATGCGCAAATTTCGTCGATCACAAACAGCAGATAGTCTGGTGACAGCAACTACATAATACAGTAATGACAGTGTTGTATGGATATTTATTCAGAGCACATGGTTTATCTCAAACCTACAAATGCAACAACCAATGACAACAGGAAACTTCACAGAAGAATCATACGTCTACGTGATGACATGAAATAGAATATAGCATGAGTGCATGTCACTTGACAAACAATCTAGGTCCGACGATTTTTTTTTTTCGTCATACTTCAAGTTGTTTAGAAATGAACTATTCTCCCTGATGATATCTTGTTGTCAATTATATGAAATAATGTCAATATCTCATTTTACAACACCTGATGAGATTTGAAATTGGTGTTAAACTTTTAATCTCAATACCAAATATTTACCTCAGAAATTTTCATCTGTCAACAACACAGCCTTCATCAGCAGAATGACCCGTCTTCGCCTTGAAGACTTAACGGTCGATAAGCGGGTCATAAACTTTCGGAAGTTGAACACCAATTTCAGATGAATTTCCAATACAGATGAGCTTCTACTCCAATACCCGAAGAGATCCTTAATACCCAATCGGTCGACTGCTAAATTTTACCTTGATCAGGAAATTTATTGCTTTATACATTTAGAATAACTTCGATAGTATGATAGTTTGATTTTTTTTTCATTTCTCCTTTTTCAAATTTGATCTTCTCATGATACTATCCGGTCTTCTCCTTGTTCGTCTTCTCTTCCGTCTTTGCCAGGAGAAGAGGAAAACGGAATGGTCTTAGTCGGGACACTTCCGATAATCGAGACACGTATGCAGGGTTGCAACCTGTGTCTGGCCCCGATTCAGTCTACCAAGGATTGAGAGTGAAGGCCGAGTCGAAGGCCAGTGATCCTCCAGATCAGGTTTACGAGAATCTGTTCGTTATGGCTCCGAGAGGGGGAAAGGGGCACCCTCGTATCGTTCAAATACCGGCGACTCCGGGTGTGTGAATATGCGAATACTTAAAAGGTTTTACAGTTTTAGAATGAAAAGAACATTGTAGTGCCTACCCCCACCCCCACCCCCCCCCCAAAAAAAAAAGTGCACTACGATGAGATTCAGAACAGCAGGACATTTTGTCTTTTTTATGTTGAGAAAAATAGAGAGGGCTGTGTTGAGAAAAATATAACGTAGATAATAAGATATTGCACAAGGGGAAAAAAAACTATCACTATGAATATGTAACATTATACATTATACACATGTCTTATTACAATAATATGCCATGTTTATGTTTCTTCTAGAGCTATATACCTTTCACAAAACAGTAAGCCACTAACAAAGTTTGTATATTGTCATTGACTTCGAGAAATTAGACATTTTTTTTTATTTTCCCTTGTTTTTAGACGACGTACACTAGTCTTCTCCATGCTTTCCGATCACAAGGTCATGAACGACATGTAAATTTCTAAGAAGACACCAAAAGTCGTTGGGGCTCAAGAATGTATAAAATGATGACTTGTGTATAAGTCATATGTTAATAAATATGAAATAAGATATGAAATATTCACGAACTTATGAAAATCAAAAAATAAGCGGAGGTGCTGTAATCAGAGGAAACTTCAGCATCGATTGCTCGGGTCCGTCATGGACGAACATTGAGAATCTCATAAACGAAGTTTGCAACATTAAGTATAAGCATGTGGGAGTTTTGATTACCCATACAGAATCAGACATTACCATTTATAGATAAAACATCAAACATCGTGTAATACTATAATCCATATGTTCGTTAATCTCGACTCGTGTTTTTTCCATGGCATGGGCTTGAAATGAGTGGAGGTATAGATGGGCATCTTTTCTGGATCGACTCTGTTTATACCAAGGAAGAGTATTGTGTGAGCAATTACATTCCAGAGCCCATTCACAAATTCTGCTGCACTTTTCATGGTTTGGATAATATACCTGTATAGCCTATATGAAGTTATAAACAGAAGGTGCTAAGTTCTGGAATGAAGTAGAGTTATATTATTCAAATGCAGCAGCCCCCACTGAACACATTCCAAATTTGGGCTTAGATTGATTTCCATCGCAATGGCATCTTCTCACTCGACGTGCACCCTTCATGAATATCACGCTGTGTTATGGCTCAATGTAACGACATGATCTTATTTGCCAAGGGCATCCTCTTTAGCCTGAAGGCCCTGCCCTACCCCAGCATTGCCAGGTATACCCTTTCTATATAAGCATTGGCCAATAATAATTATAAGAGGTATCGCTTTTAGAACATTTTGTTAAAAGAAAGTATACCCCCATACGTATTGGGCAAGCTTTGAAGAACGCGGTTTTGTTTGTTCAGCAGTCCGGAGCCTCGTCAACATTCCTATCAACTCATTTGCCTTCAATGAATACCGAAATTAGTACATCTTGTGATATGTGATAAAGAGGAGACGGAAGATTTACATACATTTTATCAAAATAAACTGATATTGTTTTGATAATAACTTATTCATAAAGTTATGGGGTCTTCTCATGATTGTTTAGTCCCCATTCATGACTTCTGTGTTTTGCATAAGATCGAATCTTAAAGGACAAGTTCACCTTCATATACAAGTGGGTTGAGTGAATGCAGCAATATTAGTGGAACACATCATTGAGAGTTTGGGGGAAATCCGACAATCTGTTCCTAAGTTATGCATTTTTTAAAGTTTCTGCGCAGTCTCTCCTGGATGAGAAGGAAAATAAAAAGAGAATTTCACAAAACGTGACTTTTTAAAATAAAGTGCACTTTTCTTCCACTTGTTACTGACGTATGTTAAGGGTAATATCATTTTATCATTTCCCCTGCCTTCTGAAAGAGAGAAGTCGAGTGTTCTTTTATTATGCGAGAAAAGTGAAAATATGTTGAATTTTCTTAATTCTTTCATTATATCGTTGTACACATGTGACATCAGAAGCTATAGTAGTCTTCTCATCCAGCCGTGACAGAGCAGAAAGTTAAAAAATTCATAACTTTTGAACGGATTGTCCAATTTTCCTCAAACTCTCACTGATGTGTTCAACTAATATTGCTTCTTCTTCTTCTTCTTCTTCTTCTTCTTCTTCTTCTTCTTCTTCTTCTTCTTCTATAATCTTCAAAGGGCTATAAAATGCAGCCTATCACGAAGATGAATACAACTTGTGTGTACGATGAGAGGAGGGGTGTGGGCTTAATCACAGGATGTGATTTTGAGGTGGGTCATTAAGAGCTCCTTGAACTGCTCAGGTGAGACTGCACAAACTACAGAGCTTGGAAGTTTGTTCCACTCAGGTATGGATCTCTGGGCAAATGCAAATTTGTCGATGTTGCCCCTGGGGCGGTATGTTTGGAAGCACATGTCGTGATTTTTCCTGGTTTTGGACGAGTTGATTGTGAAGAATGTATCTGGATGAATTGCAACAGAGTCGTTCATGATTCTGTACACCGTAGTTAATCTGCTCACAGTACGTCGTGAAGATAGGCTGGGCCATTTCAACTTATTAATCATACTGGTCACACTGCTCGTTCTTCTATAATCAGCTGTGATAAAGCGAGCTGCCTGGCGTTGAATCCTTTCCAGTTTTTGAATGTCCGAGGCCATGTGTGGATCCCAGACACTACAGCAATATTCTAGATGGGGTCGTACAAGGGACTTATAAGCTGCCTCCCTGAATGACTGAGGGAAGAACCTTGTGTTACGCCGGATGAAACCAAGCTGTTGACTAGCTTTCATGGAGATTGCTGAGATATGTGATGACCACTTGAAGTCATTAGATAACGTGACACCGAGATATTTAACAGACTCACACTCTTGAAGAGCAGTGTTATGGATGTAGTAGCTGCAATTCATTGTGGATCGGAAGGGGCAAAATCTTACTACGAAACACTTGCTGGGGTTGACATCAGCCAGGTGTTTTCCCACTGCTGCAGTGCATCAAGATCTTTCTGTAGCATCCGGGAGTCTGTGCTACTGCTGACTTCCCGGTATAACATGCAGTCATCTGCGAAAAGTCTGGTTGTAGATGAGGTTACTTCAGGCAGGTCATTTATGTAGAGAAGGAAAAGTGTAGGGCCCAAAACGGTACCCTGGGGAACTCCCGAGGTTGCTACATTCACTCAACCCACATGTCTATGAAGGTGAACTTGTCCTTTACTGAATATTGTATGATACTGTGAATATCGGAACCTATATAACAACGTCAATATTGCCATTGTTCATCTATAGCAGCTGCAGGAACAAAATCAGTAACAACAAAAACGATCTTCATCACCGAAAGTTGTTGATGAAATGACGGGCATCCATCCCTCTGCTGCCCCATCACCACCCTCTATACCGGTATAATAGCTTAATAAAGCTCTACAGGGCGCCACAATACCACGTGACAAGTTGGCTCAACGAAACTGCCACGGTGTTGTAATTTTTGAGACTCTCGCAGCTATGAATAGAAACACGCGCGTGGGCACAATAGACCATTTTCATCATGAATTCAAGTCACGTGCATTTTATTTCTTTTATATAAGAAAGGAGATACGCTTGGCAACTCAAAATTTGTCAGACAACAACAACGAACGCCAACAATCATATAATACAAGCTAAAGAGGAATGAATTGTAAAGCTCCCATCGGATTGCATGTGGACGTGTAAAAGATGGATTTGATGAATTGAATGATATAAACTGGAGTCACGAATATTACCAGAACAACTGTAGAAAGAATTGATGGTGGTGGATACAAAACTCAATATAATTATACCAGAATGATGCTGTCTTACGTGATCATATATTAAACTATATGCTCCCTATAGCACCCTCATCTCTCGATTGAATTAATGTACTAGATATTTAATTCTCATTACTCCTTTTCAAGAAACTCATTTTCAAGGGTTTTCCAAGGATTGAATAATACAGATGCATTTTTTTTACATTCTTCATATTCACGATCATAATACTCGGAGATGAAATGCATAAAGAGAGAGGAGCACCGATGCATAACACACTGGGATCGCGGGAGGTATTTTAATGTGTATGTGTGTGGGAGGAGCGAAGGTGGGGGGAGGGGTTCTTTTCAATCCCCTTCGACGAGAGGAAGGATCCCTCGAAATGCATGGGCTATCGTGTCTCCCCCCCCTCCCCCCCCAAAAAAACACAAACAAACAAACAAACAAAACAAAACAAAACAAAACAAAACAAAAACAAAACAAAACAAAAAACAGAAAAATCTGCATAGGCCCTATATGTTTATGTATATATTATACTATAATATTGTTCATTTTTGCTTTTTGTTGTTGGTAGCCAAAAGTGTGTGAACAGAAGGGGCTGTATATTGCTACTACAATATTATTAGTATTATCATAATTATTTATTCGGCCTTCAGTCATAGATATCAATATTATATTATTCAAAATAAAAACACACAATGGAGAGCTATGGGTGCACCAGGTTGGGCAGCCCGGGTCTGGAAAGAGCCAATGAAATGACCTGGGCATTCAGGCCATCCTCCCAACTCACCTGGTGCACCCATGCAAAACAGTATACCAATACATTGATAATTTATCACAGGTTACAGTATAAATACACAATATACGAAATAAACAAATATACAAATATACCATATCAAAATCTAAAATTGATTTTGATTTTGATATCAAACTGAATTAATCACATTGCAAGAGTCATAAACCTACAAGGTTGACCGGAACAAGTAACCAAAACGCAACCCACCGGAAATTTATAATATTGTTAATGTTCGCTTTTTGTCGTTTTTCAGCTATAAGCATGATAAGTGTGTGAACAGAAGCCAGGGGCTGCATATCGCTACAAATATGCTATATAAAAATCTAAATTGATTTTGATTTCGATATCAAACTGAATTTATCACCAATATTGCAGACCCGGGCTGCCCAACCCGGGCTGCCCAACCTGGTGCACCCATAGCTCTCCATTGTGCAGTCACCGCTGGATGAGAAGACTACTGCAGTGTATGATGTCACTTGCGTACAACAATATATGGAAAATATAGAGAGAATTTCACAAAATTTCATCTTTTGAAAAAAGTACACATTCCCTTGACTCGTTAATGACATATGTTATGGGTAATATTATTCCCATTGCATTTAGAAAGAGGCAAGTCAAGTGAAAAAAAAGTGAAAATACGTTGAATTTTCTTTACATTTTCTTTATACTGTTGTACTCATATGACATCACGAGCCTTAGTAGTCTCCTCATCCAGCGGTTCCAACACAAAAGTTTTAAAAATTGATAACTTTTGCATCGATTGTCCAATTTTCCTCAAACTTTCACTGATGTGTTCTACTAATATTGCTGCATTCTCTCAATCCTTATGTTAATGAAGGTGAACTTGTCCAGTAAGAAGTAGGCCCTATGCGAACACAATTTGTCTTAGGTAGAGTCCCTATAGTCTTAGGGCGCCAGCCGTTTCTGTGGGTTTTTTTTTAATAATAGTGGCGTAGCAGTGGTGTGAATTAAAAAATACGCTGCCCGGTAGACCGCCGGTGTCACAGGCGACCCGTTTCGGGATCCGGGCGGCGTTTTTTTTAAAGACGGCACAGATTGGGGCATGGCGCGTGTTAAACCTATGGGAAAAACGTTGGGTTAGGGTTTATGGTTATGGTTATGGTTATGGTTAGGGTTAGGGTTGGGGTCAGGGTTAGGGTTAGGGTTAGGGTTAGGGTTAGGGTTTGATGGTTAGGGTTAGGATTAGGATTAGGGTTAGGTTTAGGGATAGGGTCCCCAATCTGTGCCGTCTAAAAAAAAACACGCATCCGGGCGAACCGATATACTGGCCGAATTCAGTCGATTGGTTCCGCCGGATCGAATATACCGCACAATAGGCAGTACGCAGAAACGTTCCGCAACCGCCGATCCTATATCCGGGTTGTGCGAAAATATATCTGCTTACTGCGGATGCCTATACCAAACAAAAAAAAAAAAAAAAATGTAAGCAAGCTATTTCTTCATTTCTTAAATAAGATTAATGACAAACCTATGTTTACGTTCTGATGATGTCCCTTTAACTGAATCATATTATAGCCTCGTATAAAATTGCGCTCGAACAAATGGCGCGAAGAAATGAATTACTGTACAAATTGCATGCACACATACGTACGAGTCGATCATCTGGAGTTGTTACACAGACAGTATGATGCGATTAGCCTTTATTTAGATAAAACTTAAAAGAATAGTTCAACGAAAGAGCATGATAATACTGGAGTTATACATTAAATTTTATAAGAGACTGCTTAAAGTGGGAAGGAAGAGAGAGGGGATAAAATTTTAGTAACAGGCTTTTTCAATGAGCAGTGTTCTGATAAGAAAATGATTGTACAGCTGTACTTAAAAAAAATATATTGCTTATTCTGCAAACATATTGTGTATACAGGGGACTAAAATGGAGCTATACATGTGGATTTAAAGCTGTTATAACTCGAGATGAATAACATTTTCCTTTGTATCATTTTTTCCTTATTTTTCTCCTTCGCACTCTCAATCTCTTCTTTATTTTCTTTCTTCTTAATTCTATGTTTTTTTATCCGCCAGCCCGCAGCTTTTACCCTTTTTACTTTTTATTTATATAGTTCCCATTTTGGGATACATTAAACCACATTTCTGTCTGTTTCCTGTCAATTCATGTTACAGGTAGTTTACTAGCTGTTTTTTTTTTTCATTTTCTTATCTCTTTTAATT
Organism: Diadema setosum; assembly: GCA_033980235.1. Lineage (NCBI taxonomy): Eukaryota > Metazoa > Echinodermata > Echinoidea > Diadematoida > Diadematidae > Diadema > Diadema setosum. The sequence continues at coordinate 20,227,220 of CM067064.1, forward strand.
TCTGTCTATCCCCTTACCACTACTGGCTTCACATCTTTTACAATGTGCATGTAATATGTATTTTCCATCTAAAAAAATGCATATACATGTATGAAACTTAATGTGTACGAAGAGAAAATTAACTTCTTTTTTTTTTGTGGAACACCAGATTTTGGACACAGGTGGACTGTTTGGATATTCAAGTTAGGGTATTATTAGGGGTTCAGGTTAGGGGTTCAGGTTTCCAACTAAACAAAAAAATCAACAAATAAATAATAAGAAACCTGCAATATAAAAGAACTTTTCAATTCTTTTAGGAATTCAGACTTCATTTGATACAAATTTACTTCAAATTGCTGATATACATCATACATAAACAAAGAGGCCCTAACTAAAGGATGGACCCACCTTATCTGCCCACTACACATGCATTTTTTTTTCAGTCCAAACCGATTTTGTATAATGTACTTTGAATTTCTCGTAGAATCGTACATGCTCTCTAATATTTCATATAGTCCAAGAGCATATGCTCAAAATAGGATTATACCTCGACATTTCTGGTAACAACCTGATTTTTTTTTCCCCGATATGTCCAGAAATATGTGTAGAATAACGTACTTAAAGTCCTTATAAATCCTCCTTGAGCTTTTCCCCCAATCCAAGATGGCGTCCGAAATGGCCGTCATTTCCTGAATATCTTTATTACCTTTCAACCACTCCAGGCAACCCAATACAAAATTTAAGTGTCTAAATATATCATATTTTGAAACATGAAAAACTCGATAAAATACACAATAAGAGATGTTGAATCACACAAGTTCCTTAATCCACGACGGATCCAAAATGGCAGCCATTTCCTATATATCTTTATTACCTTTCAACCAGGAAGCCCAATACAAAATTTAAGTGTCTAAGTATATCAAGGTTTGAAACATGCAGAACTCAATGAAATGCATATTAAGAAATGTTGACTCACACAAGTACCGTAATCCAAGATGGCGTCCAAAATGACCGCCTTTTCCTGAATATCTTTATTACCTTTCAAGCAGGCAACCCAATACAAAATTTAAGTGTCTAAATATATCATGTAACAAGTTTTGAAACATGAAGAACTCAATAAAATACACAATAAGAGATGTTGAATCACACAAGTTCCTCATCGAAGACGCCTCCAAAATGGCAGCCATTTCCTATATATCTTTATCACCTTTCAACCAGGAAGCCCAATACAAAATTTAAGTGTCTAAATATATCATGTTTTGAAGCATGCAGAACTCAATGAAATGCATAATAAGAAATGTTGATTCACACAAATACCGTAATCCAAGATGGCGTCCAAAATGACCGCCATTTTCTGAAATTCTTATACCTTTCAACCAGGTAAACCAAATACCAAATTTAATTGTCTAAATATATGTTTTGAAGCATGCAGAAAACACACACAAAAAAAATCATATCAAGAGATGTTTAAGCACTCATGTACCGATAAAACCGCTCGAACTTTTCCTATATGCAAAATGGCGTGTAAAATGTCCGGCAATAGCAATTATTTTTATCTCACGATTATGTAAATACAAATCAGTATATGATTAGCATGTGATTTTTCATCCGAAAAATATTCAAAAACCTTTTTTTTTAAAATTAAAAATAGTTATTATGTGAAAGGTATACAAATTAAGAGATTTGAATGCTGAAATCAAGAAGTGTGTCCTTGTTACGAGAGAAACATTTCACCATTTGTTTTGTTGCTAAACAGACAGCCTAGGTTGTTTATGGTAGAAGGCGATATTTTTGACCATATGGTCTATTTTCGTCACCTCAAGCACATGAGATGAAAATTTAGTGCTAGCCTCTTTTTTTTTTTTTTTTTTTGCCAACGCATTTGATGTTTACCATGAGGTGAGTTCCATTTGATACTGTCAATTATTACTTAGGAAGTACAAAACAATTTCTTTTTTTTGTATCTGTACTGCATACATGTTCAAAATAAATGTCTATATTACATGCGCCACAAAATAATGTGCCATTTATCACATGACAATAAATTTCTGTGTTGCAGTCTATCGTTCCAACTAAAAACATAGTGATTTAATATTCATTCATTTCATGTAGATTAGATAGATGAAATCAGAGGATATGACACTCGTAATTATTGGTAAATGGAGGAGGGATACTCCCCTCCCACACGAGGGATTTTTTCTTTTTTTTTATAGACTTGAAGATGAAACATGGTAGTGCACACTTTTGGTTTGTTTCCATCAGAAGGAAACAAAAAGATATATTCATGGAAGGGTGCGGTGGTACAGGGTTGCCCCCTCCCACACAAGGGAGATTTTTCGTATTTACAGACTTGACATTCAGAGATCTGGTGCACCCTTTGGGTGAAATATTCGATATTTTTTTTTTGTTGTTGTTAAAAAGAATGGGAAAAATATATATATTCAGGATAGTGTCGGGAGGGGGTGTGGGAGGAGAATATTCTTTCCCATACGATGGAGCTGTTGTCATTTTCAACTTGAAACTCAGAGATTTTGGTGAAATATTTCTTATTTGTTTTCATCATAAAGTAAGAAGATTATAATTCATGGAAATATGCGGGGGAGGTGTAGGAGGTGATGCACCCTCCCATAAGAGGGTGTTCTTTTCTTTCAGACCTGAAAATCTCGGGTTTTATGGTGAACACTGTTGATGAAATACTAAATTTCTTTCTCTATTAAAAGTGTAAGTAGAATAAAGACCAGCATATTCAAGCAATGACCTGGTGGAAGATGTGGGAGGGGGAAACACCTTTACACTGGAGAGAGTTCTTGCATTTTTATGATCGTCGCCCAGTGCACCCTTGGTGTTATAATATTGAGAAAATTGTCTATCCTCAAAGAGTAGATAATTCATAGTCTCAGTATCCCCAACCCCTCTAACACGGGGGAGCTTTTGCACTTGAATTGAAATAGAAATAGTTACATAATTTACACATTTTGATGGAATATTTGGGACCTGTTAAACAAAGGGGTACTTAATTCATATCGAGGAACTGAGCGGCTGAAGGGTTAGGAAGGGCACATGATATTGCCCTCCAATATGAGGGAACTTTATCATTTTGTAAGTGAAAGATCTGGTGCACACTTTTCAATGACACACTGCAAAAAGTCCGGTGTTAAATAGTGAACACCGAGCTGGTGTTAAATTTTCGGTGCTCATTTATGGTGTTAAATTAACACCCCCGGGTGTCATTTCCAAATTTTAAACTGTTTTTTGAAGAGTTTCTTAGTAACTGCACTTCTTGTTGATTTTTAATTTAAACAAGACGATCAAGAATTTTACATTAAAATACTAGATTTTTGAAAAAATGTGAAAATAATTTTACACCAAAGTAACACCAGCTGGTGTGGTCCCTTATTGAAGCTGGACGGGTGTTAAACCATTGATATTAACACCAACAAGTATCAAATCAACACCATGTGGTGTCATTTTTTAATTAACACCAGTACAGTGTCAAAATAACACCTGGTACAGTGTCAAATTAACACCACGAAGTGTCAGGTGAACACTTTTCAACACCATCACAGTGCATTTTTAACACCTGTGGGTGTGGTCCTTTATTGAAGTTTGATCGGTGTTAGATTTAACACCCGTGGTGTTAAATCTAACACCCATATTTTTACAGTGCATATTCGGAAATTTGTCAATCTTAAAAGTGTACAAAGTCTATGGAAAGGGGCCGAGCGAGGGACGTTTTGCATTTTTATGATTGCATTTCAACGATAAAATGCATACTTCAGATTAAATAATTGGACAATAATGATTGTACAAACCACCCCCTCCCTTCCCCGAGAGCGGGGAGGGGGGGGGGGGATAAATCCAACTCAACCCATACCCATGTTGTGCACATTTAAGGTAAAGATTCCGCTGGACCTTCAGAGTTTTTGAATCTCTAACATTATTTTGAATTTATTTGTCTTTTGAAACAGGCTAAGAACTGCAATGTGTTGATAAAACAAAACGGCGGCAATTTTGGGCACTATTTGGTTTCCGGAAAGAACTCGCGCGTTTTGTTTTCTTTGTTTGTTTGTTTGTTTGTTATTTTTTTTAACTTACGTCACGGTGTTTCATGAGCTCTCAATAAGTATCTAATTGGGTTACTTATGTCTCACAATGTTTAAGTGCGTATCAGGGTTATTTAGTCGCAGGGTTATGAGGAAGACAGGAAATGGCGGCCATTTTGGACACAATTTTGGATTTTCTGAAAGTACTTAAGCGCTTTATGTGTGTTTCAGAATCTCTGAAAAAGTAATTTATTTGATTCCTTACTCAAAATGTATATTTCGACATCTGAAGTGTGCACAGGTGAAATCTCCTTGCAAAGTTATGAGAAAAAAGAGGAAATGGCTGCCATTTTGGACTCCATCTTGAATTGTGGCACTTGCGTGCTTCAACAACTCTTGAAGTGTATTTCATTGAGTTTTCCCTGCTTCAAAACATATATTTAGGCACTAAAATTTTGTATTTTGGCTACCTGGTTGAACAGTAATATAAGAATTTTAGAAAATGGAGGCCATTTTGGACGCCATCTTGGATTGCAGAAAACGCTCAAAGAGGATTTATGAGGACTTTAAGTATGTTATTTTAGACACATTCCTGGAGCTATCCTGAAAAAAATCAGCTTGTAACCGGAAATGTCCAGGTTAAAACTAATACTCTTGGCCTAATATGTGCTTTGTAATTATCTTGCAAAAGGTTCAGTTTTCAATCGCCCATCTCAACTAAAACTATAGTATCCCTTTAGAATACCTTGCCTGTTTGAAGTTATCTCTGTGTAAGACATTAATACCCCAGAAGAGATAGACCGCCCGCCCCCCCCCCCACACACACACACATTCATATGCACATACACACGGACACAAACTAGAACAAAGACAACTGAAAACACACACACAAAAAAAAATTCACCCCATCATTTGAAGTTGTTACAACTGATTAAAAAAAAAAAAACATGCATGTATAGACGTTGGCGATTATATTGGTCGTTATATCCTACTAAATGATTAGATTCTGAGCGCTGAAAATACATTAAAATGAAGGTGGACTATTTGAGCTCATACGTGTATTTAATATGAAGCTCCGTGTAGTACAGCAGTTAACATGAAACATACCGAACATGCCGACTGCACTAGTAACTCATTCGATCTGTTCAAGACGATTCAAACCAGAGGTTGGCATGACCAAGGAGGTTTGAGAAATGGAGTAACAACAGTCTCATTCCTTTTGATCCCTTGTGTGATGCCGCCACTAAAAAATATTTGAAGTATGTGCTAAACTGGAGCTGCCTCACAGATGGGAAGACAATCGATTCATGTGGCATTGCATCATGACTCGTCACTCTCAAAGGAAGATATGTCTTTATGACGGTAATTGCTTTTCGCCGTCCCTTCTTAGAAAACAAGCGGCACATTGATAGTACAGGCACGAGGATGTGCGAATAAAAATTGCACAAAAATTGATGAAATGAAAATCAAAATTACTCGTTACATTTTTGCACACAATCTTGTACCGGATTTACTTTTGTTTCATATGCTTTATCATTAAGAGAACATTCATTCTATTTGACAAATAAACAAACAGAATATAGACGATATAATGTTTAAGTTTAAGATGAATCTTCAGATTGCTCAAAAAGACGGCGGCATGGAACCCTGATCATCAAAGGCACAAATGCACCTGTGGAATTCTTTTTTGCATCAATAGAAAAATGGCTCCTTGGCATGACCAACGTCATATCGGGACACGGTGCGCGCATGTACTGTATCATGGACACCATGAGATTAGGGAGAAAAAAAATGAAGGAATCGCTGTGACACAGCCCGGGTCTCAAATTGGCAACTTTGTTCACAGCCTGGTCCTCCCCACTGTGACTTATGGTTGTGAAATATGGGGCTACTCTCAGTGTGCTTTGCCTGAAAAATTGCACATAAAATTTTGCAAAATAATCCTTAATTGTAAACAATCAACTCCAACTTGTATGATCCTTGGTGAACTTGGACGATATCCAATTATGAATTATGTCAATTGTAGGATGGTTAGTTTCTGGTCCAAACTAATTCAGAAAGATAACTCTTTTATTGCTTACATTATGTATTGTCTTACTTTTAATATGCAAAAAGCTCAAAACGTCCAATCACAATGGTTAATTGCTGTTCAAAATGTGTTGAACAATTGTGGGTTTAGTGATATTTGGTTTGCTCAAACATGTAGCCACTTATGATTAAAAAAATGTAAAACAGAGATTGATCGTCCAGTTTATCCCAACTTGGTCTAGTACTGTTAATAACAGTGATTCCTGTATCAATTGTCGCATTTTTAAATGTAAATTTATGCTTGAACTGTATCTCCTGACCCTCCCTCGCAAAATATGCTAGTACTTTGACTAAATTCCGTTTAGCTAACTCTAAACTCCCAGTAGTAGTAGGGAAGTACAGCAATATCAATTATGATGATAGGATATGTCCACTGTGTAACTCGAACAAAATCGGTGATGAATTCCATGTGTTATTTGAATGTAGTTCATTTGATACTCTGAGACAAGCTTTGTTGCCTAGATACTATTGTAAATATCCAAATATCTATAAAATTGAAAAATTATTGAACTGTAAAAGTAAGGTGAAATTACTAAATCTTTGTAAAATGATTGAGGCTATTGCAGCAAAGTTCAGATCCTCAACACCGTCCTAGACAACCCCCCCCCCCCTTTGACCACCAGAATATAGTGTCTCCCCATAACTGCATTATTTTGTATACACTGATTCACCCCAACATCTCTCCACTCATTTCCCCCACCACCAACCCCTCCCCTGCCAGCTTGGTAGTGGTCCCCTTGTTGTCAAGATAACTATTCTTTTTTTATTGTATTTGTTGAAATTACTGTATAATTTAAAAATGGTTTAATGATGATTAAGATACAAGAAACTGCTTAATCTATTGTTCAAGACCATTTAGTGTAAGTAAACTTTATTTTTAAGCCAATAGGAAATCAAATAATCCTAACTATTTTCAGTGTAAATTTTTGTAAAATAATGTTGGCATTTAGTGATCTGAATTTGAAAGTTTGAGCTCGAGTTGTACTTATTACTTTGAACCATTTTTAAAATATTAATTGTAGTAATTGACCGCAAGTTGTGGACTATATCAACAGAGAATGAGAAGCAAACACGTGTCACATGTCATACATTGGATACTAGTATCATAGCTACAGTTTTAGTGGTTTCTCCTCAAACATCATTTTTATACAATGTACTGATATGTTGTATAATTCACATGTCTGTTTATCACAAGTACTGTACCGTAATGTTGTCATTCTGTAAATATGTATATATGTTATATCTGTTCATAGTTACTCATGTTTTGTATCTCATACAATGTTAAGCCTTTATATGCCCAGTTAGGGCCAAAAGGTGTGTTTTACAATAAAGTTCAAAGTTCTAAGAGAGATTTGGAGAAGTTCATTGGTTGTGGAGGGAGACTGGAAGAGTACATTTTACTGAAGGGGTGTTTCCCCTTTACCACTTTGTATACATTCAACGGTAGAGGGCTCACACCTGTAAATAAAATGGAATATCCCAGACCCCTTCACAAATTCGTACCAAAGATACCAAAATAAATGAAGAAAAAAATAATTAAAAATCAATGATGCAGTTTGGCAAAAAAACTGAATAGCTGTAAATCTTGAGTATGAATTCCTCTACAAACTGTATTTTGGTTGGAAGATGAAAGCTTTTCTGATGGAATTTGAGGGAACTATATTTCATTGGCTGCATGTACAGAAAATAGGTGATTTTTTTGAATGAAAAGAACTCGAAGTCTGGCTTTGCGGACCCTTGGACAGAATTTGAGCAGGAGAACACACCATTGGAAATTTGATGGATGAAAGGGTATATCCACATCTCACTTATCCAGGTTAGTGAAGATGAAACGCCTCATTTCTCCCAGCTATCTTACAGAATTTTTTGAATTTTGAATTTTAACACACGTCTCTATGGGGAATCATTTACCGTGTGAGCCCATAGAGACCCGGATCGAATCGGCGGTGGGGGATCGTATCGGCGGTGAGGCAAAAATCCCGCCGATTGGATCCGGGGGATCCCATATAACGGCCAACTTCCGCCGATTCGTTCCGGCGGAACTTATGTACTGGCCGGAACGGATCGCCTGTGAGCTCCTGTGACACCGGCAGCAACCATTCAGCTCCCCTCCCTTCACCCCCCCCCCCCCCCCCCATGCACACACACGAGTTAATATACTTATATATATAATACACATCGAGGGACGAAATCTGTGATTGCGAGAAACACGTCGTTTGGGTCTGCATGCCTAAAACGGGGCGAGGTAACAGTAAAGGTTATTCAATGCCATGGTTGCTGCTGATGATGAAAATGACCTTTGTTTCCACGGCCCCGAACATTAACTTGTTACATCGATAGGTCATCAAATATGAAGAGAGAAAAAAACAAAACAAAACAATGACCTCATCTCCATCGTAAAAGCTCAATGACAAGTAGGCCTATCAGCATTAGATTAATCATGACAAATCAAAATTACTTTTGTGGGAAGGAGAGAGGATCATCGCAGCCACAATAATAACCAAGTTTTCCAATAACGGTAATATTATGTGACGAATACATTTCATGTATAATCACTTTCCAACATTCTCTTGCACCGTAACTATAGCAACAATGACGATAGTATTTTCTTGAATATCATTATTTCATCGTTATCATCAATATATTATGGGTGTTTTGTATTTCTTTGGTATTTGTATTCCTTTTCTACTTGCAGTTTCTCTTTCTCTTTTCCGTCAAACATAAATTCCCTCAAGCCTTCCCAAGAGGCTTACAACGTTAAGAATGTACAGGATCAGTCAGGCTCAAATACCGTAATAACTTGGCTGGTCGTGTGCCTATATAGAGTTTGGCGAAGTGTGGCAGAAATACCACACATTTTGGTAATCAAAGAGTTTATATTTCCTGGACATAGGCCTACATGTAAAGCAGTTTCTCTACCCATTGACGTTACACATCGTTTTTCATCAAAGGCAACCATTACTGGTAGTGTATTATTTCCGGCCATATTGTGCCAAGCACAAAGGTTGATTTTAGGTATTATTTGGAAACCCCATGTGAGTTTTCTATATTTTTTGTTCCAGTAACATATAGTGAAATCATTCAAGTCGTTAATTCGCTCAAATGTAGTGATTCAGTAAGTCATGATGATGTAAGTAATAATCTTCTAAAGAAAGTAGTTTTGAATATTGTTATCCCACTTACTCATATTGTCAACTTCCTGGTGTTATTCCAAGTAAAATGAAACTTGCTGAAGTTATACCTATTCATAAGAAAGAAGATGTTTCCCTTATAAGCAATTACCGTCCTATATCTATTCTCTCTAATTTGTCAAAAGTTCTGGAAAGAATTGTATATAACAGACTGTACGGTTTTCTGATACACATAGCTTACTCACGTCTTGTCAATACATAGTTTTAGGAAACACAACTCAACAGACATAGCTCTTATTGAACTCTGTGATAAGATTTCCATTTCATTGTCGAAGAAAGAACATGTACTTGGAGTATTTATGGACCTTAGTAAAGCTTTTGATACCATTGATCATAGTATATTGTTAGAAAAGATGAATGTCAATGCTATACGAGGAACTCCTCTTATGTGGTTTAAAAACTATCTTTGTGACCGAAAACAATATATATTACTATCTATAATAACCTTCACTCTGATGTATTACCAATCAAATCTTTCTATGTTAGTTGTTACCAGAATTGTCAATCTTGTATACCTTTAACCACTATGATGTAGAGCATCCCTCTCCTTATATCTTCCTCTCTTTTTTTTCTTTCTTTCTCTCTCCTTCTCTCATTTCCCTATCTATGAATAAATTGAACGCGCATAATACATTTTTTTATATGATGTTTATGTACATAATTATGTGTACGTTACCCATACTGGACGTCCCAGTCAAGCTTTTTACAGCACAAAATGTATAATAATATGTTTCATGTACAAACTATGTGCATATTTGTGAATCATGTATGTATATGCATTTTGTGAATAAATCAAATCAAATCAAATATTCCACAAGAACTTCCTTTCCCTTACAGGATAAAATTTCCTTACAGGTTGTGCTCTTTGACTTTCCATTAACTCGAGCGATATATTTCAGGAAATGAAGCAATGTAGAAAAAGCGCGTGATCAACTCATTTTGTGCTCTATTGACAAATTTTTGTTGTGCACGCGTTACACCACATAATAAGGAAGTTGAAATAAAGAAACGGTCACATAAAGACAAGTAAACGGTGAAAGTGGCTTGTAAGGCAGATCGTACATTGTTTTCACTGGGATGCCATCAAAAAAGTTAACCATGGTGAATGAGAAGAGAGGACATCGTCTCGCTACTATGACAAACCGAGTAATCATACTGGTTGGTTTGGTCGCTCTTTCTTCTGTTTGTTTAATGTCCGTGAGTATTAAGAGCAACTGCGTAAAACTTTTGTGAAGAGTAACAATATTGTTTGTTTGAAAAGATTTTATTTTCTGCATTTCATATTTTCTTTCAGAATAACAAAAATAACAAAGGCAGGTTCAATTACACAAATACAATTCTGAAAATTATTGACATATTACATAGTAAGTCATATTTTGTATGTAAAGACAAATGAAACGTTAAATAACATACAAAATGTTTATATGGCCAATAATGACTTAATTCACAGTACAATATATAATATATACATATGATGCAGAGGGCCGCCGTTATAAGCCGTGCTTGAACAGACAGACAGCCAGAGTTAAATTACCATTTTTTATTGTAGTACTTGAACACTAATACAGATGGGCCATGTTAAAGTGCGTGTAAATCCAGTTTTATACAATTACTTGGTAAACAGGAGTGGTGCCTGTGAGTGCGTGTGCAGGTGATGAAGCGCGAAAGTGTTGATGGTCAGCACTTCTAAGAAAATGATTGGATATGTTATAATATGGGCGAAGGGTCAAGCAGCAAAGTAAAAGAAAAGGAAAAGGGGGTGGACCAAATATTGCCTTGTTGTTGAGTATAAGAGGTACATGTTTAATGATTACTGTACCGTATGATATTGTGCCAAGAAATATTTCTTTGTATTTGCCTTAAAGGAATAGAGAGATGTGCACTGTTTTATGTGGAGAGGGAGTGAATTCCAAATATCAGGCCCGTTATGCCGAATTGATTTTTGAGCTAATAGGAGTTTAGGGTTATTCAAATGGAAATCATTACGATGGCGCGTGGGGTAAGCATGGACATCCCTGTTAAGGGAAAATGCGTTGTGGAAGAGTGGGAGTAGATTTTGCGTGTATTTGAACATAAATATTATTAAAGCAGTGTGCTTACGCAAGGAGTGATTTCATGTCATCTTGCGAACTCAATAAGCATTGATAAACCTTCACTTTCAATACCTTTATCAAAATAATCATGTATGGAGGATATACTTTCCATCTCTCCGTTTTCGTGAGAAAGACAATTATAGCTGATATCAAAGCAGTAATTCCACTCACAGCTCCTTGAATGGAAGCTATAACCGGGATGCAAATCATGTCACGTGCAGATGGAGATGCAGAAGCAAGATTGTGCATTTCTCTATATCGTGTACAATAAAAGCGAGAGTGTCTGTGCAAGTATATATATATATATATATATAAAAACTTTGGTTGCTTTCTATAATAAAGTGAAACCCAGCAGGAGGCTGCATCTTAGTAACGAAAGGTACGGAAACCTCTCTGAATATGGATGGGTTTGGAGTGAACGTTTTCTTGCGATTCACATGTACCAACATTTTTTTTTTTCAATGTCGAACTCGTGGACCGCATTTTTTTTTTTTTTTATTCAAGTTCCATATTCCACATTCCATATTCAGGTTTCATATTCCATTTGATTTCGGAGTAAAATAATGTCTAACACAACATTCAATTTTAGACATAATTTCACAAATGTATAAGGGCATGTAATATACTGATGTGTAAATATGAGGAACCTACTAGAAAGCAATGCTTGTAGGATGTAGGTTCCAAAGAAATAATATAAGCGTTTAGTACAACATGCTAATTACGAAAGATGACGAAACACAAGCGAAAATCGGTATGTCGAGATTATAATAAACTCTACGGAATGTATACAAAATAGTTTGATGTTCAAGGTAAAACTCAGGGATTCAATGCTCCATAAAATTGCAATATTGGTCAAAGAAATGTGGTCAAATGAAGTCACCCGAGCGAGGCATCATTGCGAATAAGAACAGATATAATGGTCACGACAAGTAACTAAACATAGGATTTTAAAGGACAAGTTCACCTTCATTAACATAATGATTGAGAGAATGTAGCAATATTGTAGAACACATCATTGAAAGTTTGAGGAAATTCGGACAATCCGTTCAAAAGTTATGATTTTTTGATTTTTTTTGTGCAGTCACCGCTGGATGAGAAGACTACTGCAGTGTATGATGTCACATGCGTACAACAACATAAGGAAAATATAAAGAGAATTTGACTCGTTACTGACATAATCTTGTTTTGGGTAATATTAATCCCACTGCCTTTAGAAAGAGGCAAGTCAAGTGCTCTTTTATTATGCGAAAAAAGTGAAAATATGTTGAATTTTCTTTACATTTTCTTTATATTGTTGTACTCATATGACATCACGAGCCTTAGTAGTCTCCTTATCCAGAGGTTCCAACACAAAGACTTTAAAAATTCATAACTTTTGCATCGATTGTCCAATTTTCCTCAAACTTTCACTAATGTGTTCTACTAATATTGCTGCATTCTCTCAATCCTTATGTTTATGAAGGTGAACTTGTCCTTTAAAAATTGGCTTTTAGATTTTGCTTAAAGGAACTTAGAGAACTTGATTGCAGCCGAACAGAATCTAACTCATTCCAGAAAGAAGGACCTGTAGAAGTAATTGTCTTAAGGGCTAAAACTGTGCGAACGGGGGAAAAGTGATATGATCCACTGTGTCTTGTAGGGTAATTATAAATTTCACTGTTTTTAACAAACATTGAGGAAAATAAACTAGGAAGATCGCCAATGCTCAACTTATACATAAAAATTCCAACGTGATACAAATACAAATCAGAAACTTTTAGTAATTTACTGGAAACAAACAGTTCATTTGTATGATCCAAAAATTGTGCACGATTTATAATCCGCCTGGCCTTTTTCTGAATCAAAAATAACGAATCGATTTTAGTCTTAGAGCAATTCCCCCAGGCCAATATTCCGTAATTTAAGTAAGGTAATAATAGAGTTGAATAGAGGGAATGCAATATTGGCTTGGGGAAGAGGTACTTCAATTTGTGAATAACTCCAACGTTTTTACACAACAACTAATACATAAATAATCGACAGAACTTTCCAAGAAAGATTACTATCAATATAAATACCTAAAAATTTTGTTGAATCTATTTGATTTAACTGCAAACCATTCACTAATACCATGGGCGTAAATCCCGGGGGGATGGGGGATATATCCCCCCCTGAAATGGAGGAGGGGGGGGGGGGATGGCCTGTACAATCATCCCCCCCTGAATTTTGAAGAAAAAAAATGGAGGAAGCAGAAATGTGATTGTATCAATTTTGGCATATTACATGACGTTTGTACGCCGGCCTTCAGACAGGTAACAGAGCTGAACAGTATTCTATCTTGTAGGAAATCGAATGCATAATTTTCTCAAGCGCTCGCTCGCTTCGCTCGCTCGCGGACATGGACATACACTGTAAGGTATGGCTCAGACGTTGACAACGTCAAATAGTGTAGGCCTACATATGCTAAGACGAGAGTAACTTGGGACCATCTGCAAAATATGTACGAAAACAAACAAACAAACAATACCAAAACTATATTGCCATATTTGAACCCCCTCCATTTCCTGAATCATTCATGAGGAACGACAGTGACTGATAATTCAGTCAAGATACATCTATGGGTATACCCAGGGAAGATCAGGGGCGTCGAAAACATCTCGGGGGGGGGGGGGGGGCAAAGGGCATTTGCCCCGCCCCTACGAAAGTGTTTAGGCAGGCAAATCATTTATCTCCCAAGCAATTTCCGAGATGAGGACAAATTTCGAACTTTCTTAATGGAATTATTGTCCAAATACCGCCAGAACTATGCACCAAATCGTTGAATTGCAATCATAAACATGCAAGAGCTCCGCTATACTGGATCCCTTTCGATAAGTACACTGTTGAGATTGACGTATATTTCACTAATTTGTCAAAGAGTGTGCAGCATATCTTTCACTTAACAAAAGCTCCATCATATGCAGAGGCGTCGATGGGGGGGGGGGGGGATGGTTCCCCCATAAATTGCCAGCATTTTTCGCCCCGGTGCTCCCCCTTAATTTCCAAAGCTAAAAATAAAGCTACAAACGGCACTTTTGGGACTGCAATAAGTCGAAATTTTGAAGCTCGCTCGTCCGCTCGCTCGGATTTAATCATTATGCCATTCTCCTGATGTTGCTGCCAGTAATTGCCAGCAGTTTTCGCCCGGTGTGCCTCCCCTTACATTTCCAAAGCGAAAAAATACAGCTACAAACGACATTTTCTGGGATTGCAAAATGTCAAAATTTTAAGACTCGCTTGCTCCGCTCGCTCGCATTTAATCACTATGGCATTCTCCTGATGTTGCTGCCAGTGATTGACAGCAGTTGTGCCCGGTGCGTCCCCTTTAATTTCCAAAGCGAAAAATATAGCTACAAACGGCAGTTTTGGGACTGTAATAAGTCAAAATTTTGAAGCTCGCTCGCTTCGCTCGCTCGCATTTAATCATTATGCCATTCTCCTGATGTTGCTGCCAGTAATTGCCAGCAGTTTTCGCCCGGTGCTCCCCCTTAACTTCCAAAGCGAAAAAATACAGCCACAAACAACAGTTTGGGGGACTGTAAAATGTCAACATTTTCAAGCTCACTCGCTTCGCTCGCTCGCATTTAATCGTTATGCCATTCTCCTGATGTTGCTGCCAGTACGAACTGCCAGCAGTTGCGCCCTGTGCGCCCCCTTAATTTCCAAAGCGAAAAAATACAGCCCAAAACGGCAGTTTTTTTTACTGTAAAATGCCAAAATTTTCAAACTCGCTCGCTTCGCTCGCTCGCATTTTATTGTTATGCCATTCTCTTGATGTTTACATGCTGTCAGTAATTGCCAGCAGTTTCACCCGGTGCCCCCCCTTAATTTCCAAAGCTAAAAATAAAGCTACAAACGGCAGTTTTGGGACTGTAATAAGTCGAAATTTTGAAGCTCTCTCGCTCCGCTCACTCGCTCAATCATTATGCCATTCTCCTGATGTTGCTGCCAGTAATTGCCAGCAGTTTTCGCCCGGTGTGCCTCCCCTTAATTTCCAAAGCGAAAAAATGCAGCCCAAAACGGCAGTTTTTTTTTACTGTAAAATGCCAAAATTTTCAAGTTCGCTCGCTTCGCTCGCTCGCATTTTATTGTTATGCCATTCTCTTGATGTTTACATGCTGTCAGTAATTGCCAGCAGTTTCACCCAGTGCCCCCCCCCCTTAATTTCCAAAGCTAAAAATAAAGCTACAAACGGCAGTTTTGGGACTGTAATAAGTCGAAATTTTGAAGCTAGCTCGCTCCGCTCACTCGCTCAATCATTATGCCATTCTCCTGATGTTGCTGCCAGTAATTGCCAGCAGTTTTCGCCCGGTGTGCCTCCCCTTACATTTCCAAAGCGAAAAAATACAGCTACAAACGACATTTTCTGGGATTGCAAAATGTCAAAATTTTAAGGCTCGCTTGCTCCGCTCGCTCGCATTTAATCACTATGGCATTCTCCTGATGTTGCTGCCAGTGATTGACAGCAGTTGTGCCCGGTGCGTCCCCTTTAATTTCCAAAGCGAAAAATATAGCTACAAACGGCAGTTTTGGGACTGTAATAAGTCAAAATTTTGAAGCTCGCTCGCTTCGCTCGCTCGCATTTAATCATTATGCCATTCTCCTGATGTTGCTGCCAGTAATTGCCAGCAGTTTTCGCCCGGTGCTCCCCCTTAATTTCCAAAGCGAAAAAATACAGCCACAAACAACAGTTTGGGGGACTGTAAAATGTCAACATTTTCAAGCTCACTCGCTTCGCTCGCTCGCATTTAATCGTTATGCCATTCTCCTGATGTTGCTGCCAGTACGAACTGCCAGCAGTTGCGCCCTGTGCGCCCCCTTAATTTCCAAAGCGAAAAAATACAGCCCAAAACGACAGTTTTTTTTTACTGTAAAATGCCAAAATTTTCAAACTCGCTCGCTTCGCTCGCTCGCATTTTATTGTTATGCCATTCTCTTGATGTTTACATGCTGTCAGTAATTGCCAGCAGTTTCACCCGGTGCCCCCCCCCCCTTAATTTCCAAAGCTAAAAATAAAGCTACAAACGGCAGTTTTGGGACTGTAATAAGTCGAAATTTTGAAGCTCTCTCGCTCCGCTCACTCGCTCAATCATTATGCCATTCTCCTGATGTTGCTGCCAGTAATTGCCAGCAGTTTTCGCCCGGTGTGCCTCCACTTAATTTCCAAAGCGAAAAAATGCAGCCCAAAACGGCAGTTTTTTTTTACTGTAAAATGCCAAAATTTTCAAGTTCGCTCGCTTCGCTCGCTCGCATTTTATTGTTATGCCATTCTCTTGATGTTTACATGCTGTCAGTAATTGCCAGCAGTTTCACCCAGTGCCCCCCCCCTTAATTTCCAAAGCTAAAAATAAAGCTACAAACGGCAGTTTTGGGACTGTAATAAGTCGAAATTTTGAAGCTAGCTCGCTCCGCTCACTCGCTCAATCATTATGCCATTCTCCTGATGTTGCTGCCAGTAATTGCCAGCAGTTTTCGCCCGGTGTGCCTCCCCTTAATTTCCAAAGCGAAAAAATGCAGCCCAAAACGGCAGTTTTTTTTTACTGTAAAATGCCAAAATTTTCAAGTTCGCTCGCTTCGCTCGCTCGCATTTTATTGTTATGCCATTCTCTTGATGTTTACATGCTGTCAGTAATTGCCAGCAGTTTCACCCAGTGCCCCCCCCTTAATTTCCAAAGCTAAAAATAAAGCTACAAACGGCAGTTTTGGGACTGTAATAAGTCGAAATTTTGAAGCTAGCTCGCTCCGCTCACTCGCTCAATCATTATGCCATTCTCCTGATGTTGCTGCCAGTAATTGCCAGCAGTTTTCGCCCGGTGTGCCTCCCCTTACATTTCCAAAGCGAAAAAATACAGCTACAAACGACATTTTCTGGGATTGCAAAATGTCAAAATTTTAAGGCTCGCTTGCTCCGCTCGCTCGCATTTAATCACTATGGCATTCTCCTGATGTTGCTGCCAGTGATTGACAGCAGTTGTGCCCGGTGCGTCCCCTTTAATTTCCAAAGCGAAAAATATAGCTACAAACGGCAGTTTTGGGACTGTAATAAGTCAAAATTTTGAAGCTCGCTCGCTTCGCTCGCTCGCATTTAATCATTATGCCATTCTCCTGATGTTGCTGCCAGTAATTGCCAGCAGTTTTCGCCCGGTGCTCCCCCTTAATTTCCAAAGCGAAAAAATACAGCCACAAACAACAGTTTGGGGGACTGTAAAATGTCAACATTTTCAAGCTCACTCGCTTCGCTCGCTCGCATTTAATCGTTATGCCATTCTCCTGATGTTGCTGCCAGTACGAACTGCCAGCAGTTGCGCCCTGTGCGCCCCCTTAATTTCCAAAGCGAAAAAATACAGCCCAAAACGGCAGTTTTTTTTACTGTAAAATGCCAAAATTTTCAAACTCGCTCGCTTCGCTCGCTCGCATTTTATTGTTATGCCATTCTCTTGATGTTTACATGCTGTCAGTAATTGCCAGCAGTTTCACCCGGTGCCCCCCCCCCTTAATTTCCAAAGCTAAAAATAAAGCTACAAACGGCAGTTTTGGGACTGTAATAAGTCGAAATTTTGAAGCTAGCTCGCTCCGCTCACTCGCTCAATCATTATGCCATTCTCCTGATGTTGCTGCCAGTAATTGCCAGCAGTTTTCGCCCGGTGTGCCTCCCCTTAATTTCCAAAGCGAAAAAATGCAGCCCAAAACGGCAGTTTTTTTTTACTGTAAAATGCCAAAATTTTCAAGTTCGCTCGCTTCGCTCGCTCGCATTTTATTGTTATGCCATTCTCTTGATGTTTACATGCTGTCAGTAATTGCCAGCAGTTTCACCCAGTGCCCCCCCCCCTTAATTTCCAAAGCTAAAAATAAAGCTACAAACGGCAGTTTTGGGACTGTAATAAGTCGAAATTTTGAAGCTAGCTCGCTCCGCTCACTCGCTCAATCATTATGCCATTCTCCTGATGTTGCTGCCAGTAATTGCCAGCAGTTTTCGCCCGGTGTGCCTCCCCTTAATTTCCAAAGCGAAAAAATGCAGCTACAAACGACATTTTCTGGGATTGCAAAATGTCAAAATTTTAAGGCTCGCTTGCTCCGCTCGCTCGCTTTTAATCGCTATGGCATTCTCCTGATGTTGCTGCCAGTGATTGACAGCAGTTGTGCCCGGTGCGTCCCCTTTAATTTCCAAAGCGAAAAATATAACTACAAATGGCAGTTTTGGGGACTGTAAGATGTCAAAATTTTCAAGCTCGCTCGCTTCGCATACTCGTATTTAATCATTATGCCATTCTCATGATGTTGCTGTCAGTAATTGCCACCAGTTTTCGCCCGGTGCTCCCCCTTAATTTCCAAAGCTAAAAATAAAGCTACAAACGGCAGTTTTGGGACTGTAAAATGTCAAAATTTTCAAGCTCACTCGCTTCGCTCACTTGCATTTAATCGTTATGCCACTCTCTTGATGTTGCTGCCAGTACGAACTGCCAGCAGTTGCGCCCTGTGCGCCCCCCTTAATTTCTAAAGCGAAAAAATACAGCCCAAAACGGGAGTTTTTTTTATTGTAAAATGTCAAAATTTTCAAGCTCGCTCGCTTCGCTCGCTCGCATTTACTTTGTTATGCCATTCTCTTGATGTTGCTGTCAGTAATTGCCGGCAGTTTCACCCGGTGCCCTCCCCCTTAATTTCCAAAGCGGACAAAATACAGTCACAAACTGCAGTTTTGGGGCTGTAAAATGTCAACATTTTCAAGCTCGCTTGTAACAGTTTGTCAGAAATATATCACTCTCCTCCCATTTTATATTTCATGCAAAAGAGTGAGACATCCGATCCCTGTAAATTGTGTGTGTGTGTGTGTGTGTGTGTGGGGGGGGGGGGGGGGGGGGGGGGGGTTACCAAGCTTCTCTCATCCCCGTCCCCCTCAAGGCTGCGCCGGTTCGGTTATTGGCTTGTAATCGTGGTGATGGTGACTATCGCCGATCATCCCCCCCACTCCTCAGTATGGATTTACGCCGTTGCGTAAAACGTCTGGCAATGGTCATACATTTGTCCTGTAAGTGCAAAGAACAAGTTCCAGTGGTGTTCATGGGGTTACTTTTTCAACTAGGCTAGTCTAGCTGGAAAGAATTGCCGGGGTCTTTGAGGGCGTCTGGGGGCTACGCCCCACCACTTAAAGCGTCTGGCAACGGTCATGCATTTATTCTGTAAGTGTAAAGAACAAGTTCCATTGGGTTTCATGGGGTTACTTTTTTCAGCTAGACTAGCCTAGCTGGAAAGAGTTGGGTCTTTGGGGGCGTCTGGCGGCTACCCCCACCACTTAAACGTCTGGCAATGGTCATGCATTTGTCCTGTAAGTGTAAAGAACAAGTTCCAGTGCTTTTCATGGGGTTATTTTGTCAGCTAGGCTAGCCAATGGTCATGCATTTGTCCTGTAAGTGTAAGGAACAAGTTACAGTGATTTTCATGGTGTTACTTTTTCAGCTAGGCTGATAGCCTAAAGCTGGAAAGAGTTGGGTCTTTGGGGGCGTCTGGCGGCTACCCCCACCACTTAAAACGTCTAGCAGTGGTCATGCATTTGTCCTGTAAGTGTAAAGAACAAGTTCCAGTGGTTTTCATGGGGTTATTTTTTCAGCTAGGCTAGCCTAGCTGAAAAGAGTTGGGTCTTTTGGGGCGTCTGGCGGCTACCCCCCACCACTTAAAATGTCTGGCAATGGTCATGCATTATTGTCCTGTTCCAGTGGTTTTCATGGGGTTACTTTTTCAGCTAGGCTAACCTAATTCTGACATGCCAATATTTTGCGTCTGGCGGCTACGCCCCACCACCCAAAATGTCTGGCAATGGTGTTTTGTTGAATCTTGGGTTATGCCTGAGTCCCACAGGTTTCAAGAGGTTACTTTTTCAGCTATAGGCTAGCCTAATTTTGGGGGTCCTTTTTATCGCCCTTCTGGCCACACCCACCACCGATGACCAGCCAGACGTGCATTTCCATACTTAGGGGTATATGTACTAAATTGCTATATACATTTAAAAAAAAATGGTAACCTTTTCAGCTAGGCTGACCCCCGCTGGCTCCCGGACTAATTGCCCGCACTGAAAGAATATTGCCCTCGCCAGTTTTGGGCAATATTTTCTGGTATCTCCCTCGAGGCCAGCCAATAATATATTATTAAGTCCGCAAAATTTAATTCCGATTTTAGAAATGCTCCTTGTATGGAAGTAAGAATGTTTTAATTCGTTTAAGCCAATAAACATACCCCCTAAAACTTGGTGCTGTACGGTTGTGTGGCATTTGGAGAAAACGTGATGTATATTTGCTTTAACAAGTAGGGTCTTGCATTAATTGTCTTGAAAGGATTTGGACAACATTTCTTAGTTTGGTCTAATCTCTAAACATAATTTCACCTGCTCCGACTGGCCTCGCTAAGATTATGTTTGGACTTAAATTACAATGTATGTACTGTTTCCATAATTGTGCGATCTTACAAATGCCGATCGTTGTGGTGGATATCTTTATCCCGGAACGAATCCATGTTACAAAGAAGATTGAGGAAAATTCAGCGAATACATTTGAATGTTCAATATCATTATATAATATTCTTGACAATACTCGAAATCGTAGGATTTGTAGCTACTCTGTCACCCTGTACATTTCCACAACGCCACTGTGTATATAAGCTTTAGAATTAATAAAAGTAATGAAAAGTATAGGATTTCCCGGTCAATTTCAAATTTCTCCAATCAGTTTAAAGTTTCGAGCAATCAATTTCATTAGAGTTCAAATTCGTCTTTGTGCGCTCAAAAACCAAGGAGGTTCAAGAGATCGAGTTTCAACTGGCTGTGATTATTCAAACAGTTATCAGTTTTCTATTGATGTACAAAAGAATTCCCACAGGTGCATCTTTTAATGGTGATTTTGATGACCGCGGTTCTATGCCGCCGTGCTGCTGAGCAATCTGAAGAATCGTTTTGAACTTGAATAACTATAATGTTGGCTATATTTTATTTGCTTATTCATTAAATGAAATCAAATATCACTTATAATAAGTGCATATAAAACAAAAGTCAATCCCACCCAGAAATATGTTCAAAAGTGTAGATCAGAGCTGTAACATGTCAAAGTGTTTAAAACTGTACCCTCCCGGACAGCCGGTTTTATCATCCCTTTCCGCATTCCGACAAATAAAACTGATATGGCATAATCTTAAAGTTGTTTTTTTTTTGTTTATCTAAAGATAAATCAAATTTGTGTCTAAACATGTTAAGTCGAGTAATTTTCATCTTAATTCAAGCATTTTTTTTCTTTTTGGCGCAATTTCTATTCACGCATCCCTGGACATTCCCTAACACAAGAAAGTGGCTACCGAGGTTGTTTCGTGTACCAGGCGGACCTCAACCCGTTGGAAGATCATGAACGGTTGCAGGCCGATAACCATGATAACATGACTATCGATTTCTGCCAAAGCTTTGTCGGATGAGCGACTACCGATACTACGGACTAGTAAACGGAGACCAGTGCCATTGTCAATCTGCCGTCGTCGCAGGGCCTTGGCTTGACGATAGTCACTGCCAAGCAAGGTGTAGCCATGGTAGCGGTGATCGATATTCAAGCTGTGGGGGCTGTTCGTCAATGGCAGTCTTTGAAGGTACGCTTGTACTCTAAAATGTCTGATATCCGTCAAATTAGTAATTGATCCATTGCATTTCATGTACATGTATAGTTCTACTCGGAGAATTTCAAATGTTTTCGCTTCAGTATATATATATATATATATATATATATATATTCTTTTTTATGTATCGATGACCCGTGTTTTTATTATTTTCATTTTGTTTTTACTCAGTCCAAAGTTTCCTTCAGGTGATTTGGATTCTTTTAACTTGTGTATATTTAATATAAGGCCTTTAAAACGCCTCAATAGTACGTGTCACTTTTTGTACTTATGCTGAACACTTGTTATAGTTCCAATCAGGGAGGTCTCTTCCCACCTCCCTGTTCCAATGCAACAACAGTCTTGTTATGTGCACATACCGCAGAGTATAAAAATCATGTTTTATTCTGAAACAAATGAAAATGGGGTCACAAATAATAATAATAATATGGTTCACATTGTAGTTTAGTTTTTATCACATATGCATTCCTTATTTTTCTATTATGTTTGGTTTATCTGGTCTGCATTTCTTATCACATATGCTCTTCGTTTCTCATTCACAACCACCATGACTACCGCTTATTCGGGCCTTGCAGCCAAATAAGTTTGCTGTTATAGAGGTCCCGTCGTATACTTCTCTTTTTAAACCTTTAACCAGTTATTTGGGCAATTTATGACAACGACAACGAATTTTATTTCTTAAAACGGCCCCTCCCGGAGCATGGAAGAAATACAAAGGGTATATAAAACACACGCACGCACACGCAAACACACACACACACACGCACACATACACAATTTTAGGCAGTCAAAGCACATAAAAAAATCAGCAAGATTTAACCATATAAGTTTAACACGCTGTGTCAATTGACACATTTTACAGTTTGCTGCACTACGACTACACTTATCATGACTGTAAAGAAAAAAAACTATAAAACTTTTTAGACAAATTCTGAACTTTCTAGACAAATTATAATTACTGTGTATATTATTATGTATGCATATTCTTTTGTTTGTTTATAATTGACAAGGTGCAAGAATTTGCGCCATTATTCTTGATGTAACATCATAATCATACGAGAACTATAGTTCAATAGTTCAATAGTTTATTTATTTCCATCATCACAAAGAAAAGAAAAGAAAAAGTTGAAAAGAAAAGAAACTATATGACAACAATTGAAATGACACTGAAACTGAAGTCATTATTTTCTAAAACAACACTGACTAGAAAAGTAAAGAAAATGAATACCTGTCCGCGCTTCTCCGATTTCAGACTCCCCATTCTTTTAAGAAAACTGCCTAATAACTCTCGACAACTTTAATCAGAAGATGTTACGAGGAAACCAAGGTCTTTTTCGAGAACATCCTTTGAAACATAGATAATAAACAGAAAATTCAATTTTCACTCATTTTCCTAGTACATTCAATACGGATGGTTTTCTATTCTTTCTTGATAGCTGATGTTATGTCAGATTTCCACCAACTGATTGATTGATTGATTTATTTATTACTTTATAGTCCACTCTGGAAATTCTTTGTACATCTGATATCACAACAAAATAAACATTCAATATATCACAGGTACACCACAGACATATTACAGAATACGAATGAAACTCACTCATATAACATACGGTAACCATTGCACCATAATAACATAATACATTAACCCGACATTTACAACTCTACAAAAGCTATTGATATCCAGCTGTATATCACTTTCATATGATTATTCAACTCATAAATATATTCATTAATATCCTTTCCTGCATCATCATTATACACAAAACAATATATCACGGATGGTTTTCTATTCTTTCTTGATAGCTGATGTTATGTCAGATTTCCACCAACTGATTGATTGATTGATTGATTACTTAATAGTCCACTCTGGAAATTCTTTGTACATCTGATATCACAACAAAATAAACATTCAATATATCACAGGTACACCACAGACATATTACAGAATACGAATGAAACTCACTCATATAACATACGGTAACCAATGCACCATGATAACATAATACATTAACCCGACATTTACAACTATACAAAAACTATTGATATGCAGCTGTATATCACTTTCATATGATTATTCAACTCATTCATTAATATCCTTTCCTGCATCATCATATACACAAAACAATATATCACCTACATATCCCAATATATATTTTTATTGTTCACTCCAAAAAAATTCCAAATATATATATACATATATATATATATATATATATATGTATATATATATATATATATATATATATATATACCATTACCATGGCAGCGCCTTATCAAAATAACACAAAGTGTGTCTTACATAACTACACCTATAAATCATTACACATTCCAAATTTAAAATAACAGTACTTAAATACTGTGGAAATAATTCACTCCACAAAATATTGGGAAAAAATCACCATAACTATGCTTTCTACAACAAACACACACGAGAAACATATCCTACAAATCTACACCTCACTTTCATCATATACACCAAATCTAAATTCAATTACTAAATTCAATTTAAGATGGAATGTTGCAATGAATTTATTATGATATTTTATACAGTATCATAGAGTTAGACGGAGGAAGCTATGCATACAAATGATAACTTCATTTATTATATTGCTTTGTAGTTGCATATCCATTCGAATCATTATGTACGTCATTTCATTGTCATATTTGTGTTCACATCAAGCTGAAAATGCAGAAAGAAGAAAAAATAAAACTAGCAAGCAAGCAAACAAACTTAATAACAAGGACCAGAAATCTTAATCTATCGCAAACCCCTATGAGGTCATATGATTACATATATTATATATATATATATATATATATATATATTTATTTATATATATATATACATACATATATAAGTATATATTTATACATATATATATACATACATATATAAGTATATATTTATACATATATATTGTAACGAAATTCGATTTAACCGTTCGATTATAATTTGTCATAATCGATTGTGCCGGTAGTATAGAAATGGGCGCATTATCGGAATGTTGGACAAACATTTTAATGTGGTAGTGCATTATTATGAGTTTTAACATTTATTATTAAATATGTGGTTACTTGTTTGTCATGGCAAGTTTGGGTTATTTAATACCAACTCCGGTTTAGACCGATGATACATGCCGAATTGTAGTAACCATGTACAAGAGATACTGTTAAAACGTATAGTCATTGTACGACTTTTGTTACCACGCCAACATTGTAAATAATTTGAACGACAGCTGCGGGTGTTTGCCGCGTTACTCACGGCCGTGCGAGATTGCCTCCTTTATCCGCGATAGGAGGGGAGGCATATGAATTGGCCGTTGTGTGACATACACTTGTAGTCCGCAACAAGTAGCCCGTGTTTACTACATTTCCAATGTGTTGTTAACGTGTACTTCTCTATGTAAATAAACTGTACATGTGTTCCTGAATTGCTGTCTTCACTGTGTCTTCTTGAGGGTTCTACCACAGTACAACAGTTTGGAGAGTGGTGGCACATGTTCCTGAGTCGGAACGCCGTTCCTGAGAAGACCAACTAGCAAGTCATTGGATTTCGGGTATATTGGTAATGTGCCTTGTCGCATAGTCCGTGCCCAATCCAAGTTCCAGTCGTCGCCGTTGGATTTCGGGTATATTGGTAGTGACTTGTCGCATAGTCCGTGCCCAATCCAAGTTCCAGTCGTCGCCTGAGGAAGTTGGTAACGGTGCGATACAGCACTTTACCCCGTGCCATCAACGACCACCATGGTTGTGAAAGGTGTTCCACGTTAGCGTGACTGAGTTGGTAGCAAAAGTTGGTAGCAGAGTTGGTAAGAAAACTTGGTAGCAGAACTTGGTAGCAAGAGTTGGTAGTAAAAGTTGGTAACAAAATAAGTGTACCAATTTAACGTCCTCTACAAGTGACGCTTGGGAGTGACATACTTTAAGTGATGCTGAACTTGGTATGTGTGCCGCTTGTGTTGGTGGGCTGCTTCTGACACAACATAATACATGGTAGCGTACAGACTAGTAGTTTTAATAATTTAAAGGGATCGTTGTAAACTGCAACAAAACGAACCCTGCCTACTCGGCCATCCTGACACGACTCGCGGAGACATTTGTACAGACAGTCAAATACACTCACTTAATTCACGACGAGAAGGCGAGTTCGTCACAATATATTTATTTATATAAAATAGCATACATACTTATGATACAGGCCGGCAGTGCATGAGAAAAGTTATAGTGCACGCAAAATATAACGATTGCAAACGATAACCCACTATCGATTTGATATCGGTTTTTGCTCCCTCATTTTAATCATCGAGTACTTGAACCCCGCACCTTATCAACGCGATTGCGCCACAACCGCGATATGCTTTGCTCGATATTATCGTTATTCTCAATTCCCGCAGGCTGGCTATGCCAGCAACTTATCTGTGTGGGACTAGACTTTCAGCGGTAGATTTAAACATGGAAGCTGAAATGAACAGGTTCGCTACTTTTAGAGAGACTGATCTATATAAACAGTATCTTAGACAATAAGGACACAAAGGATGCCATCAAATACGTCCTACGAATTTTGGACTCCTACTGTTCTGAAAAAGGAATCAATCCGACGGATATTACTGAGCAAGTCAACCCAAGAATTGTGCCGCTTTCTCCGTACATTCTACGCGGAAGTGCGCCGTGGAAATGGGCAGCGTGTGGTGTGTACAGTATATATACGCTAAGCGCTCTTTGATCACGCTACGCTATGAACTTTACTACGACATTCACAACACACTCTCGGAATCCGCATGTGCAGCAATGGGGCCTGGCACGAGCCTTGTGTTTAAATCCAGTAGATCCCTAATCCTACAAAACATCATCTAGTCCTGGTCCTGGACCCACAGTGCAGTAAGTAGGGCGTCTAACGTGTTACTGTTAGTGTTACTGTTAGATCCATGGTAGACCTATTGTAGGGTCAAGTGTTAACTAGCTCTGTCGCTCGTAAGTGAAGTACAGTAACGTTACAGTGTACGTAGATCTAGTATAAAAACGTTAGGCCAGGGCCCCTAACGCTAGACCTAACCTATCGTAGGGCCTAGAAAACGTTAGATATAACCACGTAGACCCTAGACTCTATAGATGAATTTGGATCTTCAGGATTTTGTCTACACAGGTTCAAAGACTCTGGTATTATTGCTTGTGTAGACACGCGTAACTGTTAGAAATGATCGAGCGTTTAGGCTTATCTTGCCTGGGTATGTATGCTATTTTATATATCACATAGTGCATGACATCTTATTGCACTATAACAAGTACCAAGCACCTCCAAATTCTGAATTTGCCCTCAGGCAATTATATTCAATTCGGCCTGCGGCCTCATTGAATATAACTGGCCTTCGGGGCAAATTCAGAATTTGTCGGTGCTTATATTTGTTATAGTGCATTCAGCCTCATGCACTATATATATAATAGTAAATAGGTAGAGTGAAATTTGCGTTGTGATTGGTTGGATAGCATCACGTGATTGCGCAAAAATTTTGTTATAGTGGCACGACCGTGCCACTATAACGCTTACAGTGCGTGCCCACGCTTTATGTACGAAGAGATTCGCGCAAGGCCGAGGGACGTAGTAAGACAAGGCCAAGCATTTCAACGTATGCGCGCGTAGAGCTCTGAATGTAGGAGCTTATAAGCGAGTCTGCTCTGTAATGTGCAATACGCATACACGGCTGTACTAGCGTATCGCACGCTGTGTACGTAACCTACGGTAGGTTGCGGTTAACTCTGCGTACAAACAAGTGCCAGTGCCGGCGGTACGGTGAGTCTTGTTAGATCTAAATTAGGGCCTAGACCTACGGAAGTGCATGTAGATCGAGGAACCTATTTACTATAACAATTAGTGCATGTTCTATTGATGCACCAGTACTGGACTATAGAACTCCAAATACTAAATTATCCCTCGTGCAGTTCTATTCACCTCGGCCTGCGGCCTCGGTGAAACAAAACAGCACTCGGGATAATTTAGTATTTGTCGTTCTCTAATCCAGTATAGTGCATCATAGAGCATGCACTATCTGTATAATATATCATTTATATTATGTGTACTGTATATAATTTCGCACGTGGATACGTATATACTAGGTGTTTCAAAAAACATTTCCCACTTTTGATTCTTAATAATTCATAAACTATATATCAGATAGCACTGTCATTGATATGAGTAATAGCTGAATAGTGTACAATTTGGTCGGAGGTGGTTTGAATATGAAAGCATAAATCAGTTTCATGAAATCCATGATTAATTTCACAGTTAGGTTCAAGATTTTGCTCTATTTTCAACCCTCTGTGCAAAATTTCACTTTGCACAGGGGTCAATGGGTGTGTATGGGAGTGTGTGGTTAACACCCTGACAATGGTCCTAAACAATGGTTAGGGTTTGAATGCTTCATTGTTTATTCATGAGAAATTCCACTATCACAACTAGTCTTTATTCAGCCTCTGGCAGTATCTGTGTAAAGTCAAACGCCTGCCGATACTGTCGTTGGGTCTCGACAGTGCTCTCCCTACTTCTGAACAACGAAATTACAATGAATACCTTCTGTTCTATCGTAAACATAGTGACAGGAAGCAAAGAAAATCAATTAGAGTATACACTTGTGTAAATGGAGCCTTAAATAAATCTACTGTGAAACATATCGCCCCAGTGATAAATGCTGCTGAACTCTTTACCAAAAATGATTTCTTTTTATCAAAAAGCGAAATATTTGTCAGACTATTTAATTAGTAGACAGTTGTATCAAAATGAGGAACTTTAGATCATTTATGCTTATTTATATCCCAAATTTAGTGATATGTGAAGCAAAAATTGAAAATGATTGCCAGCTGGAATGGAATGTGGTGTTTGAAGGCACATGGAAACATGTGCTTCCTTTTTCCATGTGCATGCATTTTACCCTTTACCGTGCATGAATCCAGACTAGCAGTGGCCCGGACAATCCACATGAATTATTGATTAAGCATTCATGTGCCTGGGAGCTCGAGACTGACGCCTAGTCAACAGGTGGTTCAGGCATGTCCATTGTTCAGGGCCATTGTCAGCACACACTCACATACACATCATTGGTTCCCGTGCAAGGTTCAATTTTTGTACAGAGGGTTAAAATTTGACCAAAATCTGAAACCTTACTTCAAAATCAATCTTAGATTTAATGAAACTGATTTATGCTTTCACATTCAAATCACCTCCAACCAAATTGTACACTATTCAGTTATTATTTATATCAATGATAGTTTTATCGGATGAATAGTTTTTGAACTATTAGTGATCAAAAGTGGGAAATGTTTTTTGAAACACCTAGTAGGTGAATAATTGTTTTTGTGATACTAAAGATAGTATCAGTCAGTTTGCAACTTCATGTGAATATAAACCTAATGCTTGTATAGTATTTTACTATTTTTCAACTTTCACTAAAATTAAGTTTTTGATATTTTACAATATTCATTTCCAAATCCTTCAGTTCCACGTGCAATCGGTGGGACGAATATTCCATCTTCGCGTCGCCCCAAAATCTTAACCACCTCAACCTCGCAGCCGTCCAATCCTATTTCAGCTGCAGTAGCAGAACCAGCATCGACACCTCGAGGTGAGTATTTTTGGTTGTATTTTAAAATTCCCCCCCCCCCTTTTTTTTATGGGGCTAACTTGACAGGCAATGATACAGTCAACATTGTAACTTTCGTTCCTCTTCTTCGTTCTCCGTAGGTTTGTGATGTAAAACGAATATTGAAACCATCGTTTGATTTGAGTGTCCTCTCACTTGTATAGAAATGGCTGTTAAAAGAAAACTGTACTGACATTTTCTAATTGTCTGATAATTCTAATCTACATTTTTTGATGCCTACTGCTGGAAAGAGAGGATTGTAAAACCCAGGATAAGCCTGTAATGATTTTTTGAAAAAAATGAAAACGAGCAAGCCATGGAACGATCCACGCAATTTGGCCTACGTCACAGGTGCTCTTTGTGCACAACTCCGACATTAGCAAGACGAACTACATAATGCCAATTTACTGATGAAATCTCACACGAAGCACTCCAAAAGCTGTTATTTAGTATAATTGCAATATGGAGCTATAATAAATATGTTAAACAATATCTATTAATCTTTAAAAGCAAGCTCTTCAACAGCTTTTTATTTAGATAAAACTTGTGGGGAAATTCCAGATATGCAAAATGAAATTGGCATCGTTATCCGAACGTGCTGCCCATAGAAGACCGTGTGTAAGTAACGTTATGCATTGATGATCATGATCGAGCGATGGTTCGCCAGTTCAAACTATCTAACGCGTAACGTAGATGAGGGGCTGAGTGAATCTCGAAAATCCAAATGTAGATAGACTCTCTTCAACGGCACGCACGATTTACGCTTAGTGAGATGAAAACGGTACCCAGTACACATAGACTCTGAAATACTAGAACTAGGACTAGGACTACTGAGCAGTCAAGGGGTAGGTTCTACGTGGCAGTCCAAGTTTTGATGAGTTGGCCCTACACTCACTCACCGTCGACATTGCAGCTGTAGGCCCTATGTGCATAGCGCTAAGGCACAGCGTAACGTTACATACCCTGCTGCCAGAACTTGAAGAAAGTCCAGACGAACTAGTCCAGACCCCAGATCTAGATCTGGACCCTTGTCCTGCAGGCACTGTTGTTCCTGTGCTGAATTTTCAGGTAAGGTATCTGCTTTATGGATTTCCGATGTTTTGTAGTCGAGTAAATCTCATAGTGGTGTTCTTTACACCAAGGACTAATGTTAGATCTAACAGTTTGTTTCAGTAGGCCTATACTAGGACCCATATCTCGGAAGAGTGGCCTGACCACGTAGATTCTAACACAGTGTCGCCGCTTCGCGATCCCAGCGCTGGTGTAGGTATAGTGCTAGCGTACTTCCGCACGTATCCATGTAGATATCTCAAAATTCACCTTGCCAAATGGCACCAAACTCACAGGAAATACTTTATGATTCATTCCAGCAGCTCACATTAATTGGAAACAAATCACATGTCGGGAAGCGTAAGTGTAGATGTCGACTTTCCTGTCGGCGTCGCTAAAAATAATCTGCTCTACGACTAACATGAGTGATTGCGGCCAGGCCCTACCTAGAGTGTCTCTGCTGCGCACGCACAGATTGAAGTTAGCCATTTAATATCATGAGACAAATCTTTCAAGTAATCGGGGGCAATAAATAAATTTACAAATTATTTGTGGTAAGTTGAATGAAAAATGTAGTTCCTATATCACACAAGTCGCAAAAATCATTGCACTTTTGAGTTTAGTTCTCGCGTAAATTCCCCGTTCGCACAGTACTAGTCGGCTAACTTCAGTTCTAGATTGTGCATCTTGCGTTCGCCAAGATCTCTCGCGAAGAGTTATTTTTTTTTTTTGAGTGACGACTTGAAAGTCGGCGTCAATATTGATACTTCTCGATTACTGATTTCGTTCAAATATAAGAGAATACTTTGAAATATGCTATGAAGTATATACTGTAATTTTGGTGCGATTTGGTTTAGTGAAATTTGAGATATCTACATGGATAGAACAGTACACAAGCGCCGCCTGCTAGCTAAATTAGGCCTAAGCGTCGTCTGCTACTCGATACGAATTAACGCACGCGTATGCAAGCACTTGTAATCGGTAATTTAGTGAGAGCACCTGTGACATCATAACATCCGGGCTCGTCAGCTCATTAGCATAATACCTAAAAAGTTCCATTTTTAACATTAAATTACGGACTTAATCGTTATGAAATTTTGATTCTGTTTGCACCTCTGGGTCTTTTAGAATTAAAAGAACAACATATAAAAAAATGAAAAACCGGTAAAATGCCCTTTTAACCCTATAAAGCCCAAGGGGGGGGGGGGCACATTGTGCCCCCTACCATATTTTCGTTTGCCACTCCTACACCCTTTACCCGATTTCAACCAAATTGGGTGACTTTTCCTAAAATCTTATTGTGAACATTTTGATATATAAATTAGATATGTCCGATATTGCTGGTTGCCATGGCAACCATAAACTGACAACCATGTTAGTCAGATTTTGCATGATTTTCTGTTCCAATTTCAATTAACAATGTAATAATGGATGAAATGGGGGTTTTCTTGGCTGCAATTAGCTGAAGGACCAAAATGTGAAGTGGTTATGGTTGTGAATAGGCCGGTTTACGAATGTATGCACAGATCTTTAATTTTGCACACGGCCGCAACCTCGGGCAAACAAAGGATGCGAGCCTGCAACGTCGGCTGCTGCAGCCGTCCCCGACACGTCCCCACATGTAGACTTGCGTGTATGTTGTGTACATGTGTCCGATGCATCAACTTCGACTTTACCTCCCGGCATTTCGTGTGGCTCTAAATCAATTCCCAACCTTAGATGAGGGAAAATTCTGCTGTGATCAAACGCAATTTGGACTGTAGTTTCGATTTTATTGAATTTTGGCTTCGATTTTGTCTTCAGTAGTTCTGAAAATGGGTGGAAAACACTGCTGCTACGGAACATACAACAGTATGACCGCATCACTTCAAACTTCAATGATTTTAAGCATTATGATTGATTGTGAAATCTAAACTAGACAACGAATCTCTCGTAATCGATATGTTTCCAAGGATTTCTTTTTTTAAAGTTAGACTCAGACTGATTAGACTTCATGAAATAGAATGACGATTTTGACCTATTTTTCTATTAACAATAACAGTTAGGGGGCCTAGCCCTATAGACTAGAAGATCTAGAGTAGATCTAGATCTAGACCTAAAATTAAAAACAAAAACAATGATAGACCTAACCTCCCTGACATTCGCAGTAGGCAACATTTATTTCACCCGTTGACTTATTCATCACGACCAAGGTCTGGTAGGTTGGTTTGTTGAGGTATGTCCGGTCGGCCTAACCTCACTAAGGAAAACACGAAAAGGGCTCGTGTGTTAAGGTCTTAGAGTGTAACCCGGTCTTAAAGTGTAACTCGGTGCCTAGGCTTCTGAAAATGTGTTTATAGGCCAGTTCTTTCTGTCGTCTGCTCACACACCATCCGTGGTTTTGAGTACGTTATCAGCCAGTTCTTTCCGTCTTCCGCTCGCTTGCTATAAGAATTGCACTTTGAAAGTTTCGAAAATGAATTGCAGAGTATTGTTATTGTGGTGTTTGTTCCTGTTTACATCGCTGTTTAAGTGTCAGTGTCAACCACGTCCAGGCAGAAAATCAGATGACGGCGAAGAAAGGCTCGGCGAATGGCAAGAAGATGGACAGTCATTTGCGTGTCGAGGCAACCGTGATGGTGCCAGGTAAAAATGGCAGAGGTAAACATGGCAGAGGTAAAAATGACAGAGGAAAAAACGGCAGAAGTAAAAATGGCAGAGGTAAAAATGGCAGAGGTAAAAATGGCAGAAGTAAAAATGGTAGAGGTAAAAATGGCAGAGGTAAAAATGGCAGGGGTAAAAATGGCAGGGGTAAAAATGGCAGAGGTAAAAATGGCAGAGATAAAAATGGCAGAGGTAAAAATGTCAGAGGTAATAATGTCAGAGGTAAAAATGTCAGAGGTAAATAACTATCATGTCAGTGGAAAAATGTCAGAGGTAAAGTTGTCAGTGGTCGTAATGTCAGTGGTCAAAATGCCAGAGATAAAAATGTCATTGATAAAAATTTAGTCGTCGAAATGCAAAGAGGACGAGGTAAAAGTGACAGACTTTGTTTTTTCTTCATGTTTCTGACACTTTTCTCGCAATACGCGCTTTTCGTGCCTTCTCCTGATATAAAGCACGGGGGAGACCGGGGAGAAATATGGGACACTCATGTAACTTGAAAAATGCTCGGCCAGTCAACAATCCAATTATATCAGTGAAAACATGAGCCTCGGTACACCTGAAAAGGGACATATTAACCACTATACAGCTCTACAGGTATCTTGTCAGTAAAATATCAAACTTACTATAGATCTGGTAGGTCCTATAGATATTTTAATTTAAAATAGATATTTTATTTAAGTGTGCAAACTTCTGAAAATAAAATTGCTTGATAACAGACATGCAGGTATGAGAAATTCGCAGGGATGTTTTACTGTTTCTGTTACCACTGGAAGAAATTTAATAGGGCAGTGTTACATTTTCTCCCCGCGGCACATGGAAATCCTACTTTGGTCATGATGGTTATCCAATTTCGCTCCAGGTTTTCTCATTTCTCCCCGCTTGATGTCCCATTTACCCCAAAATTAGGGGTTAAACAAATCATTAATTACACGAAAATGTTTTTATATAATAGGGGTATCACTAAGTACTCTACTATAAATTTCAGAACCTATACTACATAATTATGATTATGACCTAGTTTGACAAAATATTTTAAACGTTACCAGGAATCTTTCATGATGATGCAAAAATGTCCCATTTCTTCCTGGTCTCCCCTACACTTTCCAGCATTTTTTTTTTCTCACGGATAACCTCTGCGTTTTAATGGAAAGGACCAAACCTCCCACCCAGCCGCCAACGTCTCTAAGTTTAGACTAACATAGTGACAGCGAACTGCCTGCAAACAGGTTTTCTTACATGGTTATTTTATGTTATTTTCTGTGACCCACCTGTATCAAAGGATATCATTTGTGAGAAATTTGTCATCTGTATATATTTAAGGAGCCTTATTTTAATCAATAATGAAAAATAGCTTTAATTCATTTTCCATGATTACTTCTCATGCAGCAGAAGTGTTGTAATCGATTTCATATATCAATGCAGGACAGAGCTCTGAATTTGCTACACGAGCAAACCCCGGAAATGACTATTCAAACTGAACTGCTAATAAAATAAAGACTTCTCCACCAAATCGATTCTGATGTTGTTTCAATGAAGAATGGATGCTCCACCCAACAAGCTAAAATACTATCGCATTTTATCCCAGCAAAGTCCTAAAAACCTGCTGTTCAAATTTTGGGGGCCACCCTGTATAGCTTAAGCTCACCGTAATATTGTCGTTTATCTATTTGCATCTAATCATCAAAGTGCCACAATTTTCGTAGCATTGTAGTCTTTCCAAGCAAGTGTAAATGGCCCTATAGTACAAACTCTGCCAAATTTAGCAACTTCCCATGAAAACGAGTAGCATTAGTTCTCACCTTTAAACTGACATGGTGCAATCTGTATAGTCACTGTTAACAGTTTTTGAATGCATACATTATAAATCAAAATCTGGAAGTCAATCACGAGCCCCAAATGTTTTTACACTCCTGTGCTACATTATACTACTTAACTACCCTCCCCCGAAAAAATATGTTTGTGAATCTATGTTTTTAACGATCAGAATAGTAAAATCTTCGTTTGACACCAGGGTATATCCATATTTTTGCTTTAAAAATATTAACGAATTTTGAGCCTGTATATTTTTGTTACTCCCCTTTTGTAATTTCAGCTGAAAGATTCGTTTGACTTTTTAGTGAAATTTTCTTACTGTTGTTGTATAACGAGGGAACAACGTCATTTTCGAAAGTTGAGTATACCAATCTTCACCAACACATCATGTTGATAAATTTACTACGTTAATCATAATGGAATCTGACTTTGGAGCAACAGCTAAGTTTGAAAGGCATCAAACATTTACATTTTTGTTTTCGCCTGCGGATTCATTCAACAATAATTGAAAGAAATCTCCTTCACTTCTTTACACTAAACAGTTAAAAAATGGAAAATAATGACAATATACTAGCCTGGACGTGAGCGGAATTCGTTAACTTTGTGTGAGAGTGTGTATGTGAGAGTATGTATATCTGCGTATTATGTTTATACCAAAAGTAGGTTCCTGCGTGCGTGCGTGTGTGTGTGTGTGTGTGTACGTGTGTGATAACTTCATTGGGCGAAACAACGTAGGATTATACTGTTTAAGGGGTTTGCAGCATTGTTGGAACCTCCCTTATAATGATAAATAATAGTAATAATAATAATAATGATAATAATAATAATAATAATTTCCCATAGGCCTGCTAGGCTCTTACCTGGTTTAATATTTCTCTGAAAAGACAGATTACGCCACTGCACTTGAACCAAACTCAGAATAATGAGAGTGATCTATTTAAAAAAAAAAAAAAAACATGATTCCATAAATACATGTATTCTTCAAATCTGCAGTTTGGATTTGATAATTAGATAGATACAGTTTGCTCTGGCTAGGTTATTATTCAGAACCTCTTACTACATACTTTTACCTCTGACGAAATCGCTCTCATTACTTCTGACATTTTTACCTCTGACATTAACTCTTGACATTTTTACCTCTGACTTTACCTCTGACATTATTACCTCTGACATAATTACCTCTGCCATTTTTACCTCTGCCATTTTTACCTCTGCCATTTTTACCTCTGCCATATTTACCTCTGCCATTTTTTCCTCTGCCATATTTACCTCTGCCATTTCTACCTCTGCCATTTTTACCTTTGTCATTTTTACCTCTGCCAGTTTTACCTCTGCCAGTTTTACACCGAACCCGTGGTGATGCTGGCATTCCAGCTGCAGTATTTCAAATCCAACCTACTCGGAGTTAGCATTCCAGACTCATTTTTTGTACTTGTTGTAGTAGTGTGTGGTGATATAAAAAGCAATGGATTGTTTACATAGGACTATAATCATATCGATGATTGTTCAGCTTGAGCTGTTTTCAGTTGCCAAATAACCTCTGTGACTTGGAAGTCATTCTGACTGGGACTGTAACAAGTCTCCCAATCTTGCCATTTCTGATGTATACATGCATGTATATGTTAATTACATTCCAGCTATTCCACTGCCAGTTGACCTATTCAGGATTCTGGTATTCCAAGCTGTAGTATTGTATTGTAGTAGTGTGTGACGGTATCTAAATAAACTAATAATCTCTTCATATTCTATGGTCGTCAAAATTTACAATGTAAGTTGCATTCCGTTGCCAAAGTATCCTCTATGAAAAGTTTTCTATTTAAACATTTGTTAAATATCTACTTTGCATGCTTTGGAGAGTCATTGTAACTGGGAGTGTGACAAGGTTTCAATCTTGCCATTTCTATAGTCATTTATTTCACGCTTTCACGGGTGTTTCAGCTTTTTATCAGCAAATATTTGTTTATCCATATAATTCCTTTTTTAATTTGATGCATTAGTGTGCAAAATATTGTATGTAAATGTTCACTGTTACCATTAGACACAAGCAAATTCGGAATTTGTAATAGGCTGGGTTTTTGCTCTTTTTGTTCTCAGTGTCTTAATAAATATTCGCTAAAGATATTTTCTCAGCTTTTGAGTAATCATAATGGAATCTTACACATTAGAGCCTTTGAGGGCAGATTTAGAAACATATAATATGCATTGCATTGTCGAAAAGGGCATTATCAGTGATGGCATATGACGCAATACTGTCGATGTGTAATTCAAAAGAATAGTACAGTGTGGCAATCCTCCCCTCCCAAACAATGCTCGGGAGGGGACTGTGAAATGGGCTAAATAACATACGTGTAGATGTGCAATGTTCCCTTGAAGTATCAAAGATTATTGAACGCTGTATAACGTACATATTGTCACTCGGAGGTGACCAACCTTATTTATGTATGATGCACGTCATGGCAAGATACATTTTAATGTTGTATTGCTCGGAAAGGATTTGGTATACTGTGCAGTGTGTATAAGCGACTGTCAGCAGAATCACGTCATATTTTCATAGCTTACCAACTCATTTATATCAGAACTTTTATATTTGCTATGGTTTTAAAATAGAAAAAGTATATATTTATTTTGCATGCCTATATTTCAACATATCATAAATAAAGAAATATAATTTTCTTACCTACTTACAAGATTCCATCATTATATGAAGTGCGCTTATTTCTTAAGAGGCGTTCTAGATGAAGAGGTGGATGACAGAATAAGAAGATGACGGATTAAATAGCACTGAAAGGGGGGTGGAATGACAGGTATGTGTGCAAAACATCATACTGCATGGCAACCTAAATTTAAGAAGTGAAAATTGCCATCTTTTCACAATTTGGTTTGGTAGCTAATCTATGTGAGTGTCTCGTGTCAGTGTGTTGTCAACGCGTGATGTGCGAGTGTCTTGTATGACTTTAAGCAGCAATTTATTATGTTAAAACATCTACAATAATATTTGATATACCAAGCAACTTTTCCTCATCATAGTGACTTGTAAAATGTTTGATAGGGGTGATCATTTCTGTATGCAGGATATTTTGTGGAGTGTTTTCGAGAACAATCGTGTGCAATAAACCGCACATTTCGTGGAGCAGATACAATTAGGCCTACACGTCAGGTCCTATGTGAGTAGTTTTTTTCATATCATTTATTGTTGTTTCTGTTTGGTATAATGTATCAACAAACACCT
The DNA here is from genome assembly GCA_033980235.1 of Diadema setosum. Classification (NCBI taxonomy): domain Eukaryota; kingdom Metazoa; phylum Echinodermata; class Echinoidea; order Diadematoida; family Diadematidae; genus Diadema; species Diadema setosum. The sequence continues at coordinate 20,265,647 of CM067064.1, forward strand.
TCGAAAACATACTCATTTGTTCACCATTAATAACCCACAAGCGCTTTGGGCCTTGTGGGGAAAAGCGCACTATAAATAATAGTAATAATAATAATAATAATAATGGATAACTTTGCAAATGAGAAATAAGGAAATCATCAAGAATGAAAGCAGAGATAAGATAAAAAGAAAGATGAAAGCATGGGGAATGAAGTTTGCATTTCCAGATAAAATTGGATTTTACCATACAAGCAGTAGACACCTCACCGATCAGAAAAAAAAGAAAGACAATAAAAATGATGAAAGCACTTTCCTTCGCTGCATCAGTGGCCACCATCTGGGGTTTCAAAGTGACAAACCACAGAGGACCTTCCTCATCTTGGGATGTAAAACAGTCAGGAATGTGCTATAGGCAAGAATTGAGCAAATAAAAGTCCACCAAAAAAAAGTTACAAGCCAGCAAAACCGTTACATTATTTATGTAACAATACAGTGTTAGGTGTTGAATTACTCTGGGGATGCTACCTGCCTTGTAAAGTAAAAATCTTTTCAAGAAGATGTACTAAATATGAACATTACCCCGTCCTCCTCCTCTCCCCCCCCCCCCCAATCCGACATAGCAAATAAAAAGAAATCATTCATATACATTCACCTTCTAATATAGCATTGCAACAGCTCTGTTACTTCTGGTTCTGGAGAAGATTTGGGTGTATTTTGTTCAAACAGTCCCGTATGTTGAGGTCTTTGGATTCGGTGCCCCTTCAAACAAAGTGGGATTCCTTTACCCAGGGATGCTGTCTCCCAAATTTAAGTTTAGTTGAGATATATATGTCATAATTATCATTTTCAAGAAGATGCTGGAAATGTGAAAATTCCACCTCCCCCTACCATGGACACGCCTGGATACCGCCATAATTTATAACATGAAGCTTCTAACTTATCTATTCTATTTGCCTAGCTCTATCATTTGGTTCTTATTATTGAAGAAGGTATACAAAAAAAAAAAGATCCATAATTTCTTATGTAATTATTTGCACATTAATTTTGATAATGCAATATATTTTGATAATAGAATTATTGTGCACATTCATTCTTTTTTTTCCTTTAAATCATGTACATAGTAATCTGATATTTTCTGAGATTGTGCTGAACGCTGAAAATGATTTTGATTCATAATAGCAAAATATGCTGAGGACAAATGAATAAATCTTACAAACAAAATAAGAAATATATTATGAAAAAAATCGTAATTGTTGTATTTATCGTTGATTTTGCTCTTTTTTCTTCATTTTGTTCTTTTTCTTTTAAAGTATCAAACCTATAGCTCATGTCTGCATCTCCCTTCCTATCATATTCTGTACAGACTAAAGTACAGGCATCTTGTCCTAATATTGTCCGTGCTCGTATGTCTCGAGATGTGGTGTTCTGCGTTGTATAGTAACTATATATTTTCATTCCTTAGTTCTTTGTGCAAAAAAAAAGAAAAAAGAGGAAGTTTGTTTCCTTTCTTTTCCTCTCTCCAGTTGCCCTCTAATCTATTTCTTTAGAAAGGTTATACTCTGAGGAGTACATGTCAAGCTATTGCTTTCTAGTGAACTCCTACGTTCTTCAGTATGTGTTATTAATCTGTAATAGTTTGACATGAATTTTGTTATTTCGTTGGTGACAAGGTAAGGTCCTTTGCCTTTAAGTAGTTTGTATTCTTTAAAGATTTCATCTATATCATGTTGAAGAACAAGTGAATTCAATTGAATTGAAATGAACGTGCTTGATGATGACAAATGTATTATTTATGGAATATGATATACCGCTAGTTTGCAGGCACACACCCTTGTTGTTGGTCGTAAATGAGTCTGCACCACAGGACCACTGGCACTGAGCCTCTCTCCCATGGGAGATTGGCATAACGAAATGTGTGCTCGACCGCTGCATACGCATCGCTCTGACACATTTTCAGAAACCTAGGCATCGAGTTACACTTTAAGACCGGGTTTACACTTTCAGACCGTAACACTCGTGTCCGAAACCTCGTTGAACTTCAGGCTTGAAACACTCCCATCCGCGAAAAGACGGTAGTCCTCAAATGACTTGTATCCCTTTAGCTTTTCCAGTCATAGTCAATCCGATTGATGATCAGTTAGTTGAACACGTCAAAGAGTCCAAAATCTGGAATACTCTCGAAGTTGGATTAAACCCAGCGAGCTTGTTAGGATCGGAGAAAGAGCAGCCTACCAGAGCGAGCTTCTCCTGCACTGACCGGCCGGTGTCCGCCCGGGAGAGGTCGGGATCGATGGGCAAATCCAAATCGGCTACGGCAGTTGCACTAGTTTGATGAGTTTCTCCTTGTTGTAGCCGCTTGTGATCACACCTATATCCCTAAAATACTCAATTAATTCCTTAACTGTCCAATTCTTCTATGGCTTGCTCGAACTTTGGCTAGAACTTGAACCTGACGCCATCTCAAAGTAAAATTATAGCAAACAAAAGTTGTCGATTATCCGCAGCGAGTAATGATCGTAGACAATACACACGTGTACGCAAAAACAGTGTGGCGCGCGCGTCCGCGCTTATTTCGCTTGCCCGACTTAGTTAAATCACTAGGGTCGCGTGGGGTTGACGTCATTATGCATATCATTAGTAAACCGGTCTATTGCCCCGAAATGGTCTTCTTATTATTTCATTTATTTTTTATATGACATACGCATCAAACAATAGATATAATAGAAATAATCGAAAATGCAGCATTTTTCAAAGACTAGCTTCCTATTTTGTGTTATCTTCACACAAGCTTTGCCTGTAATAGCATTTGTAAAACTTATCATATTATCAATCTGGAAACTCAAAATTTCAATATTTTGGAAATATGACATGTGATACCAATATATAATATATGTACCCATTCCAAGCATAATTATATATACGTTTCATATATTTCTTTATATTTTAATGAATAGCGCCCCCATATGTTGACCTTGAGAAACTTCAACCATAACAAATAGTGAAGGTTGACTTGCTTTTCCTTTGTAGTAAATATGAAAATGATTGATATAAAATAAAAACATATATACTGGGGATAAAAAATAAAAAGAAAAAACATGATTTTAGCATATTTCCTATGTATTTCTTTATATTTTGGTAAATAGCGCCCTCAGTGGATGATCTTGAGAAATTTCAAATCTTGGGTCATGTAGGGCATGAGTTGCTCTACCCATGTGCCAAATATGACGGTCATACATCATATTATAATAAAGAAGTTATGTAGGGGGAGGGCACAATGTGCCCCCCCCCCCCCCTTTGGGCCTGGAAGGGGTCAAAATAGCTTGGGCTTTATAGGGTTAATGGCTAATAGTCATATGAAAAAAAAAATGATATTAGTCGTACACTGTAGTTGCTGATTTAATTTCAAGTTACATCGCTGCTCCATGACTGGTCAAAAACAAAAACAAAAATCAAACAAATAAAGGACAAAAAATTATTCTTTAAATTTCAGGAATTTGTTATAAATACACAAACATGGTGATTATTGGATAATGTATAAAACTTTTTGTTTACTTTTTTATGAGTGTTCTAGGAGTATATGCGCCCTTCAGTTTTCCTCAGTACAATTTAAGGGTTATGAGAACGCGTAGTAACAGCAACGCGTAAAAATACGTTTATTTTGTCTTGTGCAATTCTTTTGTGCTCTGCTCGTACACGTCAGTCTGAGAAAAAGGAGGGCTAAGGAAAAGGCGACTGTTCTAGCAGAATACATGCGACACGATGAAAAATGTTCAATATATTCTGTGCAACGTCGGTGTAACCACTGAGCCCTTTGTATATTAATATTGATTAGCAAGAGCAATGCTGGAAAAAAAAAAGAAAAAGAAAATAAACACAACCCCCCCCCCCCCCAGATATGATTAACCTTAACCTCCTCCATCCTTTCTGAAAAATAAAGAGAGAAAAAGAACCATAACTTTCACCAAGCATTCCAACAAATGTATGCCTATAAGTGACCTTTATTGTAGATATTGTTGCCTACAATACAAGAATCGTATGTGATGATGTTCAAGAATAAAGAGCAACGCAGAAAAATGTCGTTTTGAAGTACTCTTCAGGTAGATTTTCAAGAATTCAAAAGCTTGAATGAAATAAGAAAAACATAGAGACTGAAAATATAATTGGGCAATTATATAGTAACAAGGAAGATATATACAACATCACCCGCTGCTTATAGTTACACTCTGTTTTCCCAATGAGATGCTGCACGACTTCAAATTTTGGTGAATATAGTGGAAGAAGGGTGTATTTAGAAATAAACCCATCGTTGGAAGCAGTCTAATAAAAATCAGATGTGTGTAGACAGGAGCAATTTGTCGCCAATCCTTGAATGCAATTATCTTTAATAGAAAATAACAGAAAATCCAATCAATTGTCTTGTGAGAGTTGTCTATACACGAAAATTTTAATCTCGATAACCCCTGATTACTACTTGTGTATGTTTGGTTTCCTTCTTTTTTTCACCCGATTCGCAGCATGTATCAGGATTGTGGTCCATACTGGAGCCTTAACTGTGGCCGTGATAGCCTGTTTTGCGTTTGCGGTGTTATCAATCATATTTCTCGTTTATCTAAAGTAAGTCCAGTTTCTTTGGTATTTGAAACTGCTGAGATGACCACGAATGTCACTGATTTTCTTCCTCTTTTTTTTTTTTTTTTTTTGCTACAAGGATTTTCCAAGAACACATGAACACTTGCTGAAATGAAAAGCGTTACTCCTGTGAGAATTAAAAGGTCTTCATGGGGATAACACACACACACACACACATATATATATATGTCTATATATATATATATATATATATATAATTATATATATCACATACATACATATCCCCCACAAAAAAAGGGATAAGGAGGAACAGTAAGAGAAATGACAATTTCAAAGCTGCGCACCGTTTTCTCTTTCCTATATATATATATATATATATATATATATATGCACTCAACCAAAAAAGCAAGTTCCCCCTGGCATTTTCGGATATATCTCAAAAATTATTTTACCGATTTTCATAATTCAAACGGGAATGGATAGGGAATTTTATTAGTCACAACATGAATGGCATATCATTGCCACCAGGTATCATTATTGGTGTGGGAAAAAATACATTTTATGTCAAATGCAGGGGGAAAAAAGTTGCACTTTAGTGATTTGCATTGACCTTTACACAAATAAACAGTCACTTATGATTCTGAACTTTTAAGCATGGTTTATTGCATATATCTCTATCATTTTCTTTTCATGAGCATACCGTGAAGTATTTAATAATTGATATGTCCACCATCCGCTTCAATGACCAGCCGGCATCTCAATGTTGCTCAATGTTGACACATGCTCTCTGCCAGATGCGCTGAAATTCTTGCAGTGAAGTGTCATCTTTCACCTTGCTCGCTTTCCGATTCTCTATCGGATTACAGTCAGGGGATCTTGCAGGCCACTCCATACGTTCGATGCCATTTCTCTCAACAAACTGATCTACACTTTGCTAACTTGCATAGGAAATGTATTATAACCTGTGCAACTTTTTCCATGAATTTTGACATAAAATGCTTTTTTTTTTCACACCAATAATGATATCTGGTGACATGATATGCCATTCATGTTATGAGTAATAAAATTCCCTATCCATTCCCGTTTGAATTATGAAAATCGGTAAAATACTTTTTGAGATATATCAAAAAATGCTAGGGGGAAACTTACTTTTTTGGTTATTTCAGCCAGCCTTCTGTAAGAGGATGTCAAGTTCTCTTTTATTTTGCAAGACAAGCGAAAATATGTTGAATTATTTCGTTGTACATCTTTTTTCGAACAATAGCCCGGTTTTGTGCATCCAAATAATAAGTGACGCTTTCCCTAGGACTTTGGAATGAAGTGGTTTTTTTTTTCTTGTTATTACCTTGTCACCTTTTGTAAACATGGTATCTAGTTCACATACAGCTGTTGCCCCGTCTGCCCCTGCGAGGGCTGTCAGTATTATTATGTTGTTCACTCATTTCAGCAGTTGTCCGACATGGCTATTGTGTAATGTCAGCATATTATTTTAACTTAATTATTCTGATTCTGTGTGAACGCAGCCTTATGTACAGCCTTATGTACGATGTATAATGAATGTTAGACTTCCGGGCCTTGATAATATTATGATACTACATAATGATCCAAGAAATGAAAGGGGTTTTATTTTTTACACGCATTTATTATGCATTCACGTTTCATCTTATAAATCTATCATTATTTCCCATAAACAACGAATAATTTTTCCAAATTCGGGAGCTATCTCTATCTCCATGTCCGTTTATATGCTTGCACTGGTTCTGCCAAAGTTCTTTTACAGGCTTTGACTATTTGTGTGTACGCTTTCTTCCTGTGTTGTTAATGTATTGTATATTCTTTGATTATGTTGCCTACAGTCTATGTTTTCATGAATTTGCCTATACTCGCTGTACTATCCGTGAACCCGGAATTGTTCGTGCATCTTTTGTGCCAAAAATTTTCATTCTCTGCTAACTCGTCAGTTGAGATGCCTTCATATACCTTATGCCTCTTTTTATGGCTAATCGACTTAATGTAGCATTTGATTCCCTTGATGATGATGAACTCTTTGATCTGTTTAGACGTTCCCCTGCGGAATTGAGTCGGAATAAGTCACAATCGTCTGCTTTTTTTGACGATCTTATTGCCAATAATGTCAACTCATCTTCAAAACATATATACAATGAATTTGATTTTGAATATGACTCCCCTCAAATTCCTTCTAAATATGTAACTGTTGACCAATTTAAAGATTATACAAAAAGTTTTTCACAAAGTATATTTTCCATGTTACATTTAAATATAAGGAGTATCAATAAACATTTTGATGAGTTACAGATATTATTAGATAATCAAAATAAACAACAAATTTCAGTAATAGGTTTAACTGAAACATGGTTATCATTTGACGTTAATTTGCCGTATGCATTAAATGGTTATGATTTTATTGTTAATAGTAGAGTAAACAGGACGGGTGGTGGAGTCGCTTTTTATTTATCTAAAAAATTTGAATTTAGTGTTTGTGATGAATTAAATGTAATAAATGAAATTGTAGAGACTTTGTTTGTGGAAATTTGTATTCCACAAAGTAAGAATATTATAATTGGTATTGCTTATAGACCCCCAAGTTCTAGTTCCAAAGATTTTTTGAATTGTATGACAAATTTATTAAAAAGTCCTCTATTTATTAATAAAAGCATTTTCATAATGGGTGATTTTAATATTGATTTGATTAAGAATGATGATAACACATCTCAAGAATTTCTTGAAATGTTTTTGTCAGCCTATTTCTTGCCATTAATTTCGAAGCCAACTCGTGTTACAAATCACTTCGCAACCCTCCTTGATAATATTTTTCTAATTCTGTGCAGATTTTAAATTCTGCTATAATTTTATCTGATATAACTGATCATTTCCCTATTATAACATGTTTTGATCTTAAACATTTGGTTAATATATTTCAGTTTTCTTCATTTAGACGTAGAGCTTCACCGTAAAATTTGGCTAGTCTTGGTGCTTGCTTAGATAGGGCTGACTGGTCTAGTGTTTATGATAATGATGATGTAAATGCATCATTTGAAAATTTTTCAGGGATTATGAATAAATATTTAGATGAATATATTCCTAAATTAAAAGATAAGTCAGTTAATTATAAAAAGTCTCCTAAACTTCCATGGATTTCAAAATCTGTTCTTCGTGCAATAAATAGGAAAAATAGGTTATACTATAAATTCAAAATAAAAAAAAACTGAGAAGTCAAAAAATAAATACACTTCGTATAAAAACATTTTAACGAAGATTATACGGTTGGAAAAGAGGAAATATTATATGATTTAGTTAGAAAAATATAAACATGATATAAAGAATACATGGAAGGTATTGAAGCAGGCTATGAATATATCAAAAAAGAAATTAAATATTACAAAGTTAAAACATGATAATAAAATTGTTGAAGATCCTAATGATATAGTTAATATTTTTAACTCTTATTTTTCAATGATTGGGGAAAATCTGGCAGAAAAAGTACCACAGTCAAATACGCATTTTTCTACATTCTTAGGTCAACCTAATTCTAGTTCTATTTTTTTTTTTTGTTCCAACAACCAAATATGAAATAATAAATAATATTAGATGGCTTAGACAGTTTCTGGTATGTGATTGGTCAAGAGCGCGTCACATGATACTGTTTGCGAGGATCGCAAATGTTATATTTTCCCAGCTCGTTATATTTCACCAACTGGTCTAATGAATATATTTTTTCCATGGGTGTCGCCCTCTTACGGTTGAAATAAGAACAATTACACCAATATAAGGGTGTGGGACCACATCGGTAACTGGGACGAGCAAACGATTACTATCGATAAATGCAGTCTGGATCGATATAATCTGTTCCCACCCCCCCCCCCCCCACACACACACACACACAGTCACACACACACACACACACACGATGTACGTGAGAGAGTAGACGGCATGCACGGCGCGACGCGGAGTAGGCTTGCCTGGTTGGGGTACCGTACCGATGTACCGTTTACTGCATGCACGTATCACTCGGCCCGCGAAGTAAAAGTACTTAAGTTTGGATTCACACTTCCAAATGGAACCCCGTTTTGTCTATAAAACGACGACGAGCTCGATAAGAATTTGGAGGATAAGGATTCTAACTCCACTAAACATCTCCTAAAACAAGCGAGTTAATAGTCTGTGAGACATTTTGTTCAGTTCAGTTCTTAGAACGAGGACAATTCATTCATCTTTATTGACGTAACTTATTTAGACTAGTCTAGATCTTACTGTTGGCCTAACGTTACAACGAACAAGTGGAGGACTACGACACCGAATAGACTGGTTTGCAAATCACTGTGTTTCTACAATGTTCATCTCTGCAACAGAGGAAAAAGGAGACTGATTTTGAAATTTGCTGCAGATTCCTGATGACAGAAGGTAGGCCTAGTTAATGTTGTAATGTCTATACCGGTCCTGGCACAAGACAAATTTACTAAAAATCACGGGGTAGAAAAAGATGATGCACTGGGCATGGGGAGTCAATTTGATTCTAACGTTAGATCTAAATTAGGCCTAACATTTAACAAACATTAGAATCTAACTGTTAGGCTACCTGTACTACGAAACAAATGTCAAATGATAAAAATTGCCCAGTAAGCCATAACGTTAGGCCTAAGAGTAAAGTTAGAATTGTTTTGTGAGTAGACCATAGAACATCTGCTGATATCTTTTGGACCTGAACCTAACTTAACTATAAAGCGTCGTTACTGGACTTGAGCCTAACGTTAGTAGGGCCTACGGCTACTGTCGTTAGAGGACATGAGCCTAGTCTAGTCGCCGATGTACAAAATCGCGACAGCGCGCACACAGCGTCTGGTCGGGCTAACATGAGCGTATAAACGGTTAGGCTATGCGTCGTCAGTGTAGGCTCTTCTGCAAAGCATAATCAAGGACAAGGCCATCTAATGTAACAGATATCGACTGGTAGGTGGTGGAATGTAACAATCTTTGGAACGCCAGGGAGTTATATTTTCCCTCGTGATCATATTTTCCCTCAGCGCTGCGCGCTTCGGGAAAATATAATCCCTTAGGAAAATATAACTCCCTGGCGGTCCAAAGAATGATATATTCCACCCCGTACCAGTCAATATCTGTATAATATTTTTGTTACTGCAATGAATAATAAGCGAAGTGCTGGTTATGATGATATAAGTAATTTTATTTTAAAGGGAATAATATCATCAATTGCTCACCCACTTCACATATTTTCAATAAATCTGTACTAAGTGGTGTTTTTCCTGAATTTATGAAAATAGCTAAGGTTTTTCCTTTATTTAAAAAAGGAGATGAATTTGATGTACGTAATTATAGACCCATTTCATTGCTTTCATCCTTATCTAAAATTTTGGAAAAATTGGTGTTTGTAAGAACAATTAATTTTCTTAATTTTCATAATGTTTTTACAAATTCTCAATTTGGGTTTCGTCAGAAACACAGTACCATTCATGCCCTTTTGAAGTTTATTGACCACGCCGCGCATACTATTGATAATCATTCTCATCTTATTGGTATCTTCCTGGACTTCTCCAAGGCCTTCGATACGATAAATCATGAAATTTTATTATATAAATTGTCTCATTATGGAATACGGGGGAAGGCCGTGGAGTGGTTCAGGAGTTACCTACAAAATCGAAAACAATACTCTCTGAACGGGAATGACTCAAATCTAGAATTTATTTAATGTGGCGTCCCACAGGGTAGCTTATTAGGACCTTTACTTTTTATGCCTCCGCCACGAAGTGGTGCCGGAGGCATTATGTTTTCGGGTTGTCCGTCCGTCCGTACGTCCGTCCGTCCGTACGTCCGTCCGTCCGTCCGTCCGCTTTCGTTTACGCGATAACTTGAGTAATATCAATTGGAGTTTTACCAAACTTGATCCAAGTATGAAGTATGATGGGGCAATTATTTGATTAGATTTTGGGTGAAATCGGCTGAAGGTCAAAGGTCAAAGGTCAAGGTCAAATCATGAAATTGTATCCGTTTACGCGATAACTCAAGACTGGATGGAGCAAATTTCACCAAACTTTGTAGGAGGATGATGTATGATATGAAAATTACTTGATTAGTTTTTCAGGGAAATCGGACAGAGGTCAAAGGTCAAAAATCAAGGTCAAATCCTAAAATTTATCTGTTTACGTGATAACTCAAAACTGGATGAACTAGCTTTCACGAAACTTGGTCCAAGGATGATGCATGATGGGACAATTAGTTGAGTAGATTTTAGTGACATTGGCAAGAGGTCAAAGGTCAAAAGGTCAAGGTCAAATGCTACAAATGTTGCAATTTCCGCCATATCTATGCAATGCCCGAAGGTATTTTCTTGAAACTTGGTGTGAACATGTACTGCTGCGTAAAGATTCTCCAGAGAGAGTTTCATGTCGTAAGGTCAAAGGTCAAAAGGTCAAAGGTTAGGTGAAAATGTTGCAATATCACTTTTCTCGCAAATGGTTCAATGTATCTTCGTGGAACTTGGTACACACGCATGTACTGATTGGCAGGGATTATCTAGGGAATTTAGGGGTCATGGGTCAATAGTCAGGGGTCAAAGGTCAAGGTCAACTCTCAAAATTTTACTGTTTCCCTCATATACTAGTATATGCAATGCTTGCATTATTAGTTTCAAAACTTAATACATGCATTACCTAATGGAGATTCTCTGGGAAATTTCCAGCCAGAAGGTCAAAGGTCAAAGGTTAATGGTCAAAGGCCAGGTTTCAATGCCCCCCCCCCAAAAAAAAAAAAAAATAAAATAAAATAAAATAAAATAAAATTAAAAAAAATATATATATTTTGTACCGTCATTACACTCTTTCTTCATACCTTGGAAATTAATCAATGCATAAACTTATAAAAAGGTCTGTCAGAATTCAAGTAAAAATTCTCAATTCCCCAAATATGTGTACCTGCACTCTTAGAAAATTATAGCAAACCCAGTTCAAGACATTTCTGACAAACCTGTCATTTCATTATTTTGCCAGTTATGTGAAACTGTCATGGATCACACATTGTGAAGACATTGTACTATACGCCTATTGGGAGAATCATGCATTATGGCGAAGGCATCAGTCGCCATAGCGACATTTCTAGTTATCATTTATATTAATGACTTTTGAAGATCATCTGATATACTCTCATTTATACTTTTTGCTGATGATTCCAACGTTTTCTTTTCTCACCGAAATCCAGATACTCTCGTACGCATTGTTAATTCCGAATTGAAAAAAGTTACTCAGTGGATAAGAGCTAATAAATTATCACTTAATCTCCAGAAAACTAAGTGTATGCTTTTTAGCAATTCAGTAGAAGCTTTGCGCACAAATATCATTTTTGATAACACTCTGCTAGAACGTGTATCTCATATAAACTTCCTTGGTATCACAGTGGACGATAAACTTTCATGGAGACCGCACATTATTAACATTAGTACCATAATTTCTCGTAATATTGGTATCATAAATAGACTCAAGTCTCATATTCCAATGTCCTCTTTGTTGACCTTGTATTTTTCTCTAATTTTACCGTATCTTAATTACGGACTCCTAGCATGGGGTAGTGCCCATCAAACTTTGCTAGATAAATTACTGTTACTGCAAAAAAAGGCACTTCGTATTATTTGTGGCGTCCCGCCACGTTCCCGTTCAGAGCCACTGTTTAATAAATATAAGATTTTGAAAATTAAAGATTTGTATTTTTTACAGCTTGGTCAGTTTATGTTTAATTACAATGCAAATGCACTTCCCAGTATTTTCAATTCAATGTTTCCACGGAACCAGTTTTTTCATAATTATCCCACTAGGCAATCTAATGAGTTTCATTTGCCCCTCCTGAGAACTTTATTAGCTCAGAGTACATTTATATACACCTATCCTAGATTTTGGAATTCATTAAGCTGTGAAATAAAAAATTCCCCTTCTTTGCATTCTTTTAAGCGCAAGTTGAAATCATTCCTCTCTGATAATAATAATAATAATAGTGGCTACTTGTATAGCGCACAGGTCCACTTTTCAGTGCTCATGGCGCTTCAAAAATGAAAAAATATCATATATTTACATGCATATACATATTCAAACATTTCAACAAAGAAGATAATGGTAAACAAAAGCAAATATATACCAAATAAAGAATACAACATATATCAATTAAAAATACAACATTGATCCAATATTAATGACATACAGCAATTACATTCCTCAGTATGAAAGGAACAGATAAGTTTTAAGTTTGGATTTGAATGACTCTGTAGATGACAGTTCCCTTAACTGAAGAGGTAACTGATTCCACAATTTTGGTCCCATAACGGAAAAAGCACGATCTATTTCTTTATTAGTTACATCTCATCAACCTCGGGGTTCATCATCCATCCACGAATCTTTCGATCACTGGCTTCATTATTACGTAATAGATTACGTGTTTTATTATGTAATAGCCATTAAATCCTTGCACAGCTGCGTCCAGTACCAGCCCTCTGAAGCACATTTTCAATCACCCCCTGTTCCATTTCCCTAGTTCAGCGTGTAGGCATTCTCTCTTTTTTCTTTTCCTTTCTCTCTCTCCATTCTTTCCGTCTTTTTTGTCAAGTCGTGTCATGTCTTTTGTATTTCTCCTGTCTTGTTCTGTTCTGTCGTAGTGTGATAAGTATTTGTAAATAAGTAATTCATAAGTTTGTTCATTTTTTGAGTGGTTCACAACATACAAGCTTGCTTTTTAGTGGACCTCTCAGTTCTTTTTTTTTTCTCAACTGAAGCATAACTTTGTACTTTTTTTTCCAGTATGTGTTCTTTCGTTTAAATGTATCATTTATCTTTTGCAAAGTCGAATGTTTATGTTTATGATGTAATTCCAAATTTATTATGCGTTATGTTTTGTTGGAAAAAGAAGAATGAAAAATAAATGAATTGAATTGAATTGACATCACGAGCTGTAATAGTCTTCTCATCCAGCAGTGACAGCGCAGAAACTTCAAAAATTCCAAACTTTTGAATGGATTGTCAAATTTTCTATTATTTTCTATTAATTTTGCTGTATTCTCTCAATCCACATGAACATTAATATAAGGGGAGCTTGTCCTTCAAGAGAAGAATCATGCCTGATAACATAAAATCAAAAATGCATGAGTGACATTACTGCATGTCATCTATAGTTTGGATGATTTTTTTTTTCCCGTCATACTTCAAGCTATTTAAAAATAAACTATTCTCCCTGATGATACCTTGTTCTTAATGTGAAATAATGTCATCATCTTATATTACAACACCTGATGAGATTTTAAATTGGTGTTTCTAACTTTTGATCTCAATACCAAATATTTACCTCCGAAATTTTCATCTGTCATCAATGCAGCTTTCATCCGCAGAATGACTCGTCTTCTCTGCTGACGACTTGACGGTTAATAAGCAGGTCATAAACATTCGGAAGTTTAACACCAATTTCAGATGAATTTCCAAAACAGAGGAGCTTCTACTCCAATACCTGAAGAGCTCCTTAATATCAAATCGTTTCGGCTGCTCAAATTTTACCTTGATCAGGAAATCAATAGCTTTATACATTTGGAATGACTTGATAATAATATGATAGTTTGATTTTTCATTTCTCCCTCTTACTGTCTTAAAAAGTGTTCTTCTCATAATACTACCCCGTCTTCTCCTTCTCCTTCTTCTCTTCCATATTGTCTTCCGTCTTTGCCAGGAAAAGAGGTAAACGAAATGGTCTTAGTCGGGACTCTTCCGATAATCGAGACACGTATGCAGGGTTGCAACCTGTGTCTGGCCCCGATTCAGTCTACCAAGGATTGAGAGTGAAGGCCGAGTCGAAATCCAGCGATCCTCAAGATCAGGTTTACGAAAATCAATTCGTTATGGCTCCGCGAGGGAGAAGAGCGCACCTTCGTTCAAATGCCGGCGACACCGGTGATAACGAATACGCGCTTTGTGAATATGAGAATTGTCAAAAGGTGTAATATTTGAATGAAAAGAACAATGTAACCCCCCCACCCAAAAAAAAAAATACATTACGATGAGATTCCGAACAGCATGATTTTTTTTTTCTTGTTTGTGTTAAGAGGGATCTTTTAACTTTTTAAGAAAAATATAACGTAGATATGATAAGATATTGCACAAGGCAAACAAACAAAGAAAGAAACAAACAAAATGTACCATTATACATTATACATATTTCTTATCACAATAATTATGTCATGTTTGTTTCTTCTAGAACTATAATATTCCTTTCATAAAACAGTAAGCCACTAACAAAGTTTGTATATTGTCATTCACTTCGAGAAATTAGACATCTTTTTTTCGCTTGTTTGCACTTAGTAGACGACTTACACTAATCTTCTTAATGCTTTCACATGAACGACATAGAAATTTTTAAGAAGACACCAACAGTCATTAGGACTAAAATGTATGATGTTTGTAAGTCAGATGTTAAGGAATGTGAAATAGGATATGCAATATTTACGAAATAACATAGAAGAAT
Source organism: Diadema setosum (assembly GCA_033980235.1). NCBI lineage: Eukaryota > Metazoa > Echinodermata > Echinoidea > Diadematoida > Diadematidae > Diadema > Diadema setosum. Next base: position 20,280,737 of record CM067064.1, read on the forward strand.
AAAAACAAATAATAATAAGCGGAGGTGCTGTAATCAGAAGAAACTTCAGCATGGATAGTTCGGCTCATCCTGAAACATGATAAACACCAAACATGGAGAATCTAAGAAACGAAGTTTGCAAGATTGTAAGAATAAGCACGTGGGAGTTTGATTGCCTATACAGAATCAGACATTACCCTTTATAGATAAAACATCAAACATTGTGTAATACAATGTATCTTGACTCGTGTGTTTCCATGGGCTTGAAATGAGTGGAGAGAGATGGGCATCGTTTCTGGATCGACTCGGTTTATGCCAAGGAAGAGTATATGTATGAGCAATTATACTTTCCAGAGCCCATCCACGCATTCTGCCTCACTTTTCGTGCTTTGGATAATAGGCCTACACAATGTAGCCTGTGAATGAACCCACTGCACGTTGCTATAGTGGCGGTCAGAGAGCGCGGAGTAGTACGTAACTAAATACACATAAATCTGTTTCAAGGGCTTGGAATACAAAGTAAAATATGCGGCTCTTGTCCTTGTCATGTTTTCTTCTTGCCTTCCTCTTTTTTTTGTAAGTTTCCTTTCTTCCTACAAACTACCATGATAAATCATGCATCTAAATACGCTCAACTACATATATATACAGAATAAAAGCAATGTATTTGTCATTAGACAATGCTGCGTGTGTGTTTAATAATATATTCTATTTTGAAATGTATAAAGCTACATGTAGACACGATTTGATGTTGAGATTATTATACGAGTGTATAATGTAATGTGTCGTGTGTATAAACATAATACCGTTCAATGTGTGTATTTTCTCTGGCGAGAAGTTGTGTAAATATATAGCGTATGTTATGTGATGTTATGTGATGTTATGTGATGTGAACACTTGACCTATCATGACCATGATGACCGTGAAAGACTTTTAGAGCAGTTCTAAACATGCACGACATGTCTGAAAGATATAATAGCGTGTGTTTATGTCGGATATTTTATTTGTCCTGATGCAAGCACTTTATTATCATTGTCAGAGATTTCTAACACTCCTAATGGTTCTAATGGGTTATTCAATAAAATACGTATCAATAACTTTTATAATGCCTGTACATTGTGCTATATCTAATGTTATATTCTACTCTGATGTATAGGGCTTTAATCGGAATGGCCAACCCCTCCCCCCCCCCCAAAAAAAAAGACAACAACAACAACAACAACATCAACACGATTCCATTCTATGCTGAGGCGATGACGTCACTTCTTTTCATTCATCATAATTTTGCAAGAGATATAACTGTAATGTGAACATGCGAAACTTCAGAATCCTTTACCTTTCTTGTTTCTTATCCAACATTATGGCGAAGTAAATTAGGTATAGAATGAACGTAAAATCGGGCATTGTGATTATAATGGAATGCCATGAGAGTAAATTAAATTTTGAAAAGATCTAAATCATTTTTATCCCAGCAAAGTGTACATTCGATAAAAAGGTTTTCTTAAAGACAACGAGAAATGAGAAATTTCGCGAAGTGGAATTTTCATATGCCCGACAGTACACAATATATACATATATATATACATATATATATATATATATATACATATATATATATATATACATATATATATACATATATATATATATACATATATGCATATACATATGTTGAGATTTCACGTATTGGCTCCACGAAGATATAAAGAAATAAACTGAAGAAGGTGGAGGCCGCTGAAAATTTGAGTCGCACAAACTCATTCTATATTGGCATAAAAAAAAATGTATTACCAGTTTATTTCTTCATTATATATATATATATATATATATATATATATACATATATACATATATATATATATATATATATATATATATATATATATACATATATACATATATATATATATATATATATATATGACGACGCAAGGAGAAGAAGAAGAAGAAGAAAAAGAAGAAGAAGAAGAGAAAAAGAAGAATAAGCCAGTTCGGGGTTCCAGTTGAGCACGAGCAGAAAAAGGTCATTTGTACCGAGAGACAGGTTGGTTTTTAATTTCATTGAGATATTCATCTGTAATGCTATGATTATCCACGGAATCCTTATAAAATTGCCTGTCAGTATATCCATTTCACAGCATGCCTGGCATTTGGCAATGTTAACAGAAAAAGTTTGTTAATGTATTCAAAACAGCACAATGAAATAGATGCTTCCCAAAGTGTTGATGGACGAACCATGCTGGTCACTTCATCTACACCGGCTCATTTTTGGTTAGAATACGAGTTCCATAAATTGCTATGATGGGCAAGCTGCTGCATCATGTCGCTTTGAATTGAGTGAAGTGCCTAAGCAACTGAGAAAAATGAAAGGTCATGTGCCATCATGTGTCATCTCCGAACTGGCTTATTAACATATAAGTAGACCAGGAAGAAGACTACCTACGTGCAAGACACGACATCTCGATTACACTGATGTTGCTGTGGAAGTATGTATTCTAACACAATATCTAAATATGAACTTGAATTCGAGAATTGTTTGATTAATCTAAGTCCTGTAGATAGATTTTTTTTTTCTGTCGTTTTAGGTGCTTGAAAAATAAGTAACCTAGCAGACTGGTATACACAAACATCCCAAGAAGTGAAAAAAAATTCTGAAAATTGTTTTCACTTATTGAAAGGCTATATTGGTTATGAATTTCATTATTTGTTTCAATGTCCGCTTTTTCAAATTTTCAAATAAAAGCGCTAAAGAAATACTTCTGGAAACATCCAAACATACTAGAAATTAATTCATTTTTGGATGACACTAACTAAAGAGAGATTGGTAAAGATGACAAAATTTTGTGAAGAAATAATTATTGTACAGTATTTTGATAGGTAATTATTCATACGCATTAAAACAGAACCTTAATTACGTTCATTTGACTTTTATTTTTATTCAATTTTTATTTTATCTTTGTATTTGTTATTACTATTATTTTTTATTTTTTGCAACTATGACCACCAGATTATTAAGTTGTTATGATAAGATTTCCCTACAAGTTGCGCTCTCTTAAATTTCAGGAAGTGAAGCAATGTAGAAAAAGCGCGTGATCAATTCATTTTGTGCACGCATTTTGTGCTCTATAATATGATATTATATAAATATGATATTGCTGTGCCACAGCCGTACACCACTCCATCACACACATACCACTTCCACACACAAGAAGCATGTAGATTTCTATGCTGATGTTGACTCTTCTCAGTAGGATGTGTATAGTCTCTTATCGAGGAGTTTTGTTTATATCCATAAGCTCAACTTGGCTTTTCCTGAACTGGCCAGAAATGACTTTGATAACGCATTTTTTCCTCTTAATCGATGCACTTTAATACTTGCGTAATGTAAATGGATTTTCATGACAGATCTGGCCTTCATCTCATGGGATCTTTATAGTATGACAAATCAATCTAATCAAATTAGTTCATTAATCAATCAGTCTATGCTCAATGATTATACACACTAAAGCAGGCCTATGATGTGCAGGCATGGAGCTATAACACATTTGTTGTAGCTCCATGATGCAGGCATTTAAACTGTACACACACACACCCACACACACACACACCATCCTTCAATGGGCTCAGTCAAGGTTCTCTCTAGACCCTTAATAGACGACAACTCATCATCTCTCTGAAAATAAATTTTCTTTAAAACTTTGTGATGAAAACAGTGTCAGTGAATATTCAATCAATGCATCCTGAAGAATTTGAGGGGAAACCAGAACAATTGTTCGATCAAACAGACCTCCCCGTTCATGTAATATATTTTATGTTTTCTGTTTTTAAATAATAGATATTCCAGCTCGACGTGTACATTTTGCACACTGGTGATTCTTAACCCAATAACATACATAAAAGCTCAATGACAGACATCATCATAAGATCAATCATGACAAATCAAAATCACTTTTGTGGGAAGGAAAGAGCATTTAACTGGAATATTTCTCTTATAATTATCATCGTATGCAGTGAAAATAATAGCCACGTATTCCAACCACGGTATTATTATGTGACGAATACATTTCCTGTATATTCTTTTCCAACATCATTGCTCTCTAATAGTAACGAGTTTAAGGCAATAGTATTTTGAATTTATTGATCTTGAATATCATTTCTCATTATTATCGATGAATTATGCGTGTTTTGTATTTCTTTGGTATTTGTATTTTCCCGTTTTCAAGTTCCTCTTTTCCTTTCCGTCATATAAAAATCAATTCCCTAATTTAAAGACTTCGCAACGGGATTAGTACAACGTGAGAATGTACAGGATCAGTCGCAGGCTCAAATACCGTAATGAATTGGGCTGGTCGTGTGCCTATATGAGTTTGACGAAGTGTGGCAGAAATACCATACATTTTTATAATCAAACAGCTTATATTTTCTGGACATATAGGCCTATACATGTAAAGTAGTTTCTATACCCGTTGACGTTACACACCGTTCTCACCAAAGGCAACCATACTGGTAGTGTATATTTCCGGCCATATTTCACAAGAACTTCCTTTCCCTTATAGAATAAAATTTCCTTATAAGTTGTGCTCTTTCAGTTTCCATTCATTATGTTTCAGGAATTATATTTCAGGAAATGAAGCAATGTAGAAAAAGCGCATGATCAACTCATTTTGTGCCCTATTGACAAATTGTGCACGCGTTACACCACATAATAATTAAGGAAGTTGAAAATAAGAAACTGTCACACAAGACAAGTACACGCTGAAAGTATCTTTTGAAGCAGATTGTACGTTGTTTTCACTAGGATGCCATAAAAAAAAAGTTAACCATGGTGAATGAGAAGAGAGGACATCGTCTCGCTACTCTGGCAAGCCAAGTAATGATACTGGTTGGTTTGGTCACTCTTTCTTCTGGTTCGGTGAATGTCAGTGAGTATTAAGAGTTGCGTAAAACTTTGTGAAGTTGAATTAAAGCAGTGTGTTCACGCAAGAAGTAGTGATGTCATGTCATCTTGCGGACTCGATAAGCATTGATAAACTCTCACTGTTAGAGTGTATGTAGTCTCAATACCTTTATCAAATCAATTATACGAATTACGATACCTTTCATCTTTCCGTTTTGAAAAAGACAGACAATAACTGATATCAAAATAATTATGATGTTATTAGCGGAGGAATATAAGAGCCTGTTTCATCTGCAGTTACTGGCAACGGCAAGAAAATTTCTCACTTCTCGGATAGGTGAAAAGATATTGCACATCGCATATACTGTCTTGTTACTCTTGCTAAACTTGTTGCAGTAATTTCACTCACAGTTTCTTGCATGGAAGCTATAACTGGGATGCAAATCATGTCACGTGCAGATGGAGGTGCAGAAGTGGCAAGATTGTGCATTTCTCTATATCATGTACAATAAAATCGAGAGTGTCTGTGCAAGTATAAAAACATCGGTTGCTTTCTATAATATAGCACGTACACCTAGAAGGAGGTTGCATCTTAGTAATAGTAATAACAACGGCGTAAATCCGTACTGAGGAGTGGGGGGGGGATGACTGGCGATAGTCACCATCACCACGATTACAAGCCCGTAACCGGACCGGCGCATCCCTGGGGGGGGGGGGGGGGGGGGGGGGGGGAAGCTTGCCCCCCCCCCCCCCCCCCACACACACACACACTTTACAGGGATCAATGTCCCACTCTTTTCCATGCAAAGTGGGAGGGAAGTGGCAGCAAAAATATGACGACTTTTTGTTCTTGTTTTTGTTTTTTTTTTTGTTTTTCCTTGTCAGTCAGACCTTAAAAGTATGAAGACTTTTTTGTTGTTGTTTCTCTTGTCTTTTGATATTCTTTCTTCTTGACTGACAGGCGATTTTGCCCCCCCCCCCCCTTTCAAAAACGTAGCGCAGCCCTGAATAATACCCAAATAAATTCAATAAAATGCTAATAAGGATATCAATTTCTTGAATAACGTAGTAGATAGTTTCCTGTAGCTATTAATAAATTGTATTTTTCAATTTTCTTGATTTAAGTCAGTAAAGCAATCATCACAGAGGCATCGTTCCGTTTTAATGATGGGGACAGGGGAAGGACTTTGAGTTTGAATATCTGTGTGAGGGAGCGGAGCGGCCTAGCGGGGGGAGGGTGTGGGAGGGGAGTATCCCCCTCCCACACGAGGAAAATTTGGCATTTTCAGACCTCAAATTCAGCGATCTGGTGCACACTTTTGGTGAAATTTGGGATTTTTTCCTATAAAAAACAAGTAAGAAAAAGAAATATTCATAGATAATTGAATGACTACATCGTGGTATTTCAGCTCTTGCTCCGCCTGTGCGACATCACTGTGAAGGCCTAAATAGTGGGGCCTATCACCGGCGTAGCCAGGATTTGATCTTAGGGGAGCGATTAGATGCGAAGGAGCGATGCGAGCGATGGGGGAGGGTGTGGGGGAGGGGGGGTTTTCCCCGCTCCCACAGTGAGAACTTTTTGCATATTGATGTTGTAAATGGTGCAATTTGATTCATTTTCTTCTTTTTTTTGCGTGTTCTATCGACTTGAAACAGTCCAACATGTTTAAGGTAGCAGTACATTTTATGTAGATTATTATTGAACAATTTTGCCTATAAAATGGTATCATTTAGAGAAACTTCTTGTCTTAATTCTTACACTGAAGACCATGAACGCGATCATGAATTTGACATTGTACAATCCCAAAGCGGCCGTTTGTAGCTATTTGTTTTTTGGTTTTTTTTTTTCGCTTTGGAAATTAAGGGGGGCGCACCGGGCGCATTTGCTGGCAATTTAATACTGGCAGCAACATCAGGAGAATGACATAACGATTAAATGCGAGCGAGCGAAGCGAGCGAGCTTGAAAATTTTGACACTTTACAGTCCCAAAACTGCGTCCGTTTGTAGCTACATTTTTTTTGCTTTTGAAAATGAAGGGGGGGGGCACCGGGCGCAACTGCTGGCAATTACCCGGCAGCAGACATCAGGAGAATAGCATAGCGATTAAATGCGAGCGAGCGAAGCAAGCGAGCTTGAAAATTTTGACATTGTACAGTCCCAAAACGGCAGTTTGTAGCTATATTTTTTCGCCTAGGAAATTAAGGGGGGGGGGGGGGGGGGTTGGGGGCGCCACCGGGGCGCAACTGCTGACAATTACTGGCAGCAACATCAGGAGAATGACCTAACGATTAAATGCGAGCGAGCTTGAAAATCTTGACATTTCACAGTCCAAAAACTGCCGTTTGTAGCTATATCTTTTTCGCTTTGAAAAATAAGGGGGGGGGGGGGGGGCGCACCGAGTGCAACTGCTGGTAATTTACCCGGCGGCAGCAACATTCAGGAGAACAAGCATGACGATTAAGTGCGAGCGAGCGAAGCGAGCGAGCCTGAAAATTTTTGACATTTTACAATCCAAAAACTGCCGTTTGTAGCTGTACTTTTTTCGACTTAGGAAATTAAGGGGGGGTGGGGGCGCACCGGGGCGCAACTGCTGGCAATTACTGGCAGCAACATCAAGAGAATGACATAACGATTAAATGCGAGCAGGGAGGTGGTTTCTCTTCCCACCTCCCTGATGCGAGCGAGCTTGAAAATTTTGACATCTTACAGTCCCCAAACTGCCGTTTGAAGCTATATTTTTTTTTTTTTCGCTTTGAAAAAGTAACGGGGGGGGGGGGGGGGGGGGGGGGGGGGGGCGCGCACCGGGCCGGCAACTGCTGCAATTACCCGGCAGCAACATCAGGAGAATGACATGACGATTCAATGCGAGCGAGCGAAGCGAGCGAGCTTGAAAATTTTGACATTTTACAGTCGCAAAAAAACTGCCGTTTGGTTAATAGGTCTGAACCATTAAATCTAAAGCAATGTTCATTAGATTAAAGGAGGTACTTGCATAAATTATGGCAAAATATGGGAATCGACATCCGTTCCTTTTGTTTTTTTCTGGAGGGCAAACGAGGTGTACTAACTGAGCAATATGGAGAGGGTAAATGCGTTGCAATTCCTACGACTGAAACTCGTACAAGGCTGTTAAAGAACTCGTTTGTTATCTAGATCTTAATTGGGTAACTTATGCGGAGCTCGACGTGAGTCGTTATCGCGCTCGGCATGGTGCACTCGTTCACGCCTACGTCCATGGCCCTACAGACTGTGTTGCATCAAGGAGGTGGGAAGAGCACCTCCCTGGTTGAATGCAGCTGGTTGCCTGTAGTGTGGCTACGATAGTAGTTCAACATCCGAAGCATGCATTACGGTCGATAATGCTTTACATGCATTCAGTGGCGTATCTAGGGAAAACGGCGCCCGGGGCAAGCGAGAAAATTGCGCCCTTAATTTCTGAAAAAGTGTTCAACCCCAAACCCATCCCGGTAGGGACTTTAAAGAAAGTCCATATGATATGCTTTTTCAAGAACTTAAAAGGGGTCATTTTGAGGGTGATTTAAATGTAACGAATTTTGATAAATTTTGGCGAGCGAGCGTAGCGAGCGAGCCGAAAATTTTTGTATTTCAGCTTACAAAAATGGAATTCTTGTCATTTTTTGCTTATTAAATCTTACAATTCTAATCAAGATATAGTGACGGCCTTATAGATAACGATTTATACCAACAAGCTGAGGATTTTAAAAAATACCCTAAATTAGTACGCGCGAGTGAGCCGAAATTTGTATAGGCCTATTTCCGCATTATCATCACGTTTTGTTCTTATCTCTTTTTTTTTTTTCTTTGATAAATTTTGGCGACCGAGCGCAGCGAGCGAGCCGAAAATTTTCGTATTTCATCTTACAAAACATGGAACTCTTGTCATTTTTTGCTTATTACATCTTACAATTTTAATCATGATATAGTGACGGCCTTATAGATATCGATTTATACCAACAAACTGAGGACTTGGAAAAAATATTCTAAATTAGTACGAGCGAGTGAGCCGAAATTTGTATATTTCCGCGTCATCATTACGTTTTGTTCTTATCTTGTTTGATTTGTTGGGGTTTTTTTGCGCCCCCCCCCCCCCCGTTATTCGAAACCGTTGGCGCCTTCTTTTAAACCAATTGGCGATCGCTTCAGAACGAAAGAAATTGCAGCCGCTGCTTCGTGACATATTTTGCCTGCTAAATATAAAATGACAGGTGTGAACACAATAGACATTGTCATTTTGTCCGCGTCATCATCACGTTTTGTTCTTACCTTCTTTTTTTATATAAATTTTGGCGAGCGAGCCGAAAATTTTTGTATTTCAGTTTACAGAACATGGAATTCTTGTGTGAACGCAATGAAAATTGTCATTTTGTCCGCGTCATCATCATGTTTTGTTTTTATCTTCTTTGATTTGGTTTTCTGCCCACCCCCCCCCCCCCCCCCCCATTCCCCCCCCCCCCCCCCCCCTTTCCCGGGCGAGTTTCTTCTTCTTCTTCTTCTTCTTCTTCTGTTATTTTTTTATTTTTTTCTTCTTCTTCTTCGTTTTTTTTTTTTGCGCCCCCAAGGAGTGGCGCCCGGGGCACGTCGTGCCCCCTTGCCCCCCCCCCCCCCCCTAGATACGCCACTGCATGCATTGGTGTGCGAGAGAAGTACACGAGCGCTGCTAGCACTGTTCAGCAGTATATGCTCTCGTCACGAGGCGGGCGTGCGAACGTCATGGCTCATGCATTACAGATGTAGCCTATAACCTAGGTGGGGATGCAGCTGGTCTGATGCGACGAGACTACGAACAGTGGATGCGCGCGAATACACCGCCTATGATCCAGTTGTTTGTCGTTGTTTTGTTATTTTTTTTTAATCGGTGGCAGTCTTCTTATACGAAAGACAATTATTTCGCTGCATCATACGTTTAGCTTAACAGCAAATTACAAAAACAATAACTGCATTCCTCCGCCTAGATTATAGACTATGCAATAATACATCATGCTGAAATCAATATCACCACATTTCTTTTTGTTTGTTTGTTTGTTTTTTTGTTCCTACATCTTTTCTTGGGAGAATTTCAGGGGGGGGGGATATTTGTACAGGCCATCCCCCCCTCCTTCAAAAGTGGGGGGATATATCCCCCCATCCCCCCCCCCCCCGGGATTTACGCCCATGAGTAATAAAGGGTACTGAAGCCTCTCTGAATGTGGCTGGGTTTGTAGTGAACGTTTTCTCGCGATTCACATGTACCAACATTTTTTTTTCAGTGTCGAACTCGTGGACCTTATTTTGTGGGTGTCGGGCTGCACGACCCATCAGAAGTAACGAGGGATGCACGTCATGAGTCCGAAACCCACGAGTCATATAGCCCGCGAGCTCGACACTAACAAATAGGCCCATAAGTCCGACACCAAGTAAAAATGCCCATGAGACCGGCATTATACATCACGGGCCTGAAGTAGGCCTACTAAGTGAAGGGTTTTGTAAATATCGGTCTCGCGTGCCTAACCAATAAAATGCCCTAGTGTCGGTACTGTCTTATGGGCCTTGTTAAATTTGCCTAGAGTCTAGCTGGTAAGCCTCTCTTTTTCTTTTTCTTTTTGCCTAGTGTCGATTTCTCGGGCTTTATGACTCGTGGGCTGTATGACTCGGAGTTCTCGTTTTCGTTGTCGAGCTCGTGGGCCGTTTGACTCGTGAGTGTCGATGGGATGACACCGCAATGAGCTGTAACGTCCCCAATCACCGTATTTCCCTTTTCACTTCACTCCACTCGTAAAATGAGACGAAATACACACACGGCTTAGTGACCTAAGTTTGTTGCTGAATGATTATTGTTTGTATAAACTGGAAGACAATGCATATATAAATAGTTTTGAAGGTAGGTGTCTATCTCACCACCTCTATGGGGCAATACGCGTTTGTGATTAATGAACATGACAATGCCACTACATTTTCTTCTTATCTTCCAAGCTATCAGATTGAGTGGAGAGGAAGGATCATCGGAGGGTGTAGTTGAAATGATGCTTGACGGCCAGTGGACTCCAATATGTGTTGACCGTGGTGACTTCACCACCAGGGAACTTATCGTCCTTTGCAGACAACTGGGATTTCCCGGGGCTAACCGTGCAACTGTGATTTTACGCCCGCGACGTCCTGTATGTCGCTTAATAGCGTTTCTTTTCACGTGCCAAGGAAATGGTGAAGACCAAATTTACTGCTCTTGCAAATAATATTAAAATTTTCAAATATGAAACCTGCTTCACCTAGCTATTTCGGGAATCAGTCATTTTACTGAAATGATTGTCAAATATTCGATAATAAGTAGATGGCGAGTTGTCACAATAAAGGAGTGTTCTTAAAATTCTCTGTAGATTTAGAATTTTTTTTTTTTTTTTTTGGGGGGGTGATATTTCCCCTATTTAGGGGTGCCGAGCACTAATCCACCTGTTGCCAATTTTCTAATAAATGACGTCTTCAATCGTTACCATGGCAATGAATCATTCTCTTTAATGAAAAAGCAAGAAAAATGACAAGATCGAGTGGAATATCGATTATTAATTACTATCATAATCATCAACTTTTTTCACTATGTTTATTTCACACCATTTTCATTGCTATAGCAACAGCATGACAAAAGCTGCCTTTTAAGGAAAAAATAAGGATATCAATTAAAAGGAAAGCAAGAGTAAATATAAATCAGTTGATGATAAATTTCTGTATAGAGTTAGATTCTTTTTAATGCTATTTCCCCTATATTGGGAGTGTTAAACACGAATCGACCTGCTGCAATATTTTTAAATGACATCTTTAGCCGTTGCCATGGCACACATTTTTCTTTAAAAGAACATGTATTTTTCATAAGCCATTTTAAAAGCATGCTGTAAGTTCCTCCAGATGTCAATTTCCGAACGTCACGGCTCCCTCATAGCAATGACGGTTGCCATGGTAACAGCTATTTTTAAAAAGAAAATAATGTTTTTTTTTCATAAAAAAACACGAAAACATGAATAGATTGAGTAGTATCTTCAATTCCAGCTACTGCAATGATTACCAGTTGTTGTTATTTATTTTTCACTATGCTCATCCCACATTATCGTCGAGTGCATTAATTGCGCTATCAAGGGTTAACATGAGATGGCTGATCTAGCTTGCTGTATAACAGTATGGCAGGGAGTGCAGATTATGCGACCTTTGATGTTACCTTGTCTATTACATATCATGCAGATTTACGTTATTTTCTGCTATGATCTCAGTATGGAGTCATGGAATATCTTCATTAACTTTTATTGTGAATATAGATGACTTCTTTCAAAGAATTATCAAATGTAGAGCAACTCAGAATGTCAACAGAGTGGTTGAATCAATATCTGCTGCTGCCGTTACCACCAAAAAAAAAAAAAAAAGAAGAAGATAATTTGAGTAAATATCATCTTACTTGCAGAGACTCAGCTGAATAGTTGTGAAGTCTTTGATGTCCCGTGTTTCATTCCATTCACCGTATTAAAGGGCAAATGCTACAGCAAAGGTAAGCCCGGTTATTTATGATAGACACAAATTATACACTTTTTAAATTCTTTTCATTCGAATTTCGTTCAGTGCCACAAAATTCACACACACAAAAACAAAACGAAACATTGTGCATACGAAGACAAACAACATTACATACAAACACTGTATAGACAAATCCTTTAGGTCTAACTTACAGATCTTACCTCAGACTCATTTATTAAAAAACGAAATCTTTGCTCAAGGCATATGGGCACATTTCACCACTGTCTTGTTTCTCGAAAAATAAGGATTTCTCTATATTTTTTATTGCTACAAACCGACTGATTAAAACCGAAAAACCCTCAGAAATGAAATCTAACTTCAGTTTAGCAAATACAACAACAATAATAACAACAACAACAGCAAAAACGAAAACAAAACAAACAAACAAAAAACGCATATATATACACACATGTATACACATGCGTTTGTTTCTTTCTTTGGCTGTTTAGCTGATTGACTTTGCAACCATGCTTGGATTAATTTGGACTAAATTTCCAAGGTCATCAGCAAAGACATTGGCCAAGGAACTACTGATCAGTGGCGGATCCAGGGAGGCCCGCAACCGGCGCACGCCCTCCCCCCCCCCCTTTATTTTTTGTTGAAACAAAATAAATAAAAAGAAAAAAATAGGGGGAGGGGTGCGTGCGCCCCCCCCCTTTAATTTTGTAAACGCGCCCCCTCTTTACGGAATTCCTGGATCCGCCCCTGCTGATTACCTTCTAGTGGTGACAAGTCTCATTTTATACACCAGGATGCTAGGAATGAAATCCTGGCCTATATAGCAATTACTCATTCTCTTGAAAACGGCTAGAACATGCTTGCCGAAACGTCGGGAGTTATAGGCCCTTTTTAGGACCACTGGCTACATACATACACTGACATGGTGCACCACCCAACCTTCTATCACCGCGGAAGACTATTTCAGAATAGCAGTTTCTTGTCGAAACAGTCAATCAGGAAAAGAAATTCTTTCTGCAAGTAATATCCTGACATTTGCCACTACAGCAAGTAGGCCTATTGGGAGCTCGTGAGATCACTGCCTGGATCCAGCAACAGGGGCGGATCCAGGAGTTCCGTTAAAAAAAAAAGGTGGGGGGGGGGGGGACGCCTTTACATAATCAAAGGGGAGCGAACGAACCATTTATTCTTTTAATTAGTTTTGTTTTAAAAAAAAATAAAGGGGGACGCGCTCCCGGTGCCCCCCCCCCCCTCCACTGAGCATTTTTAAAAGAGTTGTTTTCATTAAGCGCTGAGGACGGTTGCGACAGTCTAAAGTCGTAACTCCTCCTACAACAACGGTTTATTTGGTCGTTCGGGTATCAAGATAATGAGCAACCTCATGTCACAAGATATTGTATCATGTCAGTCCGCAAATCTAATCTTGACATTGGAAATGCTCTTCATCTGGAAATTCAGAATGATTCAATTCGTAGGAGCCGATAAATATAGGGACCTATATATATATATATATCTCCTAAAACTTACTGCTATAATGTGGCATGCCATATGAAGAAAATGAAATGCATATTTGCTGTAACAACTAAGGTCTTGAAAGGATTTGGACAACATTTCTTAGTTTGGTATAATCTCTGACCAAACAAAATTTCACCTGCTCCGACTGGCCTACAGTGGCCTAAGATTATGTTTGGACTTAAGTATGTGCTGTTTCCATAATTCTCCATGCGATCTTATAAATACCGATGGTTACGAAGGTTATGTTGATCCCGCAACGAATCCCAGTTACAGAGAGGTTTGAAGGAAAATTCAGGGGATAGAATTGAATGTTCAATATCATTATGTGATATTCTTGATAATACTCGAAATAGTAGGATTTATAGCTACTCTGCCACCCTATACATTTCCACAACGCCACTGTCTAGCTTTAGAACTAAAAAAAAGTAATGAATGGTATAGGTTTTCCTGGTCAATTTCAAACTTTCTCCAATCAATTTAAAGTTTCGAGCAATCAATTTCGTCCGAAATGCGATCGCGATAAAAGAATCAGAGTTCAAATTCGTCTTTGGGCGCTCAAAACCAAGGAGGTTCAAGATATCGAGTTTCAACTGGCTGTAATTATTCAAACAGTAATCAGTTTTCTATTGATGTACAAAAGAATTCCCACGGGTGCATCTTGGTGGTTTTGATGATCGCGGTTCGATGCCGCCGTCCTAATGCTGAGCAATCTGAAGAATCGTTTTGAACGGTAATAATTATAATGTTGGCTATATTTTATTTGCTTATTCATCAAATGAAATAAAATATCACTTATAATAAGTGCATATAAAACAAAAGTCAATCCCGTCCAGAAACAAATATATGTATGGGATGAATTGTGATTCTGGTGCAAGGATTAGGTGCGAAAGACCTCGATTATTCGATTACGAAAATCACGTCCGGTAATACAATGCGATTTTGCACCGCGCAAAAAAACACTATTTTTAGAGGGGTATGTTTGAAGCATATTTTCTAAAAACTGGAACGGAGAATCGACATAAGTTCGCTGAATTCGTAATTTCCATGAGTCTTTAAATAAGTGGTGTTATTTTTAGCCGAAATTTCATTCTATGAGTACGGAATTCAAAGCCACAAAGAAAAGCGTCCGGTAATAGGATGTGCCACCCTATATATATATATATATATATATATATATATATATATATTATTTTTTTTTATGTATCGATGACCCGTGTTTTTATTATTTTTGTTTTGTTTTTACTCAGTCCAAAGTTTCCTTCCAGGTGATTTGGAGTTTTTAACTTGAGTGTATTCAATATAAGGCCTTTTAAATGCCTCAATTGTGCGTGTCACTTTTTGTGCTTATGCCGAGCACTTGTTATAGTTCCAATCAGGGAGGTCTCTTCCCACCTCCCTGTTCCAAGGCAACAACTGTCTTGTTATGTGCATACCGCTGAGTAAACAAATCATGTTTTATTCTGAAACAAATGAAAACGGGCTCACAAATAATTATGGGTCACATACTGTAGTTTTTATCACATATGCATTCCTTATGTTTGGTTTATCTGGTCTGCATTTCTTATCACATCTGCTCTTCGTTTCTCACTCACAACACCATGAAAACCGCTTAATCGGGGCTTGCAGCCAAATAAGCCTGCTCTTATGGAGGTCCCGTCGTATACTTCTCTTTGTAAACCAGATTTCCATTTTAACCAGTTATCTTGGCAATGACAACGACAACGAATTTTATTTCTTAAAATGGCCCCTCCCGGAGCATGGAAGAATTACATTGGGTATATAAAACACACGCACATACGTACACACACAATCTTTGGTAGTCAAAGCACTTAAAAAATCGGCAAGATTTAACAATAAGTTTAGCACGCTGTGTCAATTGACACATTTTACATTTTGCTATAACACTACGACTATACTTACCATGACCGTAAAGAAAAAAAAAAAACTATACAATTTGCTAGACAAATTCTGAACTTTGTATAGACTAATTATAATTACTGTGTATGTTATTATGTATGAATATTCTTGTGTTTGTTTATAATTGACAAGGTGCAAGAATTTGTGCAATTATTATTGATGTAACATCATAATTATACGAGGAGTAAATTGATTTGACGCTGAAACTGAGGTAATTATTTTCTAAAACAGCACTGACTAGAAAACTTTGGAGCAAATGAATGCCTGTCCGCGCTTCTCCGATTTCAGACTCCCCATTCTTTAAGAAAACTGCCCAATAACTCTCGACAACTTAAATCAAAAGCTGTTACTAGGAAAGCAAGGTCATTTTCGAGAACATCCTTTCAAACATAGATAATAAAAAGAAAGTTAATTTTTCACTCATTATCCTCGTGCTGTCAATACGGATGGTTTTCTATTCTTTCTTGGTCAAGTACATAGCTGATACATGTATTATGTCAGATTTCAACCAATTTAAGATGGAATGATGCAATGAATTTATTATGATATTTTATACAGTATCATATATAGAGTTAGACGGAGGAAGCTATATAGAAATCGTAACTTCATTTATTATATTGCTTTGTAATTGCATATGCATTCGAATCATTATGTACGTCATTTCATTATTATATTTGTGTTTATATTTTAAGCTGAAAATGCAGAAAGAAGATAAAAAAGATAAGATTAGCAAGCAAGCAAACAAATTTAATAACAAGGACCAGAAATCTTATATCTATCGCAAACCCCTTTGTGGTCATATATAATTACATCATTCAGTTTTCAATATTTTACAAACTCAATTTTCAAATCTTTCAGTTCCACGTACAATCGGTGGGACGGATATTCCATCTTTCCGTCGCCCCCGAATCTCAACCACCTCAACCTCGCAGCCGTCCAATCCTATTTCAGCAGCAGTAGCAGAAGCAGCATCGACACCTCGAGGTGAGTATTATTGGTTGTATTCTAAGATTTCCCCTTTTTATGGGGCTAACTTGACAGGCAATGATACAGTAAACATTGTAACTTTCGTTTTCCGTAGGTTTGCGATGTAAAACGAACATTGAAACCATCGTTTGATTCGAGTGTCTTCTCACTTGTATAGAAATGGCTGTTAATGGTTATTGGTCATATGAAAAAAAAAATGATATTAGTCGTACACTGTAGTTGCTGATATAACTTCAAGTTACATCGCTGCTCCTTGACCGGTCTAAAACAAAAACAAAAAGCATACAAATAAAGGACAAATCATTAATTCTTTAAATTCAGGATTTCGTTATAAATACACAAATTCAGTGATTATTGGATAATGTATAAAACTGTTTGTTTCCTCTCCCCCCCCCCAGTGTTCTAGGAGTAGGCCTACATGCGCCCTTTAGTTTACCTCAGTACAATTTAAGGGTTACGAAAACGCGTAGTAACATCAACGCATAAAAATATGTATATTTTGTCATGTGCGTTTCTTTTGTGCTCTGCTCGTACACGTCAATTTGAGAGAAAGGATGGCTATGGAAAAGGCGACTGTTCTATAGAGCAGAATACATGCGACACGATGAAATGTTCAATATATTCTGTGCAACGTCGGTGTAGCCACTGAGCCCTTTGAATATTAGTATCAATTGGCAAGAGCAATAAACAAAAAAAAAAGGAAAAAAAAAAACCAGATATGATTAACCTTCGCCCTCCTCCATCTCTCCAGAAAAAAAAAAAAAACGAGAGAGAAAAAACAAACAAACTTTCAGCAATCACACCAACAAGCGTAGACCTATGTATAAGACCGAGTGACCTGTACTGTATACATATTGCTGCCTACAATGCAAGAATCGTAATTGATGATGTTCAGGAATGAAGAGCAACGCAGGAAACCAAAAGATGTCGTTTTGAAGTACTCTTCAGGTAGAATTTCAAGAATTCAAAAGCTTGAATGAAATAAGAAAAACATAGAGACTGAAAATATAATTGGGCAATTATATAGTAACAAGGAAGATATATACAACATCACCCGCTGCTTATAGTCACACTCTGTTTTCCCAATGAGATGCTGCACGACTTCAAATTTTGGTGAATATAGTGGAAGAAGGGTGTATTTAGAAATAAACCCATCGTTGGAAGCAGTCTAATAAAAATCAGATGTGTGTAGAAATGGTGAAGACCAAATTTACTGCTCTTGCAAATAATATTAAAATTTTCAAATATGAAACCTGCTTCACCTAGCTATTTCGGGAATCAGTCATTTTACTGAAATGATTGTCAAATATTCGATAATAAGTAGATGGCGAGTTGTCACAATAAAGGAGTGTTCTTAAAATTCTCTGTAGATTTAGTTTTTTTTTTTTTTTTTTTTTGGGGGGGGGGGTGATATTTCCCCTATTTAGGGGTGCCGAGCACTAATCCACCTGTTGCCAATTTTCTAATAAATGACGTCTTCAATCGTTACCATGGCAATGAATCATTCTCTTTAATGAAAAAGCAAGAAAAATGACAAGATCGAGTGGAATATCGATTATAAATTACTATCATAATCATGAACTTTTTTCACTATGTTTATTTCACACCATTTTCATTGCTATAGCAACAGCATGACAAAAGCTGCCTTTTAAGGAAAAAATAAGGATTTCAATTAAAAGGAAAGCAAGAGTAAATATAAATCAGTTGATGATAAATTTCTGTATAGAGTTAGATTCTTTTTAATGCTATTTCCCCTATATTGGGAGTGTTAAACACGAATCGACCTGCTGCAATATTTTTAAATGACATCTTTAGCCGTTGCCATGGCACACATTTTTCTTTAAAAGAACATGTATTTTTCATAAGCCATTTTAAAAGCATGCTGTAAGTTCCTCCAGATGTCAATTTCCGAATGTCACGGCTCCCTCATAGCAATGACGGTTGCCATGGTAACAGCTATTTTGAAAAAGAAAATAATGGGTTTTTTTTCATAAAAAAACACGAAAACATGAATGGATTGAGTAGTATCTTCAATTCCAGCTACTGCAATGATTACCAGTTGTTGTTATTTATTTTTCACTATGCTCATCCCACATTCAATTCAATTCAATTCAATAGTTTATTTATTTCCATCATCACAAAGAAAAGAAAAGAAAAAGTTGACATAATCCAAAGTGATACATTTTTTTTTCATTTCTCTTACACTCGTCCGATAAAGGATTTTTTCAATACAATATAATTTTTTCAACACATTGTCGTCGAGTGCATTATTGCGCTATCAAGGGTTAACATGAGATGGCTGATCTAGCTTGCTGTATAACAGTATGGCAGGGAGTGCAGATTATGCGACCTTTGATGTTACCTCGTCTATTACATATCATGCAGATTTACGTTATTTTCTGCTATGATCTCAGTATGGAGTCATGGAATATCTTCATTAACTTTTATTGTGAATATAGATGACTTCTTTCAAAGAATTATCAAATGTAGAGCAACTCAGAATGTCAACAGAGTGGTTGAATCAATATCTGCTGCCGTTACCACCAAAAAAAAAAAAGAAGAAGATAATTTGAGTAAATATCATCTTACTTGCAGAGGCTCAGCTGAATAGTTGTGAAGTCTTTGATGTCCCGTGTTTCATTCCATTCACCGTATTAAAGGCCAAATGCTACAGCAAAGGTAAGCCCGGTTATTTATGATAGACACAAATTATACACTTTTTAAATTCTTTTCATTCGAATTTCGTTCAGTGCCACAAAATTCACACACACAAAAACAAAACGAAACATTGTGCGAAGACAAACAACATTACATACAAACACTGTATAGACAAATCCTTTAGGTCTAACTTACAGATCTTACCTCAGACTCATTTATTAAAAAACGAAATCTTTGCTCAAGGCATCTGGGCACATTTCACCACTGTCTTGTTTCTCGAAAAATAAGGATTTCTCTATTTTTTTTTATTGCTACAAACCGACTAATTAAAACCGAAAAACCCTCAGAAATGAAATCTAACTTCAGTTTAGCAAATACAACAACAATAATAACAACAACAACAGCAAAAACGAAAACAAAACAAACAAACAAAAAACGCATATATATACACACATGTATACACATGCGTTTGTTTCTTTCTTTGGCTGTTTAGCTGATTGACTTTACAACCATGCTTGGATTAATTTGGACAATATTTCCAAGGTCATCAGCAAAGACATTGGCCAAGGAACTACTGATCAGTGGCGGATCCAGGGAGGCCCGCAACCGGCGCACGCCCTCCCCCCCCCCCTTTATTTTTTGTTGAAACAAAATAAATAAAAAGAAAAAAAAATAGGGGAGGGGTGCGTGCGCCCCCCCCCCCTTTAATTTTGTAAACGCGCCCCCTCTTTACGGAATTCCTGGATCAGCCCCTGCTGATTACCTTCTAGTGGTGACAAATCTCATTTTATACACCAGGATGCTAGGAATGAAATCCTGGCCTATATAGCAATCTATTACTCATTCTCTTGAAAACGGCTAGAACATGCTTGCCGAAACGTCGGGAGTTATAGGCCCTTTTTAGGACCACTGGCTACATACATACACTGACATGGTGCACCACCCAACCTTCTACCACCGCGGAAGACTATTTCAGAATAGCAGTTTCTTGTCGAAACAGTCAATCAGGAAAAGAAATTCTTTCTGCAAGTAATATCCTGACATTTGCCACTACAGCAAGTAGGCCTATTGGGAGCTCGTGAGATCACTGCCTGGATCCAGCAACAGGGGCGGATCCAGGAGTTCCGTTAAAAAAAAAAGGTGGGGGGGGACGCCTTTAAATAATCAAAGGGGAGCGAACGAACCATTTATTCTTTTAATTAGTTTTGTTTTAAAAAAATAAATAAAGGGGGACGCGCTCCCGGTGCCCCCCCCCCCCTCCCCCTCCACTGAGCATTTTTAAAAGAGTTGTTTTCATTAAGCGCTGAGGACGGTTGCGACAGTCTAAAGTCGTAACTCCTCCTACAACAACGGTTTATTTGGTCGTTCGGGTATCAAGATAATGAGCAACCTCATGTCACAAGATATTGTATCATGTCAGTCCGCAAATCTAATCTTGACATTGGAAATGCTCTTCATCTGGAAATTCAGAATGATTCAATTCGTAGGAGCCGATAAATATAGGGCCCTATATATATATATATATATATCTCCTAAAACTTACTGCTATAATGTGGCATGCCATTTGAAGAAAATGAAATGCATATTTGCTGTAACAACTAAGGTCTTGAAAGGATTTGGACAACATTTCTTAGTTTGGTATAATCTCTGACCAAACAAAATTTCACCTGCTCCGACTGGCCTACAGTGGCCTAAGATTATGTTTGGACTTAAGTATGTGCTGTTTCCATAATTCTCCATGCGATCTTATAAATACCGATGTTTACGAAGGTTATGTTGATCCCGCAACGAATCCCAGTTACAGAGAGGTTTGAAGGAAAATTCAGGGGATAGAATTGAATGTTCAATATCATTATGTGATATTCTTGATAATACTCGAAATAGTAGGATTTATAGCTACTCTGCCACCCTATACATTTCCACAACGCCACTGTCTAGCTTTAGAACTAAAAAAAAAGTAATGAATGGTATAGGTTTTCCTGGTCAATTTCAAACTTTCTCCAATCAATTTAAAGTGGGTCTGCACTGGCAAGAAACATGTCTAGCGCCATCATAAGGCTCATTTTTCTCTGTGGTGCCCAGCATTTCCCCCATAATGCCAAGCGGCGTGCAGCAATTTAACCCCTTCCACACTGAATTCTGAAATCCCCATAGACTTAACACACAGACCACCAGGTTCCCGTAGGGGATGGCCTTGCAGCGCAGCGGCTTGCTTCGATCCCGCATTATGCGCAGTCCAGTGCATAGTGTGTATACCATGATCGATGGTACATCCCATGGTTATGCGTATTGCTTACGTTGTCACGTAAATCACTTCGCGATCTGTTCGGTGCTTTCAAACACTGTCAACACTCAGATCGTTTATTCTGATCTTTGTGTCGAACTTCAATCTGCGTGCCATTATGTCGCGGATACGACTTGGTAAATGCTGGATCCAGTGGGAGGAGGTGCGAGCTGTTTATCGGCAAGAAATGAACAAGATAAACGTTGCCCTTCACGGCCCATCAAGCCATTCAACACAGGATGACTTTGCTGGTCATCTGCTGGACGTCCACCACTCGCACTGGGCATCCATCAGCACTGTGTGCCAGGATTGCGGGATCAACCCGTTGTGAAAGTTTCTACATGCACTCAGACTGAGTCAGAAGCCTCTGATAAGCCAAGGTGGGTGAAACTCAACTTGTATGATATATAATTGTAGGCCTACCTATTTTTTATTCAGTTGCAAATGACATTCACTGAACGCTGAATTTATAACCTTCCAAATCCATGTAACGATAACGTTTACCGTTACTTGAATTACCGGTAGGCCTACAGTTGTACCGCAGCGTTGATCATGCAACTATCGCGATGAACGATGACACAATTTAAAACAGCCTTATTCACATTTTTTTTTTTAATGATTATCACAATAAATACTGACGTCCAATATTACACTTACGACAAAAAGTACTATGATGACTCAATGACTAGACCTAGGCCTAATTAAGTCAATTAGTGAACGTGTACGGTCACAGTAGTAGACCCATACATGTACAATTATCACTAGCCGTATATGAACGTTTTCATTTTTAGCTTATGCAGCTGTCATTTGTATGACGCACCTCTTGACCCCCGGGAAAAGTGCGTCATGGTCGCGTCAAGTACCACCAATTTGATGACGCGTGGTACCGTCACGGGAGCAAAATGTCCGTCACAATACTGACCCATTATGTGCGTCATAGTCGGTCATTTAACCAGAGTGTGTCAAAAGGTTCGTTAATGGGACCGTCATGTAATTGTGCGAGGCTTCTTGCATGGTATCCCTCCGTAACAGAATAAAACAAACTCGCGATCGCGAGTCGGCCGAATTCACCGGCTCCTGGAAACGCGAAAATGACACAATTTTCATTCAGTTTTATTATAACATACTGATACTCACTTCATTCTCGTATGTCTTCTTTTTCTATCTGATGTCAGACTAAAGGTCTTTTCAGAAAGTTTGAGCACAAATTTGCTCCAAAACCACATGTACTACCAAACACGATTTGTGATTAAAATCATCACATACAGCCCTTGGCATCGCGAAGCTCGCTGTCCTTCAATCGCATTCACTGTAGTGTAGCATCGACCGTCGACCGTGGAACCTGCAGCAAAACCACGTGCGTGATGTCGACCATGTGGTACATGCAGTACACGCGTACATCGTACATACGTATACAGAAGGCGAGGCATGGCAGAGGCCAGGCCGCAAAACACATATACAAACGATTATCGAACTAACATTGCTGAGAGTCTATTAAAACCTATATTAACTTAAATAGTAAATTCTATTTAAACACTAGCCATATAAACCATGTACCTAACTTGGGTTTAATAAGGTTCGTGTTTAAATAGGCAGGGCTTCAATCAAGCTGTTTTCGAATCGGGGAAGGGGAGGCGGGAGGTTAGGGAAAAAATGACTGTGGCCAGGCCGTAGTTTCGCGAAACTAGATAGTTTGCCATAGCAACGTGTATATCAAAACACGCGTTTCTATGCGATGGCCATGAACTAGGGAACGGTTTAGAGAAATTCAAAGTCATTCGAAGTTGAAGTGGTTTTATCCTACGCATTTTTATTTTTGTTGTTGTTGTTCATATCTAAAAAATTCGATTTCTTAATTTTTTTAAACTGGTAGGAGTCTTGTAATATATTTAAAATGTTGATAGAAATTTCTGAATATATTCAGAAAGTACGCCTAGGCGCCTACTGTTTGGATAAACGGTAAACATGCAGTCTACGTTCGATACGAAGAAATCATTACGTCTTTCACGAGGAAAAACATACAAAACAAACAAAAAACACCTACGAACGAATGTTGATAGCCAAAACTTTGATAAGTAATAAGCAGTTATCATGAGCGTGAACTGAAATTAATTGTCATGATTTTGTTGTCTAACCATGTGATGACTGCATCTCATTGAACCTACTCGTAGTGAATTTCTCTGGGCATACGAGACCTTTTAAGTATTTCTGTGATTGCATTTTTAATTGACTGATTAATCGATCTTTTTTTTTTATTGTTCAGGGAACATAAGATATTCGATCAAGTACATTATATTCGACTGTTTGATGTTTCCTACTATGCGCCAAAAGAAAGGCTATAGAATCACGATATCTTTGCAATGATTCCTTTAATTCAACTAATGAGCTGGTTCTTCGATCGATATTTCCAGGATATTTACACGCTGTTTATTCCAGTGCGCGCATTCTTCCGTCTGGCACGCACCTGGGTGTGGCACCTGCTTTTGTGGAAATTTCCACAAGGGGAGAGGGGTGGGGTGTCAAGTTTCTTCGAGCCGAAGAGACTGCATGTAAAACAATCTCTTCGCTCTAATTTATTGTCATTCGTGCTTTCCCCTTATTCTTTGCTGATATTGAACATTTAGATTTAACTTTACGAAGGTTGGTAGCACGTGGTTCTATTTTGTTGTGAGGTGTATGTAATTTCTTTTTTTTTATCATTCTTTGGAAGGAAAAGAAGAGTAAAGGGGGAAAGAAGAATAAGAGGGAAAGTAAAATGAAACGAACGGCACGTATACGCTCAGCATTCACAGTAAGCCGTCTTTTTACACCAGCATAGTTATCATCACCATCGGACATCACTCAGACCATTTTAGCCTTTTCGTATATCAACATTAAGAAACACGCATAGTCCCTCGAGATAAACAACTAGGAAAATAAATAACAAATACAAAGTATCAACACCTCCCAACAACACAAATATTTAGAAAAGACAACACACGGCACACTAAAGCGGCTGGTATCAGACTTCGTCGCTTCGATTCGAAAAAGTATTGCAGCGAAGCGGAGATATCTCCGTTACGAAAATAGCAGTGCGAGACACTTGAAAGAATTACGTCAAATACTTCAAAGTATAAAGGGAACGGATAAAGTGATATAAAATGGAAGAAATCGTACCAAACGATGTGTGAGAAACGACAGTGGAGAACGGTAAGTTTAGTAGTAGGCTTAGGCCCTACCAACAGCTTACAGCACCGAAAGATACGCGAAAATAAGGTGAAAATACACATTGGAAACTCGGTATTGCGACGAGATCCTTAGGATCAAGTCAATAAACGATACAAAACAAAGGAAATCAATTCATTTTGACCGGAAAATAGTTTGTTATAAGTATTCTGTTATCATGGTTATATGAGATCTCCCTTGATAGACCGAGAAATACATCGAGTTTCCACGATACTCGGGAAAGAAAGTTCGAACGCTTTTCACCTGCACATACTGCAGTGCACATCAATACACGAACAGAAACTCACCTCTTCCTTGCAGAAAAATGATGCAATAACGTTACAAAAAACACACACAACACTCTAAAAATCATTTCGTACTTGGGAGGCAAGGGACAAGCGGATGAAGAAGAAGAGAAAAAGAAGCAGACATTGCACAACGGAACGCTTCTACCCCGACTCAAATCGAAACAGGGTACTGGAGTGTAGTGGCAGCTGGCTACAGTGTGCAGCTAAGCTACTACACTCGCGCTCCCCAGCAGCCCACACATGGGGATTCAGTACCACGGGGATCGAAGTAAACGGGTCCGTGTATAAAGGCGACAAGGATTCACGCTCGCGAAGTTCCGTTCGGTGTACACAGTTCGCAGGCAGCGAATTGCGTGAGCGCACACAGAGCTCTGCAGCATTCCAGTCTGGTACGTACTGCGAATAACATGTGCGTCAAGGGTCAGTCATTTTCACGAAGAGGTGCGTCACTATTTTGACTGGTTAATGCGTCAATGTCTCATAGAGGTGGGTCACTTTTTGTGACGGAGGGTACGTCATGGTACCTAAAAGGTATGACGCACATTGGTACTTTGACGCACCTATCCCGGGGGTCAAGAGGTGCGTCATACAAATGACAGCTGCATTATTGTTCCTCACTAACCCAGCCTCAACAAATTGTCAAAATTTCTAGGAAGGGAAATCATGATCAATTCAAGATATGTTATCTGTTTTCCAATTGCAATCTCGAGATATATCTTGGTGTCATTTCTCACATGTGTGGTAATATTCAGGGGGACAGCACATCAGCTGTTCATATACTTGTAGGCCTAGATCTATATTAGTAGGAACCGCGTGTACATTTGCTCTGGTACTACTAGTCACTACTAGACTACTAGTGCTGACTGTAGTACTAACGTTAGATCTGTAACTCTTACCGTCTAGTTATCTTAGTACTAGCAAAGATTTTATGTGCGAGAGATAACGCATCTGGAGCTTTCATCACTCATTGTGTTGGACTTCATGAAAACTCAATAAAGAGCATGAAATTTGAAGGAATATTTTTCTGCACATCGTGTAGTATATCTAAATCAGCTAGGCCCTATTGAAAATAATTTTTGGTCGTACAAAACCTTATGGTAATAAAATGCTTGACTACATGTACAGTTGTAGCGACAGTCTTATACAGGGCAGCTTGCATGCAACGTTGCAGACAACTGGGTGCAATTGAACTCACATGGTGACCGGCAATAGATTGCGCAGACCTGCAGCCTGTGCCTCCATGGGATATGGGTTACCACTTATCGCACAATCCTGCAGGCAGCACCTCCACTGGTTACAAAAATAAGATTTGGTATTCAAACCCTTGGACTGACTGGAGGCCCTGGCTGCAGGATTGCACAATCTATCGTTGGTCAGATTTTGTGAGCTCACTTGCACCTAGTTGCCAGCGCCGTTGCATTGCGAGCTGGACTGTATGAAAGACGTAGACATAATTCATTATGCCTTTCATATATGTACACTGTAGGTACCTGTACTGTACTTTTTCAAGTATGGTTACAGTTGTAGTTCCCTGTTTCGGTAGGTTGTATAATATAACAACTAAGGACAGTTGGGGCTCAGTAACTGGACACCAAGTTTACTAAGATTTAAAATGAGAAAATTTGGGTGTTTTTTACGTCAAATGGCCAAGGTCAAAGAGAGCATATCAGAATAAATTGATTTGATTTGTGGGCATTATTGGACATACAAGGCCAGAACAAAAGGAAGGTACAGGCAAAACTGCTATTTCATACATTTACACTGTACAGACCCTACACGCCTCAAATTCAGCACCTTTTCTTTGCCATCATAATATCAATATACAGTGTAGTAGAAATACTGATTTCTTGATGTCAAGATAGCTTTGTAGCGGAGTAATTGGCTGTCCTTGAGTGGTATACCTGATCAATTATGTGAAGCCAGATGAATATTGCACGATGGACGAGTGTAATATTCGTCAAGCTGAATGCAATATGTCTGGTATACCATGAAAGGGTAGCCAATATTATGATTATTATGTAGATCTGCCCCCAAAGATGCGTGAACAGTGGTTTGGAATTCATGGAAATCGGTTAAATTGAAATTGCATTTTACACTAGTTTATGAAATGAAAGAATTCCATGTCTCATTCACCTTTACTGGTACGAAAGCACAGTCGCACGCTACTCTACCGCACTGTCATACCATCTCAGTAGGCTACTGGGCCATGCAGTATGGTGTATTATTTCACAGAAATCTTTTACAGTAACCTATTGGGATTTTCATCTTTCTTCAACATGGTGATTGGTAATAAAGGGGACAGACTACATGTTTTTAGTGTGCTGCTGAAACCTCTCATATAATATTCACTAATGTGATGTGAAAAGTCTTGGGTACAGTACATTTGTATGCATGGTATCCAACTAACATTATGTTTTATGCTGTACTGCTCTTGCCTTGATTTACCTTGATGTTGGGCATAAAGTATACACGATGTATAAACTTATTTGCCCCTGTGCATCTTCTTTGTGTTAGTTCTACTCGGTCATCAGAATAATCTGACTTACTTGTAGCCTCTGCAGCTGATAGCACTCATCACAGACAGAAACCATCTCCACCTCTGCAGTTGCTGACAAACATTGTACAGCATTGTCTTCTTTGAGGTTGTGCTCCTCTGAAATATGTAGTGCATTGTCAATCACCTCAGAATCCATAATGTCCACTGGACGATTTTGATTGCATGGTAACCTTACTCTTTGCATGCTCTGCAGGTTGATTAAAAAGGTATTTTACACACAGAGGTCAGCTACAGTGTCTAACAGAGCCCTAAGGCGATGTCAATGTTTCAAGGCACTCTTGGAATTTTGTGCCAATGGAAATACATTGTGTGGAATAACAATGAGATTTAATTTTTCTTCAAAGTTAGATGTCTTTGGTTATATTGTGTAGTACAAGCTGTCAGTTCATATGTTTTTCAGAGCAACTACTGCTGAAGATCTACTGCAGGAAGCTCTGTCCAGATACGTCTCGAACTCCCAAGGACTCAAGAATTGGGCCAGCCGGTAGATACTTCAAGTGAGATTTCTTGAAGCGTACATTGTAGTATTGATAGGGTCCGAAATTTGTTTTGTGATCATTGTTTGTTCTTACAGCATAATCCTGTCGGGATGGATAACAAAAATATCCTATAAACTCAGAGATGCCGACTATTCTGGAATATTCATTAAGCCTGTCAATAGCCCTCCCCCATACAGTTTGTTTTTCCTGAGTGGCTAATAGTAGATGGTTGCCTCTGAAGACACAGTACATGAATAGTGTAATGTATTCATACACAAACCTCCTTATCATCTGTTCGGTGATACGAAAAAAAAAGGTGACTTACAGTTACTAAGTAAGTTCAAACTCAAGACCTTTATTGGTCAACTAAAGCAGTCATGACATTGGGATGAGTTATTTTGATTTGGATATGCTGATATCTAACACCAAACATGGAAAATAGCTCATGATTGGCCAATTTCTGGATACCTTGTAACGAACAGTGCTGGGAATTCATCTGACTTCTTGAGTCTTTTGCTGATTTTACCCATAAAATAGCATGCAGTATTTAGGATGTATCCTGCTGGAAACATCAAGTTATATACCGGTACTCATTGTTCCTGTTATTTCTTTCCAGAAATGTTCTGCTATAGTGGAAGTTTACCATCAGCAAAATTAGTGTTATTTTAAGTTCTGCAGCCCAAGATATCTTCGGCCTCGTATCTCAGAGGAAAAATGCCAGCTGAAATAACTTGTGCATTGGAAGCAATGTTCTGAATAAGGAATGAAAGAATGCAAATGGCCATCCAACTGATCGAAATGTTCATCTCAGAGAAAACATAAAAAAAAAAACATGTTTTCTTTGGTCAGAATACTGCCTTTAGAATACCAGACGATGTTTAGTTTGTGAGTTATTCAGAAAAAAATGTTTTTATTTCGTATACCGGTATACAAATCAATTGATTTTATTAAAACTCTTAAAACCATTGCTTTGATAAGAGTGTGATCCCTCAGCTACATTGTAAAGGAACAATACATGTGTACTCTATACTCTACACAGTGTGTCCTACAGTGTATACCCATTGACCAATTACCATTCAATTTTAGGAGTTTGTTGTGAAAGAATGTTTGTAACCTTTACTTTTTGAGAAGTACACTGTATTATACTCAAGATCATTGCTGCTGTTTGCCACACATCATACTTTTCATGGTAAATGCACTGTACAATGATTGCCTTTTCAATATGTTATTCCCATCCATATTAAAAAGACAATATCGTGATCACAAATTGTGTGTAAAAGAGCATTTGCAACACCCTATATCTGCACTTTTTTTCAGCCAATTAGCATATAAATATTTTTGGGTACATTTTTTTTTTCACGTATCCCTGAGAATTTTCTTGACCATAATACATACAAACCCTATTGTACTGATGTGTTCTTTCTAGGAGTGTTGTGCTACCTTGCTCGTTGATAACTAGGACTCTAAAACTCTAGGATCAAACTGTAAAATTTTGTACTCGACATGAAAATGTCATTTACTGACACTCATTCGGAAAATATATGTCATTAGTATAATTGAAAGTAATTATGACTTTGTTGCATTACATGTTTGTGGTTAATTAAGTATGCTTTGTTTGTGTTTACAGCTCCTAGGAGAGCTCCTCTGCGCAGAGGAGTGTTGTTTTCACCGATCAACTCTAAGACCCTCCTGAACCAAGTCAGGTGAGTATCAAACTAAAAATTATCATTGTTATGCACAGGCTTATTGACAATAAAATGCCCACAAATTTGACCATGAATCCTTTTTATTCCTCTGTCCGATGGGTGCTGGAGGCATGATATTTTTGGGTTGTAGGTCTGTCTGTCTACTTTAGTATACGCGATAACTTGAGCAATACTGAGCGGAATTTGACCAAACATAGTCCGACTATGAAGTATGATTGGGCAATCACTTCATTAGAAATTGGTCGTAGGTCAAAAGTGCAATGAAGGTCATCTAAAACAGTTTATGCAATAACTCAAGACTGTATTGAGCAAATTTCAGCAAACTTGGCACAAGGCTAAAATATGATAGGGCACTAACTTGATAACATTTTGTGTAAAATTGGCAAGAGTCAAAGGTCAAGGTCAAATTCTAAAAATTCACTGTGTGATTTTAAAACTCAAGACTAGATCAAGCAAATTTCACTAAACTTTGCACAAGGGTGAAGCAAGGTAGGATAATCACTTGATTAGACTTTGGGTAAAATTGGGTAAAACTTCAAAGGTGGATGTAGCAAATCTCAATAAACTAGAGCAATGTACAATGTACATATACCTCAAACAAACATAATGAATGTTCGATATTCTGAAGGTTCGTTACTCCGAAACACACATATTCCCAATACCTAGAGGTTCGTTAATCCGAAAATGAAAAAGGTTCATCAATCTGAACATTTGTGGCGTTATTCCAAAGATTTGTTAATCCGAAATGATATTTGGAAAAACAAATCTTCGGAATAACGAATCTGCGGACTGAAGAACCTTCGGAATGACAAACCTTTGGAATAACGAGCTGTAACCCTATTGGGCACCATGTTACCAGGTCTAATAATTGGGGTCTGTGACAAGACTATACTCTTGGCGCTGTTCCAGGCCATGACCAGGTGCCAGTTGTAATACGATCTCACGAAAGAATGCTTGTGCGCGCCGTGTTCCTTTGTCGGTAGCCCTTCCCAGGCCCCAACCCTGTCTAGCACTTCTGTCTCTTTACTAGTAGTTGGTGTTTTTGTTTTTCTGATGGTAGTGGTCTCTGTCTTGGGTCTGTGTGTGTTTTGCATCTTTCATGTGCGAGGGGAAAAAAAGAGACAGAAAAGAACTTCAAGAATTCGAGGAAGTCTTGCGGATTTTCATCTGTTTTCTTTCTCGTCATTCACGCTAGGGGAAAAAGGAGGGGGGGGGGGGGGGTATTTTTTTCTAAATTGTTCATGGCCGGCAGGGGAAAGAGGAGACAGGGAGAGAAGCGTTTGTTGCTCTTTTTTCTCTTCAATCCTGTTTACATACATTTAGTTACACTGAAGCATTGATAAAGATTTGCTGCTGTGAAGTCAATAGGACATTAAAATAAGAAGCCTCCCATTTACTTCTGTTCATCGAATCTTCACCTAACTACCTTTAGAGTATGGTAACAGGAATAGCAGAAATAGTTCTGGTTACCTTGACATGTGTTTGCAGGGAAATCGTGGATGCACTTGAAAAATAGTAGACTCTTTGAAGCTTGAAGTTTGTTATGAAGCCACATATACAGTGTACAAGTTTGTACATGTAGGGCTCATCAGTTGTTCGATTTCGGTATGAATTTGGAAAGGTTGCAACACAGTTTAGTTAGCACAATTTCGTCAATTCCAAATCAAATTTAGGAGACAGAATCAATTTTCTAAGCCAAGTATCGGAAATCCCAATCAGAGCTGCATATGATAAATTGATATGTCGTGTTACATTGTATCTTGTAGTTTAGTAATGACCAAAGATTCAGGGTTACCTCAAGAAAATCTGATGCATTGCTAAATGAATTACAATATGGAAGATATATTGGTACATTGAAAGATTTTCTACATGATTTGACTCACAAATATTGATTAAGTTGACTGACAAAATTATGTACATGAACCCATATACTCAACATAAAATATTTTAGAAACGTATTTGCCATAAAACCATCATACTAATGTGACGCCTAGAGCATATAAGTCCAAAGACAATGTTTTATAGTGGTAATTTAATCGCCTGTGGCTTGTGGGGTTTGATAAGACGTGGTTTGGTTTTCCCACAGACCGTATTGAATTTGGAGGAGAAACTTGCAATCTGCTCCATAAACCATTTTCGTACTGTATCCAGATTTACACAATTATACTTGTTTCCTTCCATGCACTCATTGACAACAATTCGAAGAACTTGTCACAGACAGTCAGAATATATAATCTTCCTTGTTCACGACGCTGTTACAAACTTCACATGAGCGCGGACAAAGTTTGTTGGGTTGTCATTATTTGTTTACAAAAATACAATCTGAATACATGAGAAACCCGTTCATAAGCATTGACAACAATTCTAGAACCTGCAACAAACAATACTGGACACAAGAGACACACTATGGTTTTATGCTTCTACTTGCTCCCGAAGCTCGGACAAGCATCGCATGAGCTCAAACAAGCTTTTAGGGTCGCCATATGGGCATCCTTTATTGCAGCAACAAGTCTTAATACATGATAATATCATCTACATGTCATGATTGTATTACCATTGAATGTTATGATGTTTAGTCAACCAACATGCAAACAAAAACAAACAATCAACAGTCAATGAATTAATGCATGCACATTTTGTGTTACAGTACTTTTGATGTACAGCTGTAGGCAGAATTTGTTTCATTATTTTTCTTATTTATTTCTGTCTCTCATGCGTAGGCCAAGGTGGAGGCGCTCACCAGGGATCACGTCAATGAGCTGGCCATCACGAACTTGAAAAGGACAGCTGGACTATTCGAAGATTTCTTCGAGCAGTTTGTTCATCCACCGCCACAGCCGCCACGAGAGCCAGAGCCAGAAGCCGTGCCTCCATGGTGTAAATGTGGGCGGTGCAGGGAGATGGCGCATGACGTAGAGAAAAAATGCTGCAGAAAAGCTAACATGCAGTGTCACTCGCTCTCTGCACGATTCCGTCGCCTCTGTTTGGACCCGGCTGTACTCGACATTGTTCGCCACAACCTGGAGAACCAGCACGCCTGGGCCGCAGACAGGGGCAACAGATCATACCGTCACGCGTCATATCGCACATACATTGTACGTCCATTGGCAGCACGACAAATTGGGCGCTGGCAATCGAAGAGTGGTTCCCTCCTGTTCTGTCTGGGCCATTAGAACCGAGTACGGTACTCATCTGCTAACGGGCACTATGTAGGTTATCAGGAGGTCGAAGGGTACCAAGATGGTTATAGGGTCGAACTTTATACTCCTTCCACAACCATTTTCCTTGTATCTTGGATCTTGCAACATACTTTCAATAGACGACACTGGTTGCTCTTAGTTTGGTTAGGTCTTACGATTATTCTATGAGATGTGTGCTCATAGTACATGTAACATAGTGAAGTATCCCTTTGTTGTAGGCCTACTATCTATTACGCATGAGTGATTCTTTATGCACTTTTATGCAGGTATCAATTACTGTATGAGACATTATGTTCATTTCAAGACACTAGTGATATTGTAAAATGCTGAATAGGTGAGTAAATCTAACAGAACACGCCAGAGATGACGAACTTCCTTTGTGGCTGATAAATGTATAAAACTACATGTGGAAAAAAAAATTGTACAAGACATTTTACCGATATGTGTATACAAGTATGTATTGGATGGAGATATTTCTAAACATTTTCTTTGTATTTTTATTGTCTGCA
This sequence comes from Diadema setosum, assembly GCA_033980235.1. Lineage (NCBI taxonomy): Eukaryota > Metazoa > Echinodermata > Echinoidea > Diadematoida > Diadematidae > Diadema > Diadema setosum. The sequence goes on from CM067064.1 coordinate 20,314,447, forward strand.
AAGGCTGCAGATATTTCTAAACATTTTCTTTGTATTTTTATTGTCTGCAAAGCTACTTATTATGCCTCCATCTTGCGGTAACTAGTTATTTAGACTTTGTTTCACCCCATCCCTATGCTAAAACGTTTGTATGCACATTCTGCCAGCAAAACATATATGAATATGATATGCACATCCTCATTGACAGAACAGGGTTTATAGTTCGTGAGGTGGGATGCCTCTCTATATCAACACATGGCGGTCTATCTCCTACCTCCATGATAAACTGTTGGTTTGATGTAGACTGTGAAGTTCGCAACTCGACATCATCACGGATTTGAAGGTTGAAAATGGCAAAGCCTCTTATCCCCCAAAATATACAAGACAGAATATGTGCAAGATTTACATGCAAACGGGATGTGCTCACCCTTGTCAAAATCCCTGTGCAGTGGATGGTGAAAGAAATATATAATGTAAGTTGGTGTGTTGTCATTATGCCTACACATACATTAATTGTGGTAGTGAGTGTTTGGTGTATTTCCTACAGATCTCGTTTTGATAATATATTTTTCTCTGTGGTTGGTTTTCACATTAGCACAAGCTAATCCTATCCCTTTAGCATTTGTACATGATAACCATGGTACTATACATGTGTATTGAAACAGTTTCGCAATAAACACAAAGAGCAAAGAAGGAAACAATCACTCGTTTCTTTTTCTGTCCTAGGTGTCCTGAGATTTATGCAACTAACTCTGGTAAAGAAGGAAACGCGACTTCGTTTCTGAGTCCGACATCATTACTCACAAATCTTGTGTTCCACTTTGTTCCACTCACCTGCATAGCGTACTAGACCAGTTTTGTAGTGAATTTCAAGTTATATTTTCGTCCCTGCTTAGTGGCAGAAACAGCTCAGAGAACCTGTCAAAAATAGTTGGATTCAGAGTTCTGACTGAAATTCCTCCTGAATGTTGGAGAAAACACCTTATGAGCTGGAACAAGCTCTCGAATTGGTCTAGGAATCATTGGAAGTATGCATGAAATTTGAACACTAAGCCATGTCTTGCTCGACTATTTCAGTTACCACACTAAGGTCAGAATTCCTAATCACAAGTAGCCCGCATTTCATGTAGAAACACTGCGAACGACATCCGACTATACAGGTCACAAAAAGATACATTTATCGATACGATATGACCACTTTATTTTTATTTTGAGGTTATTGAGAATTTGCTAATTGATCTGTAGAGGGAATTTAGGCAATTTATTTGCCAACCCGCACGACAGCAGAGCATTTTGTAACGTACAGTTGTATTCGAACAGACCATTTCCATAATGTATTCAAATTTATGAACATGGATCCTTACCTGCACCGTGACAGAGACTATTCAACCTGTGTCAAAAACATTTGGATCCAAAAGATAGAATACAGGGTTAGAATTGGTTGCTCGCAAAGGGTTGCTATGGAGATCCTTTGTTGCAGAAGTTTGCATACAATATGCAGTACACTAATAACACGGTATACATTCCGAAATTTATCCTGTCACAAGCAGTAGACAATTTTAGTTGTGTACACGTATTAAAATTTATGGACATTTTTTCTTCCCCGAGTGATGACAGTTCATGGGACTTTTTGCTAAGACGATTACTGTCTTGAAAATCAGCGCAGATTATATTTGCTGAAAAGGGTCGGACATTTCGGTCAAAGTTTCGGACAAAGTAGAGATCCTTTGTTCAAGAATACACAAAACCTATGATATCAGGAAAGCACTGTATGTCGTATACATATTGTATTAGATTGTGTGTATCATGCATCTATCCACATGACAAATATTCCTTGTGATGATATTCCAGCAGAATTACACCTGTTGTTTACTGAACATCATTACTGGCCTCATGTGGGGTGTACATGCCTATTGGTTATTTGTTAGTAATGACAAAACCTTAGTGACGGCTCAATAAACGTTCGTATTGAGTTCACTTCTACAATCATGGATTCCCTAGCAACCCATAAAGCTATAGACAGGGCTCATGTAATGTTTGTCTGAACTTCGGGATAAACCAAGTTATAACCCTGCACCTGTGCATGGATTCCGTCTTTTGAATCAAATTTTCTGCAACATTATCTTTGGATGGTACTATAAGTAGTCAGTGTGCAAAGAGACGAAATTATAAAGTTGAATTCATTACGAATCATTAGTGCTCACGGATGAAAAGTTTTGCAAGGGTACAAATTCAGAATTGGCAATATGCACCTGCCTACTGGCCTTCCTTTGTGGTCTGATCCTTCTGGAGATGTGTGTTTGGCAAAAGATAAAGAGTAATACACCTGAATCTCCTATATCTCGGTATAAAAATACCTAAAATGTTGTTCCTTGGTGCGATGCTTTCGTAAGTTATTCAGCTGAAAACATTTTCTGTGTAAACCTTCAATTTCGCTGGATATACTGTAATTTCCATGGTCCCCAAGGACTCCTTCATAATGAGTTTCTATGCAAGCCTTTCACTTGCTTCTTTCGGACAATTTCTATATTATTTGGTAGCCTTTGCTGCGCAAATTTCAAGAGGTTTGTTTTTAACAGGGAGATGGAATCCACTGAGGCCTGGTTTTATGTATGTTGCAGAGTTGCCATTTCTGAAATACTTGTCCATTAGATTTGTTATTCTGTGACAAGACTGATTAAGAGCATTTTGCAGATTGGATTTCAACGCTTCATGAAGTAATTTATCATTATTATTATTACTGTATCATTATTATTATTGTCACTACTATACTACTACTGCTTCTGCTGATACAATTACTTGCACTACTAATACTACTACCGGTACTATTCTTAGTGTATCACCATTATCATCCTCATTGTTACTATCATCATTATTATAAGGACCTACTATCTTCAACCACCTACTATCGACCATCTTCAGTAACATTCATGGACACGGGTTTTAGTCGTCCTTCTCGATCTTTACTGTTTTGGTTCCTGGGCTGGACTGTTTATTTTTTTTATTTATTGACATATTCATATTTATGCATGTGATTCATGTTTACAAGCATTTGTACAGTTGTAGCCGTAGGGCCTTGACATTGATTATGATATACAACTGTACATGTAATGAAAAAATAAACAACACAAAATCAACTATGCAAAACGTACGGGAAAGTGAGGTATAGCGAAACCGTTATCGGTGTATCGCCTACACAGGGAGATGGGATACCGCGGAGATCGAGGTGGGTGATATTTTCGTGGAAATGTGATTGATCGTTGGTACAATACGTGTTCATGCTGTGCTACGTTTATTTACGAGCTGGAATTGACAACCAACAAACTAAATGCGATCACTAATCACATGTCATCGTAATTGACCAACCCATAATCAGGCGAATAATTATAGTTCAGAAGTTACAAATCCCAGCTCGCTGGCCCGACGAAGAAACCGACGGCCACATTACAGTACTAGTAATTCACCGCCCAGCGATGTTTTTCTGCTCGCTAGCACTACGCTGGTGAGTAGGTCATTGGGCTGAGTGAGTGGATTGTCGTGGATCTCTCTCGCGACAAGTAACCCGTTCCCTCGCGATCGGCCGAAAGATCGATGCCGCGCCGGGCGGGCCGGGCTGGGATGGGCTCTCGGTACCCCACCATAATATGCACTGCTTGTGTGTGTTTTCTCGGCTCTGCGTATGCGCACAAGCTGCTGTGAGAACGTGCGCTGACCGGCAGGCGGCGATCAGCGCAGCCACAGTATAAAATAACGATGTAACCACAGAACTAGAGTTTTGACTAGAGTTCCGTGGATGTAACCCGGCCACCGGAAGTTTTGATAGATGGCGCTCTTTACAAATAAAGTTCTGGCATCAAAATAATGACTAGTGCAGACGGGCTTTAAAGTTTCGAGCAATCAATTTCGTCCGAAATGCGATCGCGATAAAAGAATCAGAGTTCAAATTCGTCTTTGGGCGCTCAAAACCAAGGAGGTTCAAGATATCGAGTTTCAACTGGCTGTAATTATTCAAACAGTAATCAGTTTTCTATTGATGTACAAAAGAATTCCCACGGGTGCATCTTGGTGGTTTTGATGATCGCGGTTCGATGCCGCCGTCCTAATGCTGAGCAATCTGAAGAATCGTTTTGAACGGTAATAATTATAATGTTGGCTATATTTTATTTGCTTATTCATCAAATGAAATAAAATATCACTTATAATAAGTGCATATAAAACAAAAGTCAATCCCGTCCAGAAACAAATATATGTATGTTCAAAAGTGTAGATCAGAGCTGTGACATGTCAAAGTGTTTAAAACTGTACCCTCCTGGACAGTCAGTTTTATCACCTTTCCGCATTCCGACAAAAATTAAACTGATATGGAATCATCTTAAAGAAAATCTTTTTTTTTTTTTTAATTCAAAGCTAAATCAAATTAGTCCTTAAGCATGTCAAGTCGAGTAATCTTCGCCTTAATTCAATCATTTCTTTTTTGGCGCAATTTCTATTCACGCATCCCTGGACATTCCCTAACGCAAGAAAGTGGCTACCGAGGTTGTTTCGTGTACCATGCGGACCTCAACCCGTTGGAAGATCATGAACGGTTGCAGGCCGATAACATGACTATCGATTTCTGCCAAAGCTTTTGTCGGATGAGCGACTACCGATACTACGGTCTAGTAAACGGAGACCAGTGCCATTGTCGATCTGGCGTCGTCGCAGGGCCTCGGCTAGAGGATAGTCTCTGCCAAGCCGTGTGTAGCGGTGATCGATATTCGAGCTGTGGGGGCTCTTCGTCAATGGCAGTCTTTGAAGGTACGCTTGTACTCTAAAATGTCTGATATCCGTCAAATTAGTAATTTATCCATTGCATCCCATGTACATGTATAATTCTACTCGGAGAATTTCAAATATTTTCCCTTCAGTATATAGGGGCAAGCATGGTATTACCGGACGCATGGTATCACCGGACACGCACATTTTTGCGTACGAATGACATTCTGTACGCGCGAGACTTCGTAGATTAGCCTCAGAGAACTTTCTGTGGGCAGAAATCGCAAAAAACGCCACATAAAAATGTAAAAACACGAAAAAAAAAATCACATTTTAGGTTCCTACCTCCAATTCATAGTTGATCGAGTGACCTGCACCTCTTCATAGTTAATATTTATGCATGTTTGAATCACATTTCACGACTGAAATTCTACGAAAGCCCACTAATATACAGGAAAAATGCTTAAGATTTCAATGGAACCAAAAGTTCACTGATCAATATCGGAAATTTGTAGCTATCGTCCTCAAACGCGAACGATGCGAAAATAGTTTGTGCGCTAAGGGGCCCGCAACTCATCACCCGCGCGTGCACCTCCCATAGACAAAGCACGTAGTCTAACCAGTTGTCGATTTCTCACAAGGTTTTATTGCGTGAACTGTTCGAAATGGTCAAGACAGACATTTTACCGTAAAATACGAAATTTGAGCCTCATTTGCAGATTTTCTGTTTGTCATCCGCTCGGTGAGAATGTGTACGGTGATTTGTGGGATGAATTGTGATTCTGGTGCAAGGATTAGGTGCGAAAGACCTCGATTATTCGATTACGAAAATCACGTCCGGTAATACAATGCGATTTTGCACCGCGCAAAAAAACACTATTTTTAGAGGGGTATGTTTGAAGCATATTTTCTAAAACCTGGAACGGAGAATCGACATAAGTTCGCTGAATTCGTAATTTCCATGAGTCTTTAAATAAGTGGTGTTATTTTTAGCCGAAATTTCATTCTATGAGTACGGAATTCAAAGCCACAAAGAAAAGCGTCCGGTAATAGGATGTGCCACCCTATATATATATATATATATATATTTTTTTTTTTTTAATGTATCGATGACCCGTGTTTTTATTATTTTTGTTTTGTTTTTACTCAGTCCAAAGTTTCCTTCCAGGTGATTTGGAGTTTTTAACTTGAGTGTATTCAATATAAGGCCTTTTGAATGCCTCAATTGTGCGTGTCACTTTTTGTGCTTATGCCGAGCACTTGTTATAGTTCCAATCAGGGAGGTCTCTTCCCACCTCCCTGTTCCAAGGCAACAACTGTCTTGTTATGTGCATACCGCTGAGTAAACAAATCATGTTTTATTCTGAAACAAATGAAAACGGGCTCACAAATAATTATGGGTCACATACTGTAGTTTTTATCACATATGCATTCCTTATGTTTGGTTTATCTGGTCTGCATTTCTTATCACATCTGCTCTTCGTTTCTCACTCACAACACCATGAAAACCGCTTAATCGGGGCTTGCAGCCAAATAAGCCTGCTCTTATGGAGGTCCCGTCGTATACTTCTCTTTGTAAACCAGATTTCCATTTTAACCAGTTATCTTGGCAATGACAACGACAACGAATCTTATTTCTTAAAACGGCCCCTCCCGGAGCATGGAAGAATTACATTGGGTATATAAAACACACGCACATACGTACACACACAATCTTTGGTAGTCAAAGCACTTAAAAAATCGGCAAGATTTAACAATAAGTTTAGCACGCTGTGTCAATTGACACATTTTACATTTTGCTATAACACTACGACTATACTTACCATGACCGTTAAGAAAAAAAAAACTATACAATTTCCTAGACAAATTCTGAACTTTGTATAGACTAATTATAATTACTGTGTATGTTATTATGTATGAATATTCTTGTGTTTGTTTATAATTGACAAGGTGCAAGAATTTGTGCAATTATTATTGATGTAACATCATAATTATACGAGGAGTAAATTGATTTGACGCTGAAACTGAGGTAATTATTTTCTAAAACAGCACTGACTAGAAAACTTTGGAGCAAATTAATGCCTGTCCGCGCTTCTCCGATTTCAGACTCCCCATTCTTTAAGAAAACTGCCCAATAACTCTCGACAACTTAAATCAAAAGCTGTTACTAGGAAAGCAAGGTCATTTTCGAGAACATCCTTTCAAACATAGATAATAAAAAGAAAGTTAATTTTTCACTCATTATCCTCGTACTGTCAATACGGATGGTTTTCTATTCTTTCTTGGTCAAGTACATAGCTGATACACGTATCATGTCAGATTTCAACCAATTTAAGATGGAATGATGCAATGAATTTATTATGATATTTTATACAGTATCACATATAGAGTTAGACGGAGGAAGCTATATAGAAATCGTAACTTCATTTATTATATTGCTTTGTAATTGCATATGCATTCGAATCATTATGTACGTCATTTCATTATTATATTTGTGTTTATATTTTAAGCTGAAAATGCAGAAAGAAGATAAAAAAGATAAGATTAGCAAGCAAGCAAACAAATTTAATAACAAGGACCAGAAATCTTATATCTATCGCAAACCCCTTTGTGGTCATATATAATTACATCATTACATATAGCACGTGGATACGTATATAGTTGAATTATTGTTTGTGCGATACTATAAATAGTATCAGTCAGTTTGCAACTTAATGTGAATATAAACTTAATGCTTGCAGTATTTTACCTATTATTCAACTTTCAATGAAATTAAGTTTTCAATATTTACAAACTCAATTTTCAAATCTTTCAGTTCCACGTACAATCGGTGGGACGGATATTCCATCTTTCCGTCGCCCCCGAATCTTAACCACCTCAACCTCGCAGCCGTCCAATCCTATTTCAGCAGCAGTAGCAGAAGCAGCATCGACACCTCGAGGTGAGTATTATTGGTTGTATTCTAAGATTTCCCCTTTTTATGGGGCTAACTTGACAGGCAATGATACAGTAAACATTGTAACTTTCGTTTTCCGTAGGTTTGCGATGTAAAACGAACATTGAAACCATCGTTTGATTTGAGTGTCTTCTCACTTGTATAGAAATGGCTGTTAATGGTTATTGGTCATATGAAAAAAAAAATGATATTAGTCGTACACTGTAGTTGCTGATATATCTTCAAGTTACATCGCTGCTCCTTGACCGGTCTAAAACAAAAACAAAAAGCATACAAATAAAGGACAAATCATTAATTCTTTAAATTCAGGATTTCGTTATAAATACACAAATTCAGTGATTATTGGATAATGTATAAAACTGTTTGTTTCCTCCCCCCCCCCCCCAGTGTTCTAGGAGTAGGCCTATATGCTCCCTTTAGTTTACCTCAGTACAATTTAAGGGTTACGAAAACGCGTAGTAACATCAACGCATAAAAATATGTTTATTTTGTCATGTGTTTCTTTTGTGCTCTGCTCGTACACGTCAATTTGAGAGAAAGGATGGCTATGGAAAAGGCGACTGTTCTATATAGCAGAATACATGCGACACGATGAAATGTTCAATATATTCTGTGCAACGTCGGTGTAGCCACTGAGCTCTTTGAATATCTTCAGTTGTTGATCCACTTGTTCATATATTCGATTTGTCAATTTCTAACGGTGTGTTTCCTGACAAGATGAAACTGGCCAAAGTAATTCCATTATTTAAGAAGGGTGATAAATCTGATGTCAGTAATTATCGTCCAATTTCATTATTATCATCGTTGTCCAAAGTTGTAGAGAAACTCATTTATAAGAAAACTATTGGTTTTTTGAAGTTGCATAATATTTTTACTAATTCGCAATTCGGTTTTCGAGAGAAGCATAATACAACTCATGCTCTTTTATATTTTATTGATAAAGTGGCTCACGCAATTGATAATCACTCTCATTTAATTAGTATTTTCTTGGACTTCTCCAAGGCCTTCGACACTGTTGATCACGATATTCTACTCCACAAGTTATCACATTACGGAATACGTGGGAAGGCCTTGGAGTGGTTCAAGAGTTATTTGGAAAATAGAAGACAGTTTGTTATAATCAAAGATAATTGTTCAGTGATAAGAGAAGTAAATTGTGGTGTTCCGCAGGGAAGTTTATTAGGACCACTGTTATTTATTGCTTATATTAATGATTTTTGTCAGGCATCTGAAGTACTTTCTTTCATTCATTTTGCTGACGATACTAATGTATTTTTTGCCCATAATGATGCTAATTTTCTTGTTCAAAAAGTTAATTCTGAATTACAAAAAGTGAGTAATTGGGTAAGAGCCAACAAACTATCCTTGAATGCCCAAAAAACGAAATACATGATTTTCAGTAATACTGTTGATACTCTGAATACAGCTATAGTTTTGAATGATATTCAGTTAGAAAGAGTTTCACATCTTAAATTTCTTGGAATTATTGTTGACGACAAACTTTCCTGGAAGTTACATATTGATTATATATCCAACACAATCTCGCGTAATATAGGCGTTATAAATAGAATGAATTCGTATATTCCACAAAAATCATTACTTATGTTATATTCTTCATTGATATTGCCTTATCTTAATTATGGTGTTTTAGTATGGGGTAACACTCATCAGAATCTACTGGATAGAGTGTTCCTTCTACAAAAGAAAGCTCTCCGTATCATCTGTTATCCTTCCATACCCTCCCACTCAAATTTGTTATTTTCCTCCAATAAGCTATTAAAAATTAAAGATTTGTTTTTATATAATTTGGGGCAATTTATGTACATGTACAGCAACGACTCACTCCCGTCCATTTTTGCTTCTATGTTTCAAAGAAATCAATCATTCCATGAGTATCCCACTCGACGCTCCAATGAATTTCATTTACCTCTTTTACGAACGATGTTTGCTAAGAACACACTTATTTACACTGGCCCAACTTACTGGAATTCCCTGAATAATGATATAAAAGATTCCCCCTCTATATATTCATTTAAAAGAAGATAAAAGTTTTTTTTATTGCAATTTTATGATCCCACATAATTGAATTAGCCTGTTGGCTTATTTCAATTCCTTTTCGAAGAACTTGGCTTACAAGTGATATACCGTATTTTCTCGTCTCTCTTGTCCTGAGACACCTACAGAGTAGGTTTGATTTCATTTATATTATTTCTGCATCTATTTCTCTATACTTTTCTATATAATGGTATCCTTTTCACGCATCCCATCATTTTTTTTTCAACGAATTCTGTCGAGGATCACTGGATCTGTTCTGTCTTTCTGTCCGTTGTATTGTCTTCCTGTTATATTAGTCTTGTCTCGTTCTGTCTTGTCTCGTTCTGTCTTGTCTATGAGTCCCCCTTTATTAGTTTCGCCGTCCCAGTTTCGTTTTCTGTTTACTCGCCTGAGTATGTATGTCTGTTTGATACTCAATCTTCCTAGAGGGCTTCCAGACTTTTTTCTTTTTTACTTTATTCCCAGTCTTTCTTCCCCTTTTTGCATCCGTTCAATTTCTATTGACATTCTGTACTTGAGGGGCCCACATTCTACAAGCATTGTCTTTTTAGTGGGTCCCTCCATTTTTCGATGTCTTACCTATTATGTCGTCCTTATCACTTCAGTCAAGTTTCATTACAACGTATTTCTTATTCCAAGGTTCCTCGATTTTATTTTTCTCAATTTACTTTGTCTTGACTATGCAACCTTATTCTCTGTTACCAAAGAAAGTAAAATGTTTATGTTCTTTTCGAAAAATGAAATAAAGCATGAATTGAATTGAATTGAATTGAATTGAATATTAGTATCAATTGGCAAGAGCAATAAACAAAAAAAAAAGAAAAAAAAAACAGATATGATTAACCTTCTCCCTCCTCCATCCCTCCAGAAAAAGAACGAGAGAGAAAAAACAAACAAACTTTCAGCAATCACACCAACAAGCGTAGACCTATGTATAAAACCGAGTGACCTGTACTGTATACATATTGCTGCCTACAATGCAAGAATCGTAATTGATGATGTTCAGGAATGAAGAGCAACGCAGGAAACCAAAAGATGTCGTTTTGAAGTACTCTTCAGGTAGAATTTCAAGAATTCAAAAGCTTGAATGAAATAAGAAAAACATAGAGACTGAAAATATAATTGGGCAATTATATAGTAACAAGGAAGATATATACAACATCACCCGCTGCTTATAGTCACACTCTGTTTTCCCAATGAGATGCTGCACGACTTCAAATTTTGGTGAATATAGTGGAAGAAGGATGTATTTAGAAATAAACCCATTGTTGGAAGCAGTCTAATAAAAATCAGATGTGTGTAGACAGGAGCAATTTGTCGCCAATTCTTGAATGCAATTATCTTTAATAGAAAAAACTACAGATAGCCTGAAATACCCCCCAGAAAAAAAATCAAAGTTCAATTGTTTTGTGAGAGTTGTCTACACGAAAATTTAAATTTCGATAACCCCATGACTACTAATTGTGTATATCGTGTTTGTTTTACTTCTTTTTTTTTTCCACATTCGCAGCATGTATTAGGATTGTGGTCCATACTGGAGCCTTAACTGTGGCCGTGATAGCCTGTTTTGCGTTTGCGGTGTTGTCAATCATATTTCTCGTATATCTAAAGTAAGTCCAGTTTCTTTGGTATTTGACGCTACTAACGAAATGACCTAGACTGTTACTGATTTCCTTGTTTGCTTGTTGTTGTTGTTGGTGGTTTTTTTTTTTTTGGCCACAGGGATTTTCCAAGATGCATATGAACACTCTGAAATGAAAATCCTTATTACTATATATATAGACAGAGAGAGAGAGATGGATATACATACATACAATACATACACGTACGTATTTTTCCCCAAAAAGGAGGAACAGTGAGAGGAACAATAATTTCAAAGCTAAGCACCGTTTCTCTCGTTACTATATCTCATAATTATATTAATATGTAATTGTGGTTATGACAAAAGCAGTCGCTTATCATAAATACAGTAACCCTTGCAATGCGCAAATTTCGTCGATCACAAACAGCAGATAGTCTGGTGACAGCAACTACATAATACAGTAATGACAGTGTTGTATGGATATTTATTCAGAGCACATGGTTTATCTCAAACCTATAAATGCAACAACCAATGACAACAGGAAACTTGAGAGAAGAATCATACGTCTACGTGATGACATGAAATAGATTATAGCATGAGTGCATGTCACTTGACAAACAATCTAGGTCGACGATTTTTTTTTTTCGTCATACTTCAAGTTGTTTAGAAATGAACTATTCTCCCTGATGATATCTTGTTGTCAATTATATGAAATAATGTCAATATCTCATTTTACAACACCTGATGAGATTTGAAATTGGTGTTAAACTTTTAATCTCAATAGTTACGTTCAGACGGGAGCCCTTAACCTCGAAGTTAGGAAACTTCGAGGTTAGAGCTTGTAGTTAGGGACCGTGAAGACGCACTCGTAGTTAGCAAACCTCGAGGTTTGCTCGATGTTTCGAGCCACGAGAAATCTTATGGTTAGCGCTCTAACCACGAGCCGCGGGGGGTCCCCACTCGTAGTTAAGCACCGTGTGGACACAAAAAACAACGAACTCGAAGTTAAGAGTGACCTCGCCGTAAACTCCAGCCCCACAATTTCCCTCTGCTTCCGGGTCACCCTCCCAAACGTACACCACAAATACACTACACGTGAAAAGGCTATGACGCACGACACAACAACATCATCTTTTCTTCCCATGCGCTTGATCTCTGAAACTGAACACGTCGAACTCTCTACTGTATTCTATATTCTTCTCCGACGCTAAAAAAAAAAAAAAAAAAAAAAAAAAATGTTTTCGACGAATATCTTCATAAAGGCATAAAGTCATCAGTGCAGTGCTATCTCAGCATACCATGACAGAGAACAAGAGTACCTGTAAGCGAGTCCGACAGGGTTGGACTAAAGAATAAATAGACGTCTTGTTAGCAGTGTGGGCTGAAACTTCCGGTTTTGTGGTTTTAACATCGAGTGGGACCCACTCGTAGTTACGGGGGGCAGAAGCTTTACCTCGAGGTTTCGTAACCTCGAGGTTAAGATTCGTCGTGTGGACACACGTCGTAGTTAGGGGGCAAGAGCTAAACTTCGAGGTTTCCTAACCTCGAGGTTAGGGCCTGCCGTCTGAACGTAACTAATACCAAATATTTACCTCAGAAATTTTCATCTGTCAACAACACAGCCTTCATCAGCAGAATGACCCGTCTTCGCCTTGAAGACTTAACGGTCGATAAGCGGGTCATAAACTTTCGGAAGTTGAACACCAATTTCAGATGAATTTCCAATACAGATGAGCTTCTACTCCAATACCCGAAGAGATCCTTAATACCCAATCGGTCGACTGCTAAATTTTACCTTGATCAGGAAATTTATTGCTTTATACATTTAGAATAACCTCGATAGTATGATAGTTTGATTTTTTTTTTTCATTTCTCCTTTTTCAAATTTGATCTTCTCATGATACTATCCGGTCTTCTCCTTGTTCGTCTTCTCTTCCGTCTTTGCCAGGAGAAGAGGAAAACGGAATGGTCTTAGTCGGGATACTTCCGATAATCGAGACACGTATGCAGGGTTGCAATCTGTGTCTGGCCCCGATTCAGTCTACCAAGGATTGAGAGTGAAGGCCGAGTCGAAGGCCAGTGATCCTCCAGATCAGGTTTACGAGAATCTGTTCGTTATGGCTCCGAGAGGGGGAAAGGGGCACCCTCGTATCGTTCAAATACCGGCGACTCCGGGTGTGTGAATATGCGAATACTTGAAAGGTTTTACAGTCTTAGAATGAAAAGAACATTGTAGTGCCTACCCCCCACCACCCCCCCCCCCCAAAAAAAAAAGTGCACTACAATGAGATTCAGAACAGCAGGACATTTTGTCTTTTTTATGTTGAGAAAAGTAGAGAGGGCTGTGTTGAGAAAAATATAACGTAGATAATAAGATATTGCACAAGGGGAAAAAAAACTATCACTATGAATATGTAACATTATACATTATACACATGTCTTATTACAATAATATGCCATGTTTAGGTTTCTTCTAGAGCTATATACCTTTCACAAAACAGTAAGCCACTAACACAGTTTGTATATTGTCATTGACTTCGAGAAATTAGACATTTTTTTTTTATTTTCCCTTGTTTTTAGACGACATAAACTAGTCTTCTCCATGCTTTCCGATCACAAGGTCATGAACGACATGTAAATTTCTAAGAAGACACCAAAAGTCGTTGGGGCTCAAGAATGTATAAAATGATGACTTGTGTATAAGTCATATGTTAATAAATATGAAATAAGATATGAAATATTCACGAACTTATGAAAATCAAAAAATAAGCGGAGGTGCTGTAATCAGAGGAAACTTCAGCATCGATTGCTCGGGTCCGTCATGGACGAACATTGAGAATCTCATAAACGAAGTTTGCAACATTAAGTATAAGCATGTGGGAGTTTTGATTACCCATACAGAATCAGACATTACCATTTATAGATAAAACATCAAACATCGTGTAATACTATAATCCATATGTTCGTTAATCTCGACTCGTGTTTTTTCCATGGCATGGGCTTGAAATGAGTGGAGGTATAGATGGGCATCTCTTCTGGATCGACTCTGTTTATACCAAGGAAGAGTATTGTGTGAGCAATTACATTCCAGAGCCCATTCACAAATTCTGCTGCACTTTTCATGGTTTGGATAATATACCTGTATAGCCTATATGAAGTTATAAACAGAAGGTGCTAAGTTCTGGAATGAAGTGGAGTTATATTATTCAAATGCAGCAGCCCCCACTGAACACATTCCAAATTTGGGCTTAGATTGATTTCCATCGCAATGGCATCTTCTCACTCGACGTGCACCCTTCATGAATATCACGCTGTGTTATGGCTCAATGTAACGACATGATCTTATTTGCCAAGGGCATCCTCTTTAGCCTGAAGGCCCTGCCCTACCCCAGCATTGCCAGGTATACCCTTTCTATATAAGCATTGGCCAATAATAATTATAAGAGGTATCGCTTTTAGAACATTTTGTTAAAAGAAAGTATACCCCCATACGTATTGGGCAAGCTTTGAAGAACGCGGTTTTGTTTGTTCAGCAGTCCGGAGCCTCGTCAACATTCCTATCAACTCATTTGCCTTCAATGAATACCGAAATTAGTACATCTTGTGATATGTGATAAAGAGGAGACGGAAGATTTACATACATTTTATCAAAATAAACTGATATTGTTTTGATAATAACTTATTCATAAAGTTATGGGGTCTTCTCATGATTGTTTAGTCCCCATTCATGACTTCTGTGTTTTGCATAAGATCGAATCTTAAAGGACAAGTTCACCTTCATATACAAGTGGGTTGAGTGAATGCAGCAATATTAGTGGAACACATCATTGAGAGTTTGGGGGAAATCCGACAATCTGTTCCTAAGTTATGCATTTTTTAAAGTTTCTGCGCAGTCTCTCCTGGATGAGAAGGAAAATAAAAAGAGAATTTCACAAAACGTGACTTTTTTAAATAAAGTGCACTTTTCTTCCACTTGTTACTGACGTATGTTAAGGGTAATATCATTTTATTATTTCCCCTGCCTTCTGAAAGAGAGAAGTCGAGTGTTCTTTTATTATGCGAGAAAAGTGAAAATATGTTGAATTTTCTTAATTCTTTCATTATATCGTTGTACACATGTGACATCAGAAGCTATAGTAGTCTTCTCATCCAGCCGTGACAAAGCAGAAAGTTAAAAAATTCATAACTTTTGAACGGATTGTCCAATTTTCCTCAAACTCTCACTGATGTGTTCAACTAATATTGCTTCTTCTTCTTCTTTTTCTTCTTCTTCTTCTTCTATAATCTTCAAAGGGCTATAAAATGCAGCCTATCACGAAGATGAATACAACTTGTGTGTACGATGAGAGGAGGGGTGTGGGCTTAATCACAGGATGTGATTTTGAGGTGGGTCATTAAGAGCTCCTTGAACTGCTCAGGTGAGACTGCACAAACTACAGAGCTTGGAAGTTTGTTCCACTCAGGTATGGATCTCTTGGCAAATGCAAATTTGTCGATGTTGCCCCTGGGGCGGTATGTTTGGAAGCACATGTCGTGATTTTTCCTGGTTTTGGACGAGTTGATTGTGAAGAATGTATCTGGATGAATTGCAACAGAGTCGTTCATGATTCTGTACACCACAGTTAATCTGCTCACAGTACGTCGTGAAGATAGGCTGGGCCATTTCAACTTATTAATCATACTGGTCACACTGCTCGTTCTTCTATAATCAGCTGTGACAAAGCGAGCTGCCTGGCGTTGAATCCTTTCCAGTTTTTGAATGTCCGAGGCCATGTGTGGATACCAGACACTACAGCAATATTCTAGATGGGGTCGTACAAGGGACTTATAAGCTGCCTCCCTGAATGACTGAGGGAAGAACCTTGTGTTACGCCGGATGAAACCAAGCTGTTGATTAGCTTTCATGGAGATTGCTGAGATATGTGATGACCACTTGAAGTCATTAGATAACGTGACACCGAGATATTTAACAGACTCACACTTTTGAAGAGCAGTGTTATGGATGTAGTAGCTGCAATTCATTGTGGATCGGGAGGGGCAAAATCTTACTACGAAACACTTGCTGGGGTTAAATGACATCAGCCAGGTGTTTTCCCACTGCTGCAGTGCATCAAGATCTTTCTGTAGCATCCGGGAGTCTGTGCTACTGCTGACTTCCCGGTATAACATGCAGTCATCTGCGAAAAGTCTGGTTGTAGATGAGGTTACTTCAGGCAGGTCATTTATGTAGAGAAGGAAAAGTGTAGGGCCCAAAACGGTACCCTGGGGAACTCCCGAGGTTGCTACATTCACTCAACCCACATGTCTATGAAGGTGAACTTGTCCTTTACTGAATATTGTATGATACTGTGAATATCGGAACCTATATAACAACGTCAATATTACCATTGTTCATCTATAGCAGCTGCAGGAACAAAATCAGTAACAACAAAAACGATCTTCATCACCGAAAGTTGTTGATGAAATGACGGGCATCCATCCCTCTGCTGCCCCATCACCACCCTCTATACCGGTATAATAGCTTAATAAAGCTCTACAGGGCGCCACAATACCACGTGACAAGTCGGCTCAACGAAACTGCCACGGTGTTGTAATTTTTGAGACTCTCGCAGCTATGAATAGAAACACGCGCGTGGGCACAATAGACCATTTTCATCATGAATTCAAGTCACGTGCATTTTATTTCTTTTATATAAGAAAGGAGATACGCTTGGCAACTCAAAATTTGTCAGACAACAACAACGAACGCCAACAATCATATAATACAAGCTAAAGAGGAATGAATTGTAAAGCTCCCATCGGATTGCATGTGGACGTGTAAAAGATGGATTTGATGAATTGAATGATATAAACTGGAGTCACGAATATTACCAGAATAACTGTAGAAAGAATTGATGGTGGTGGATACAAAACTCAATATAATTATACCAGAATGATGGTGTCTTACGTGATCATATATTAAACTATATGCTCCCTATAGCACCCTCATCTCTCGATTGAATTAATGTACTAGATATTTAATTCTCATTACTCCTTTTCAAGAAACTCATTTTCAAGGGTTTTCCAAGGATTGAATAATACAGATGCATTTTTTTTTACATTCTTCATATTCACGATCATAATACTCGGAGATGATATGCATAGAGAGAGAGGAGCACCGATGCATAACACACTGGGATCGCGGGAGGTATTTTAATGTGTATGTGTGTGGGAGGAGCGAAGGTGGGGGGAGGGGTTCTTTTCAATCCCCTTCGACGAGAGGAAGGATCCCTCGAAATGCATGGGCTATCGTGTCTCCCCCACCCCCCCAAAAAAACACAAACAAACAAACAAACAAAACAAAACAAAACAAAACAAAACAAAACAAAAACAAAACAAAACAAACAACAGAAAAATCTGCATAGGCCCTATATGTTTATGTATATATTATACTATAATATTGTTCATTTCTGCTTTTTGTTGTTGGTAGCCAAAAGTGTGTGAACAGAAGGGGCTGTATATTGCTACTACAATATTATTAGTATTATCATAATCATTTATTCGGCCTTCAGTCATAGATATCAATATTATATTATTCAAAATAAAAACGCACAATGGAGAGCTATGGGTGCACCAGGTTGGGCAGCCCGGGTCTGGAAAGAGCCAATGAAATGACCTGGGCATTCAGGCCATCCTCCCAACTCACCTGGTGCACCCATGCAAAACAGTATACCAATATATTGATAATTTATCGCAGGTTACAGTATAAATACACAATATACGAAATAAACAAATATACAAATATACCATATCAAAATCTAAAATTGATTTTGATTTTGATATAAAACTGAATTAATCACATTGCAAGAGTCATAAACCTACAAGGTTGACCGGAACAAGTAACCAAAACGCAACCCACCGGAAATTTATAATATTGTTAATGTTCGCTTTTTGTCGTTTTTCAGCTATAAGCATGATAAGTGTGTGAACAGAAGCCAGGGGCTGCATATCGCTACAAATATGCTATATAAAAATCTAAATTGATTTTGATTTCGATATCAAACTGAATTTATCACCAATATTGCAGACCCGGGCTGCCCAACCCGGGCTGCCCAACCTGGTGCACCCATAGCTCTCCATTGTGCAGTCACCGCTGGATGAGAAGACTACTGCAGTGTATGATGTCACTTGCGTACAACAATATATGGAAAATATAGAGAGAATTTCACAAAATTTCATCTTTTGAAAAAAGTACACATTCCCTTGACTCGTTAATGACATATGTTATGGGTAATATTATTCCCATTGCATTTAGAAAGAGGCAAGTCAAGTGAAAAAAAGTGAAAATACGTTGAATTTTCTTTACATTTTCTTTATACTGTTGTACTCATATGACATCACGAGCCTTAGTAGTCTCCTCATCCAGCGGTTCCAACACAAAAGTTTTAAAAATTGATAACTTTTGCATCGATTGTCCAATTTTCCTCAAACTTTCACTGATGTGTTCTACTAATATTGCTGCATTCTCTCAATCCTTATGTTAATGAAGGTGAACTTGTCCAGTAAGAAGTAGGCCCTATGCGAACACAATTTGTCTTAGGTAGAGTCCCTATAGTCTTAGGGCGCCAGCCGTTTCTGTGGGTTTTTTTTAATAATAGTGGCGTAGCAGTGGTGTGAATTAAAAAATACGCTGCCCGGTAGACCGCCGGTGTCACAGGCGACCCGTTTCGGGATCCGGGCGAACCGATATACTGGCCGAATTCAGTCGATTGGTTCCGCCGGATCGAATATACCGCACAATAGGCAGTACGCAGAAACGTTCCGCAACCGCCGATCCTATCCGGGTTGTGCGAAAATATATCTGCTTACTGCAGATGCCTATACCAAACAAAAAAAAAAAATGTAAGCAAGCTATTTCTTCATTTCTTAAATAAGATTAATGACAAACCTATGTTTACGTTCTGATAATGTCCCTTTAACTGAATCATATTATAGCCTCGTACTTAAATTGCGCTCGAACAAATGGCGCGAAGAAATGAATTACTGTACAAATTGCATGCACACATACGTACGAGTCGATCATCTGGAGTTGTTACACAGACAGTATGATGCGATTAGCCTTTATTTAGATAAAACTTAAAAGAATAGTTCAACGAAAGAGCATGATAATACTGGAGTTATACATTAAATTTTATAAGAGACTGCTTAAAGTGGGAAGGAAGAGAGAGGGGGGTTTTGCTTGTAGGGTACAGCGTGGATAAAATTTTAGTAACAGGCTTTTTCAATGAGCAGTGTTCTGACAAGAAAATGGTTGTACAGCTGTACTTAAAAAAAAATATTGCTTATTCTGCAAACATATTGTGTATACAGGGGACTAAAATGGAGCTATACATGTGGATTTAAAGCTGTTATAACTCGAGATGAATAACATTTTCCTTTGTATCATTTTTTCCTTATTTTTCTCCTTCGCACTCTCAATCTCTTCTTTATTTTCTTTCTTCTTAATTCTATGTTTTTTTATCCGCCAGCCCGCAGCTTTTACCCTTTTTACTTTTTATTTATATAGTTCCCGTTTTGGGATACATTAAACCACATTTCTGTCTGTTTCCTGTCAATTCATGTTACAGGTAGTTTACTAGCTGTTTTTTTTTCCATTTTCTTATCTCTTTTAATTTCTGTCTATCCCCTTACCACTACTGGCTTCACATCTTTTACATGTGCATGTAATATGTATTTTCCATCTAAAAAAATGCATATACATGTATGAAACTTAATGTGTACGAAGAGAAAATTAACTTCTTTTTTTTTGTGGAACACCAGATTTTGGACACAGGTGGACTGTTTGAATATTCAAGTTAGGGTATTATTAGGGGTTCAGGTTAGGGGTTCAGGTTTCCAACTAAACAAAAAAATCAACAAATAAATAATAAGAAACCTGCAATATAAAAGAACTTTCAATTCTTTTAGGAATTCAGACTTCATTTGATACAAATTTACTTCAAATTGCTGATATACATCATACATAAACAAAGAGGCCCTAACTAAAGGATGGACCCACCTTATCTGCCCACTACACATGCATTTTTTTTTTCAGTCCAAACCGATTTTGTATAATGTACTTTGAATTTCTCGTAGAATCGTACATGCTCTCTAATATTTCATATAGTCCAAGAGCATATGCTCAAAATAGGATTATACCTCGACATTTCTGGTAACAACCTGATTTTTTTTCCCCGATATGTCCAGAAATATGTGTAGAATAACGTACTTAAAGTCCTTATAAATCCTCCTTGAGCTTTTCCCCCAATCCAAGATGGCGTCCGAAATGGCCGCCATTTCCTGAATATCTTTATTACCTTTCAAGCAGGCAACCCAATACAAAATTTAAGTGTCTAAATATATCATGTAACAAGTTTTGAAACATGAAGAACTCAATAAAATACACAATAAGAGATGTTGAATCACACAAGTTCCTCATCCAAGACGCCTCCAAAATGGCAGCCATTTCCTATATATCTTTATCACCTTTCAACCAGGAAGCCCAATACAAAATTTAAGTGTCTAAATATATCATGTTTTGAAGCATGCAGAACTCAATGAAATGCATAATAAGAAATGTTGATTCACACAAGTACCGTAATCCAAGATGGCGTCCAAAATGACCGCCATTTTCTGAAATTCTTATACCTTTCAACCAGGTAAACCAAATACCAAATTTAATTGTCTAAATATATGTTTTGAAGCATGCAGAAAACACAAACAAAAAAATCATATCAAGAGATGTTTAAGCACTCATGTACCGATAAAACCGCTCGAACTTTTCCTATATGCAAAATGGCGTGTAAAATGTCCGGCAATAGCAATTATTTTTATCTCACGATTATGTAAATACAAATCAGTATATGATTAGCATGTGATTTTTCATCCGAAAAATATTCAAAAACCTTTTTTTTTTAAATTAAAAATAGTTATTATGTGAAAGGTATACAAATTAAGAGATTTGAATGCTGAAATCAAGAAGTGTGTCCTTGTTACGGGAGAAACATTTCACCATTTGTTTTGTTGCTAAACAGACAGCCTATATGGTAGAAGGCGATATTTTTGACCATATGGTCTATTTTCGTCACCTCAAGCACATGAGATGAAAATTTAGTGCTAGCCTCTTTTTTTCTTTTTTTTTTTTTTGCCAACGCATTTGATGTTTACCATGAGGTGAGTTCCATTTGATACTGTCAATTATTACTTAGGAAGTACAAAACAATTTTTTTTTGTATCTGTACTGCATACATGTTCAAAATAAATGTCTATATTACATGCGCCACAAAATAATGTGCCATTTATCACATGACAATAAATTTCTGTGTTGCAGTCTATCGCTCCAACTAAAAACATAGTGATTTAATATTCATTCATTTCATGTAGATTAGATAGATGAAATCAGAGGATATGACACTCGTAATTATTGGTAAATGGAGGAGGGATACTCCCCTCCCACACGAGGGATTTTTTTTTTTTTTTATAGACTTGAAGATGAAACATGGTAGTGCACACGTTTGGTTTGTTTCCATCAGAAGGAAACAAAAAGATATATTCATGGAAGGGTGCGGTGGTACAGGGTTGCCCCCTCCCACACAAGGGAGATTTTTCGTATTTACAGACTTGACATTCAGAGATCTGGTGCACCCTTTGGGTGAAATATTCGATATTTTTTTTTTGTTGTTGTTAAAAAGAATGGGAAAAATATATATATTCAGGATAGTGTCGGGAGGGGGTGTGGGAGGAGAATATTCTTTCCCATACGATGGAGATTTTGTCATTTTCAACTTGAAACTCAGAGATTTTGGTGAAATATTTCTCATTTGTTTTCATCATAAAGTAAGAAGATTATAATTCATGGAAATATGCGGGGGAGGTGTAGGAGGTGATGCACCCTCCCATAAGAGGGAGTTCTTTTCTTTCAGACCTGAAAATCTCGGGTTTTATGGTGAACACTGTTGATGAAATACTAAATTTCTTTCTCTATTAAAAGTGTAAGTAGAATAAAGACCAGCATATTCAAGCAATGAGCTGGTGGAAGATGTGGGAGGGGGAAACCCCTTTACACTGGAGGGAGTTCTTGCATTTTTATGATCGTCGCCCAGTGCACCCTTGGTGTTATAATATTGAGAAAATTGTCTATCCTCAAAGAGTAGATAATTCATAGTCTCAGTATCCCCAACCCCTCTAACACGGGGGAGCTTTTGCACTTGAATTGAAATAGAAATAGTTACATAATTTACACATTTTGATGGAATATTTGGGACCTGTTAAACAAAGGGGTACTTAATTCATATCGAGGAACTGAGCGGCTGAAGGGTTAGGAAGGGCATATTGCCCTCCAATATGAGGGAACTTTATCATTTTGTAAGTGAAAGATCTGGTGCACACTTTTCAATGACATATTCGGAAATTTGTCAATCTTAAAAGTGTACAAAGTCTATGGAAAGGGGCCGAGCGAGGGACGTTTTGCATTTTTATGATTGCAATTCAACGATAAAATGCATACTTCAGATTAAATAATTGGACAATAATGATTGTACAAACCACCCCCTCCCTTCCCCGAGAGCGGGGAGGGGGGGGGGGGGGGATAAATCCAACTCAACCCATACCCATGTTGTGCACATTTAAGGTAAAGATTCCGCTGGACCTTCAGAGTTTTTGAATCTCTAACATTATTTTGAATTTATTTGTCTTTTGAAACAGGCTAAGAACTGCAATGTGTTGATAAAACAAAACGGCGGCAATTTTGGGCACTATTTGGTTTCCGGAAAGAACTCGCGCGTTTTGTTTTCTTTGTTTGTTTGTTTGTTATTTTTTTTAACTTACGTCACGGTGTTTCATGAGCTCTCAATAAGTATCTAATTGGGTTACTTATGTCTCACAATGTATATTTAGACATTTAAGTGCGTATCAGGGTTATTTAGTCGCAGGGTTATGAGGAAGACAGGAAATGGCGGCCATTTTGGACACAATTTTGGATTTTCTGAAAGTACTTAAGCGCTTTATGTGTGTTTCAGAATCTCTGAAAAAGTAATTTATTTGATTCCTTACTCAAAATGTATATTTCGACATCTGAAGTGTGCACAGGTGAAATCTACTTGCAAAGTTACGAGAAAAAAGAGGAAATGGCTGCCATTTTGGACTCCATCTTGAATTGTGGCACTTGCGTGCTTCAACAACTCTTGAAGTGTATTTCATTGAGTTTTCCCTGCTTCAAAACATATATTTAGGCACTAAAATTTTGTATTTTGGCTACCTGGTTGAACAGTAATATAAGAATTTAAGAAAATGGAGGCCATTTTGGACGCCATCTTGGATTGCAGAAAACGCTCAAAGAGGATTTATGAGGACTTTAAGTATGTTATTTTAGACACATTCCTGGAGCTATCCTGAAAAAAATCAGCTTGTAACCGGAAATGTCCAGGTTAAAACTAATACTCTTGGCCTAATATGTGCTTTGTAATTATCTTGCAAAAGGTTCAGTTTTCAATCGCCCATCTCAACTAAAACTATAGTATCCCTTTAGAATACCTTGCCTGTTTGAAGTTATCTCTGTGTAAGACATTAATACCCCAGAAGAGATAGACCGCCCGCCCCCCCCACACACACACACACATTCATATGCACATACACACGGACACAAACTAGAACAAAGACAACTGAAAACACACACAAAAAAAACAAAAATCACCCCATCATTTGAAGTTGTTACAACTGATTAAAAAAAAAAAAACATGCATGTATAGACGTTGGCGATTATATTGGTCGTTATATCCTACTAAATGATTAGATTCTGAGCGCTGAAAATACATTAAAATGAAGGTGGACTATTTGAGCTCATACGTGTATTTAATATGAAGCTCCGTGTAGTACAGCAGTTAACATGAAACATACCGAACATGCCGACTGCACTAGTAACTCATTCGATCTGTTCAAGACGATTCAAACCAGAGGTTGGCATGACCAAGGAGGTTTGAGAAATGGAGTAACAACAGTTTCATTCCTTTTGATCCCTTGTGTGATGCCGCCACTAAAAAAATATTTGAAGTATGTGCTAAACTGGAGCTGCCTCACAGATGGGAAGACAATCGATTCATGTGGCATTGCATCATGACTCGTCACTCTCAAAGGAAGATATGTCTTTATGACGGTAATTGCTTTTCGCCGTCCCTTCTTAGAAAACAAGCGGCACATTGATAGTACAGGCACGAGGATGTGCGAATAAAAATTGCACAAAAATTGATGAAATGAAAATCAAAATTACTCGTTACATTTTTGCACACAATCTTGTACCGGATTTACTTTTGTTTCATATGCTTTATCATTAAGAGAACATTTATTCTATTTGACAAATAAACAAACAGAATATAGACGATATAATGTTTAAGTTTAAGATGAATCTTCAGATTGCTCAAAAAGACGGCGGCATGGAACCCTGATCATCAAAGGCACAAATGCACCTGTGGAATTCTTTTTTGCATCAATAGAAAAATGGCTCCTTGGCATGACCAACGTCATATCGGGACACGGTGCGCGCATGTACTGTATCATGGACACCATGAGATTAGGGAGAAAAAAAAAAAAGAAGGAATCGCTGTGACACAGCCCGGGTCTCAACTTGGCAACTTTGTTCACAGCCTGGTCCTCCCCACTGTGACTTATGGTTGTGAAATATGGGGCTACTCTCAGTGTGCTTTGCCTGAAAAATTGCACATAAAATTTTGCAAAATAATCCTTAATTGTAAACAATCAACTCCAACTTGTATGATCCTTGGTGAACTTGGACGATATTCAATTATGAATTATGTCAATTGTAGGATGGTTAGTTTCTGGTCCAAACTAATTCAGAAAGATAACTCTTTTATTGCTTACATTATGTATTGTCTTACTTTTAATATGCAAAAAGCTCAAAACGTCCAATCACAATGGTTAATTGCTGTTCAAAATGTGTTGAACAATAATGGGTTTAGTGATATTTGGTTAGCTCAAACATGTAGCCACCTATGATTAAAAAAATGTAAAACAGAGATTGATCGTCCAGTTTATCCCAACTTGGTCTAGTACTGTTAATGACAGTGATTCCTGTATCAATTGTCGCATTTTTAAATGTAAATTTATGCTTGAACTGTATCTCCTGACCCTCCCTCGCAAAATATGCTAGTACTTTGACTAAATTCCGTTTAGCTAACTCTAAACTCCCAGTAGTAGTAGGGAAGTACAGCAATATCAATTATGATGATAGGATATGTCCACTGTGTAACTCGAACAAAATCGGTGATGAATTCCATGTGTTATTTGAATGTAGTTCATTTGATACTCTGAGGCAAGCTTTGTTGCCTAGATACTATTGTAAATATCCAAATATCTATAAAATTGAAAAATTATTGAACTGTAAAAGTAAGGTGAAATTACTAAATCTTTGTAAAATGATTGAGGCTATTGCAGCAAAGTTCAGATCCTCAACACCGTCCTAGACAACCCCCCCCCCCTTTGACCACCAGAATATAGTGTCTCCCCATAACTGCATTATTTTGTATACACTGATTCACCCCAACACCTCTCCACTCATTTCCCCCACCACCAACCCCTCCCCTGCCAGCTTGGTAGTGGTCCCCTTGTTATCAAGATAACTATTCTTTTTTATTGTATTTGTTGAAATTACTGTATAATTTTAAAATGGTTTAATGATGATTAAGATACAAGAAACTGGTTAATCTATTGTTCAAGTGTAAGTAAACTTTATTTTTAAGCCAATAGGAAATCAAATAATCTTAACTATTGTCAGTGTAAATTTTTGTAAAATAATGTTGGCATTTAGTGATTTGAATTTGAAAGTTTGAGCTCGAGTTGTAGGTATTACTTTGAACCATTTTTAAAATATTAATTGTAGTAATTGATCGCAAGTTGTGGACTATATCAACAGAGAATGAGAAGCAAACACGTGTCACATGTCATACATTGGATACTAGTATCATAGCTACAGTTTTAGTGTTTTCTCCTCAAACATCATTTTTGTACAATTTACTGATCTGTTGTATAATTCACATGTCTGTTTATCGCAAGTACTGTACCGTAATGTTGTCATTCTGTAAATATGTATATGTTATATCTGTTCATAGTTACTCATGTTTTGTATCTCATACAATGTTAAGCCTTTATAATGCCCAGTTGGGGCCAAAAGGTGTGTTTTACAATAAAGTTCAAAGTTCAAAGAGAGATTTGGAGTAGTTCATTGGTTGTGGAGGGAGACTGGAAGAGTACATTTTACTGACGGGGTGTTTCCCCTTTACCACTTTGTATACATTCAACGGTAGAGGGCTCACACCTGTACAAATTCGTACCAAAGATACCAAAATAAATGAAGAAAAAAATAATTAAAAATCAATGATGCAGTTTGGCAAAAAACTGAATAGCTGTAGATATTGAGTATGAATTCCTCTACAAACTGCATTTTGGTTGGAAGATGAAAGCTTTTCTGATGGAATTTGAGGGAACTATATTTTATTGGCTGCATGTACAGAAAATAGGTGATTTTTTGAATGAAAAGAACTCGAAGTCTGGCTTTGCGGACCCTTGGACAGAATTTGAGCAGAAGAACACACCATTGGAAATTTGATGGATGAAAGGGTATATCCACATCTCACTTATCCAGGTTAGTGAAGATGAAACGCCTCATTTCTCCCAGCTATTTTACAGAATTTTTTGAATTTTGAATTTCAAAACACGTCTCTATGGGGAATTATTTACCGTGTGAGCCCATAGAGACCCGGATCGAATCGGCGGTGGGGGATCGTATCGGCGGTGAGCGTGTTTTTTTTAGACGGCACAGATTGGGGACCCTATCCCTAAACCTAACCCTAATCCTAAACCTAACCCTAACCATCAAACACTAACCCTAACCCTAACCCTAACCCTGACCCCAACCCTAACCCTAACCCTAACCCTAACCATAACCATAAACCCTAACCCAACGTTTTTCCCATAGGTTTAACACGCGCCATGCCCCAATCTGTGCCGTCTTTAAAAAAAACGCCGGCGGTGAGGCAAAAATCCCGCCGATTGGATCCGGGGGATCCCATATACCGACCAACTTCCGCCGATTCGTTCCGGCGGGAACTTATCTACTGGCCGGAACGGATCGCCTGTGACACCGGCAGCAACCATTCAGCTCCCCTCCCTTCACCCCCCCCCCCCCCCTCATGCACACACACGAGTTAATATACTTCTATATATAATACACATCGAGGGACGAAATCTGTGATTGCGAGAAACACGTCGTTTGGGTCTGCATAATTATATGCCTAAAACGGGGCGAGGTTATTCAATGCCATGGTTGCTGATGATGATGAAAATGACCTTTGTTTCCACGGCCCCGAATATTTTGTTACATCGATAGGTCATCAAATATGAAGAGAGAAAAAAAAAAACCAAAACAAAACAATGACCTCATCTCCATCGTAAAAGCTCAATGACAAGTAGGCCTATCAGCATTAGATTAATCATGACAAATCAAAATTACTTTTGTGGGAAGGAGAGAGGATCATCGCAGCCACAATAATAACCAAGTTTTCCAACTACGGTAATATTATGTGACGAATACATTTCATGTATAATCACTTTCCAACATTCTCTTGCACCGTAACTATAGCAACAATGACGATAGCATTTTCTTGAATATCATTATTTCATCGTTATCATCAATATATTATGGGTGTTTTGTATTTCTTTGGTATTTGTATTCCTTTTCTACTTGCAGTTTCTCTTTCTCTTTTCCGTCAAACATAAATTCCCTCAAGCCTTCCCAAGAGGCTTACAACGTTAAGAATGTACAGGATCAGTCAGGCTCAAATACCGTAATAACTTGGCTGGTCGTGTGCCTATATAGAGTTTGGCGAAGTGTGGCAGAAATACCACACATTTTGGTAATCAAAGAGTTTATATTTCCTGGACATAGGCCTACATGTAAAGCAGTTTCTCTACCCATTGACGTTACACATCGTTTTTCATCAAAGGCAACCATTACTGGTAGTGTATTATTTCCGGCCATATTGTGCCAAGCACAAAGGTTGATTTTAGGTATTATTTGGAAACCCCATGTGAGTTTTCTATATTTTTTGTTCCAGCAACATATAGTGAAATCATTCAAGTCGTTAATTCGCTCAAATGTAGTGATTCAGTAATTCATGATGATATAAGTAATAATCTTCTAAAGAAAGTAGTTTTGAATATTGTTATCCCACTTACTCATATTGTCAACTTCCTGGTGTTATTCCAAGTAAAATGAAACTTGCTGAAGTTATACCTATTCATAAGAAAGAAGATGTTTCCCTTATAAGCAATTACCGTCCTATATCTATTCTCTCTAATTTGTCAAAAGTTCTGGAAAGAATTGTATATAACAGACTGTACGGTTTTCTGATACACATAGCTTACTCACGTCTTGTCAATATGGTTTTAGGAAACACAACTCAACAGACATAGCTCTTATTGAACTCTGTGATAAGATTTCCATTTCATTGTCGAAGAAAGAACATGTACTTGGAGTATTTATGGACCTTAGTAAAGCTTTTGATACCATTGATCATAGTATATTGTTAGAAAAGATGAATGTCTATGGTATACGAGGAACTCCTCTTATGTGGTTTAAAAACTATCTTTGTGACCGAAAACAATATACTATAATAACCTTCACTCTGATGTATTACCAATCAAATCTTTCTATGTTAGTTGTTACCAGAATTGTCAATCTTTGCAACTGATTGACAAATTGCCCTACATCGACGTAAATTTGTCAATCAGTTGCAATGAAAACAGCTTGACGGAAGAACTTCATAAAATTTGAAATTGTCAATCTTGTATACCTTTAACCACTATATGATGTAGAGCATCCCTCTCCTTATATCTTCCTCTCTTTTTTTTTCTTTCTTTCTCTCTCCTTCTCTCATTTCCCTATCTATGAATAAATTGAACGCGCATAATACATTTTTTTATATGATGTTTATGTACATAATTATGTGTACGTTACCCATACTGGACGTCCCAGTCAAGCTTTTTACAGCACAAAATGTATAATAATATATGTTTCATGTACAAACTATGTGCATATTTGTGAATAATGTATGTATATGCATTTTGTGAATAAATCAAATCAAATCAAATATTCCACAAGAACTTCCTTTCCCTTACAGGATAAAATTTCCTTACAGGTTGTGCTCTTTGACTTTCCATTAACTCGAGCGATATATTTCAGGAAATGAAGCAATGTAGAAAAAGCGCGTGATCAACTCATTTTGTGCTCTATTGACAAATTTTTGTTGTGCACGCGTTACACCACATAATAAGGAAGTTGAAATAAAGAAACGGTCACATAAAGACAAGTAAACGGTGAAAGTGGCTTGTAAGGCAGATCGTACATTGTTTTCACTGGGATGCCATCAAAAAAGTTAACCATGGTGAATGAGAAGAGAGGACATCGTCTCG
The DNA here is from genome assembly GCA_033980235.1 of Diadema setosum. Lineage (NCBI taxonomy): Eukaryota > Metazoa > Echinodermata > Echinoidea > Diadematoida > Diadematidae > Diadema > Diadema setosum. The sequence goes on from CM067064.1 coordinate 20,344,272, forward strand.
CTACTATGACAAGCCGAGTAATCATACTGGTTGGTTTGGTCGCTCTTTCTTCTGTTTGTTTAATGTCCGTGAGTATTAAGAGCAATTGCGTAAAACTTTTGTGAAGAGTAACAATATAAAAGCAGTGTGCTTACGCAAGGAGTGATTTCATGTCATCTTGCGAACTCAACAAGCATTGATAAACCTTCACTTTCAATACCTTTATCAAAATAATCATGTATGGAGGATATACTTTCCATCTCTCCGTTTTCGTGAGAAAGACAATTATAGCTGATATCAAAGCAGTAATTCCACTCACAGCTCCTTGAATGGAAGCTATGACCGGGATGCAAATCATGTCACGTGCAGATGGAGATGCAGAAGCAAGATTGTGCATTTCTCTGTATCGTGTACAATAAAAGCGAGAGTGTCTGTGCAAGTATATATATATATATATATATATATATATATATATATATATAGATATATATCTATATAAACTTTGGTTGCTTTATATAATAAAGTGAAACCCAGCAGGAGGCTGCATCTTAGTAACGAAAGGTACGGAAACCTCTCTGAATATGGATGGGTTTGGAGTGAACGTTTTCTTGCGATTCACATGTACCAACATTTTTATTTTCAATGTCGAACTCGTGGACCGCATTTTTTTTTTTTTAATTCAAGTTCCATATTCCACATTCTATATTCAGGTTTCATATTCCATTTGATTTCGGAGTAAAATATGTATAACACAACATTCAATTTTAGACATAATTTCACAAAAATATAATGTATAAGGGCATGTAATATACTGATGTGTAAATATGAGGAACCTACTGAAAGCAATGCTTGTAGGATGTAGGTTCCAAAGAAATACAGCGTTTAGTACAACATGCTAATTACGAAAGATGACGAAACACAAGCGAAAATCGGTATGTCGAGATGATAATAAAATTTTACGGAATGTATACAAAATAGTTTATGATGTTCAAGGTAAAACTCAGGGATTCAATGCTCCATAAAATTGCACTATTGGTCAAAGAAATGTGGTCAAATGAAGTCACCCGAGCGAGGCATCATTGCGAATAAGAACAGATATATCAAAATGGTCACGGCAAGTAACTAAACATAGGATTTTAAAGGACAAGTTCACCTTCATTAACATAATGATAGAGAGAATGTAGCAATATTGTAGAACACATCATTGAAAGTTTGAGGAAATTCGGACAATCCGTTCAAAAGTTATGATTTTTTGAATTTTTTGTGCAGTCACCGCTGGATGAGAAGACTACTGCAGTGTATGATGTCACATGCGTACAACAATATAAGGAAAATATAAAGAGAATTTCACAAAATTTCACCTTTTGAAAAAAGTACACATTCCCTTGACTCGTTACTGACATAATCTTGTTATGGGTAATATTAATCCCATTGCCTTTAGAAAGAGGCAAGTCAAGTGCTCTTTTATTATGCGAAAAAATTGAAAATATGTTGAATTTTCTTTACATTTTCTTTATACTGTTGTACTCATATGACATCACGAGCCTTAGTAGTCTCCTTATCCAGAGGTTCCAACACAAAAACTTTAAAAATTCATAACTTTTGCATCGATTGTCCAATTTTCCTCAAACTTTCACTAATGTGTTCTACTAATATTGCTGCATTCTCTCAATCCTTATGTTTATGAAGGTGAACTTGTCCTTTAAAAAATTGGCTTTTAGATTTTGCTTAAAGGAACTTAGAGAACTTGATTGCAGCCGAACAGAATCTAACTCATTCCAGAAAGAAGGACCTGTAGAAGTACTAAAACTGTGCGAACGGGGGAAAAGTGATATGATCCACTGTGTCTTGTAGGGTAATTATAAATTTCACTGTTTTTAACAAACATTGAGGAAAATAAACTAGGAAGATCGCCAATGGTCAACTTATACATAGAAATTCCAACGTGATACAAATACAAATCAGAAACTTTTAGTAATTTACTGGAAACAAACAGTTCATTTGTATGATCCTAAAATTGTGCACGATTTATAATCCGCAAGGCCTTTTTCTGAATCAAAAATAACGAATCGATTTTATTCTTAGAGCAATTCCCCAGGCCAATATTCCGTAATTTAAGTAAGGTAATAATAGAGTTGAATAGAAGGAATGCAGTATTGGCTTGGGGAAGAGGTACTTCAATTTGTGAATAACTCCAACGTTTTTACACAACAACTTACATAAATAATCAACATGAACTTTCCAAGAAAGATTACTATCAATATAAATACCTAAAAATTGTGTTGAATCTATTTGATTTAACTGCAAACCATTCACTAATACTGAACCTGGAAGAAACTTTATTGTATTACTAAAGACCATATAATTAGTCTTGTTTATATTGAGCGATAATTTATTCGCCTGAATCCATTCAAATGCCAGTTGCAGTTCGTTATTCACAGAATCAAGCAACACAGAAAGGATCTGAGTGGGAATAAAAAAGACTTGTGTCATCTGCAAACAGAAGAAAAGACAGCAGAGAGGATGCGTTGCGAAAGTCATTAATATAAAGAATAAATAAAAGAGGACCTAAGACGGAGCCCTGTGGAACGCCACAACAAATCGAATTTATTTCTGAGTCGTGGTTATTCACAGTAACAAACCGAGTTCTTTCGGTAAGATAACTTCTGAACCACTCCAAGGCCTTTCCACGAATGCCGTAATGATTTAATTTGTACAAAAGTATTTCGTGGTCTATAATTGTGTCAAAGGCCTTGGAGTAGTCCAGAAACAGGCCGACTGTATGCGACTTTGAGTCTATAGCTTTCGTAACTTTCTCTACGAGTAATAATATAGCATGAGTAGTTGTATGTTTTTTTTCCGGAATCCGAATTGATTATCAGCTGAAACATCACATTCATTTAAGAATTTAAGTAAACGATTATAAACCACCTTCTCAAGTATTTTAGAAAAAGAAGACAGTAATGATATTGGTCGATAATTTCCCAACTCATCCTCTTAAGCTTTCTTATAGATTGGTAGAACTTTGGCTATTTTCATATAAGTGGGCACAGTGCCAGTAAGTAAAGACAAATTTAAAATGTGGACTAATGGTGAAAGAATTTCATTTACAATACATTTTATGAGATGATTAGAAAACCCGTCGTGACCTGCACTCTTCTTGGGGGAAAGGGAATTAACAATATCTAAGACCTCTGCTTCAAGTACAGGGAGAAAAAATAAAGACTGAGGATTGGCATTTAGTAGATATGAGTGGAAAGGTCTGTGTGCAGATGAAATGTTGCATGCCAAGTTTGGACCAATGTTAACAAAAAAAAAAAAAGAATTAAATGCTTTCGCAATTTCTCCATCATCTGTTATATTCTTGCCTTCACAGACAATCTTATCAATTACACTTTTATTTTCCTGTTTGTGAATTACATTATTAATTATACACCAAGTAGATTTTACATCTGACTTATGTTGTTCAAACAAGGAACAAAAATAATCCTCTTCGCTTTACGTAACAGGGATGTAAGGGTATTCCGATACTTAATGTATACTTTGATTTATTCAACGCTGTATTATGTGATTTGTATCTGTAAAACAGAGTATTTTTCTTGTTTATGGATCTGAGTAAGGCTTTAGTTATCCAAGGTGAACGTGGAACTGTTTTATAATTTCCTCTTTGATTTCTCAATGGAAAGTGTGAGTGAAATAAGGGTAACAAAGTGTTCATAAATCTATCATACGCATCGTTCGGGTCAATGGAATCAAAAACTTCATTCCATTCCATTGTGGATAAACTATGTTTAAACAGCTGAATATTACAATCAGAAAATATTCTTGTTTGCGATGAATTATTACACATCTTTTGTTTCTGTGATTCAGGTATAACAGGATTGGTAGAAACTATAACGGGAAAATGATCTGTATGTCTGTTACAACAATGTCTGTTACAACAACAACATACGACTCGTGGGTGTCGAGCTCGTTGCATGACTCAGGAGTAACGAGGGATGCACCTCATGAGTCCGACACCCACGAGTCATATTATAGCCCGCGAGCTCGACACAAGTCAAATATGGGCCATGAATCCGACACCAGGCAAAAATGCCCATGAGACCGGCATTACATCACGGGTCTAATGTACGAAGTGTCGGTCTAGTGTGCTTAAAGGGACTGTACAGTGGTGGTTGAGGTGAGGATTCAATTTTGAACATTCCTAAGTGAGATAATGAGAAACCTCTTATGAAATATGATAGAGCATGTAATTTTAAGAAGGATTCAACGTTTATTTGACGAAAATTGGTTTTCAAATGGCTGAGATATCCAAAAAAGTGAAAATGATAAAAGGCGACAGGCCACGCCTTTTATTAGGATCTCTTTGTTTCACCTTGTTTTGGGATATCTCAGTCATTTCAAAACCGATTTTCATCAAACAAACTTAAGATACCCCTTAGAATTGCATGCTCTTTGGCATCTCATAGAGTGGTTTCTCAATATCTCGCAAAACGTTAAAAGCTAAATCCTCGCCTCAACCAGAACTGTAAATGCCCAGTGTCGGTACTGTCCGATGTAGTCCATGGACCAGGCCAGATATTGGTACCTTGTGACCTGAGGTGGCAAAACCTTTTTGGTGTCATTTTGTTTGTCGAGCATAGATATGCTTATCAAGCTATGATAGCATTTCCAAATGAATAGCTTAGTCATAATAAATGAATTTTTAACCAATTTGGTCTCGTTGTTATATCCCTATACTTCTGAATCGAGACTAACCGCTATACAAAGAAGAGCACTGTCTTCTGTATGTCCACAGGTGTTCGGGGCCCCATTTCATAAAGCTGTTCGTAAAGTTACGAACAACTTACGAGCGACTGGTGATCAATTCTGATGTGCTATACTTATCAGAATTTCTATAATTCAGCACAAGAACTGATCACCAGTCGCTTGTAAGTCATTCTTAACTTTACAAACAGCTTTATGAAACACCCCCCTGTTGTAAACGCGGTGCGCTTAGTCTTTATTAAAGGCAGCGAAGGGAATATCCAAAGGTTATGATACAGTGTATATCCCTTTATCTTAAAGAAAAAAAAAATCCAACTGGATTTTGCCGTATTTTTCAATTATTCATCATTTTCCGGTGAAACGCTGCGGTGAAAACGCTAATACCACGCCAATGTCGCTTTATTTCCAACAATGAAAGATAATGCAAAAACAATGTACCGGTACACTACAATACATTATAATTAATAATATTGTAAATGAACAGAGTGATTTTTTTTTTAACTGATGTATTTGTTGAGAGGGTTTCACCCTATGTAGCGTTTTCCCCGGAAAATGATGAATGATTGAAAAATACGGCAAAATCCACGAGGAATTGCTTTTTTTTTCTTTTTTTTTTCTGTTTAGATAAAGGGATATACACTGTATCATAAGCTTTGGATATTCCCTTCGCCGTCTTGAATAAAGACTAAGCGCACCACGTGACAGCTGTGGACATCATAACCCTCTGGATATTCTCTTCGCTGCCTTTAATAAGACTAAGCGCACCGCGTTTACAACGGAACACCTGTGGACACATACCACCGTCTGTGTTTCTAGTTCGATGGGACATACAAAAGACAGTGCTCTTCTTTGTATATCGGTTAGTTTCGATTCAGAAGTATAGAGATATAAAAACGAGACCAAATTGGTTAAAAATTCATTTATTATGACTAAGCTACTCATTTGGAAATGCTATCATAGCTTGATAAGCATATCTATGCCCGACAAACAAAATGACACCAAAAAGGTTTTGCCACCTCAGGTGGTACCAAGAACCCATTTTTCGGGTCTTGGCCCATGGACTACAGGAAAACTATTTACCTTGCGTGAGTGTTCATCAGACTGGCGCGCCATGGCGTTGACTCGCCGTAGATAAGGTGTAGGCAGTCTTACAGTTTGTGTACAAACGAAATTTCGCCTTAATTAGAGAATTACCAATCAGATGAACCTCTTCCAAGAGGAGTTTTGTTTATGTCTATAAGCTCAACTTTGCTTTTCCTGATTTGGCCAGAATTGACGTTGATAAGGCACTCCCCCCCCCCCCCCCTTAATGGATACACTTGAAATGTAAATGGATTTCCATGACAGATCTGGCTTTCATCTCATGGGATCTTTATAGTATGACAGATCAGGGGCCGCGGAACCGGGGGGGGGGGGCTGCAGCCCCCCCCCCCCCACCCCCACACACACATACACTATGTCTTTTGATTCGTGAAAAAGAAAAGAAAAGAAAAAAGAAAGAAAAAAAGGGGGAAAAATCGGGGAGTATGGGAGGGGTATCTTGCCACCCTCCTATTGATTGGTCCCTCTATAGACTTAGTACACTTTTGGGAATGACAATTTCCGAATTTCCCACAAAAAGTGTGCTTCAGATCGCTTTATTTCAATAAAAAAAAAAAACCGCAAAAGCTCCGTCGACCGGGAGGGGACATCCCCCTCCCACACCCTCCCCCCTCTCATTTGACTTTGTACATACACACAGATGATGCACACGCGGAATAAAGCTAAATGTCGTGATTTTGCTATTAACACTTCCCTGAAAAAACAACAACAACAAACAACGTAATTATTTCCATCATTATTATCTTTTTTTTTTGGGGGGGGGGAGTTTAGAAAAATTTCAAGTATCGTGCCCAAAGTTTGCACCAAATCGCTGAATTCCAGGTCTGAAAATATTAAATCACCTTGTGGGAGAAGAAATATCCCCTATGTACACCCTCGTGGGCACGCCTTTTCTGTTTGATTGCTTAACAGACAGCGTTCATGAAATTCATTGTAAGAATTAAAGGGATCATATAGTTTTAGTTGAGACCTAATTTCAGGTTTCTAACATTTTTTGGTGAGATAATGAGAAACCTCTTATGAAATATTATAAGAGCAGTAATTCCATGAGGAATTCAACGTTTATATGATGAAAATTGGTTTTTCAAATGGCTGAAATATCCAAAACAGAGCGATTCTAAAAAGTGTGGGACCCACACTTTGTTACGATCGCTTTGTTTTACTTTGTTTTTGGATGTTTCAGTCCTTCCAAACCCGATTTTCATCAAATAAACTTTGAATTCCTCTTAAAATGGTTAGCTCTGTACTATTTCATAAGTGTTTTCTTGGTATCTCGCAAAAAGTTAAAAGCCCAATTTTCATCTCCACCTATACTGTACCATCCCTTTAATACAAGACGTTTATCCAAATGCTACCATTTTATAGGCAAATAACTGTTCAATAATAATCCACATCAAAATATCCTGCTACCTCAAACAAGTGGGGTCGTTTCAAGTCGATAAAACATGCATCAAATTGCACCATTTACAACATAAAAATGCAAAAAGTTCTCACCATGGGGGGGGGGGGGGGGGGGGGGGGGGCATCCCCCTCCCAAACCTTCCTCCTCTCTCTCGCCGGTGCGTTCAATCGCGGGGGGGGGGGGGGGCGCTTGACCTTGACACCCCGGTCACGCAGCCCCCTCCCCCACACTGAAAAAGTCCGCGGCCCGTACAGATCAATCTAATCAAATTATTTCATTAATCAATCAGTCTATGCTTAATGATTTTATTGCTTCACCTACTGGTTAGTATGTTATTGGGTTAAGAATCACCAGGGTACACAATGTACACATTACATTAATGGGGAGCGGGTCAGTTTGATCAAGAAATTGTTTTGGTTTACCGTCAAATTCTTCAGGGTGCATTGATTGAATATTCACTGACACTGTTTTCATCACAAAGTTTTTTTTGAAAAATATATATCTTTTCAGAGAGATGATGAGGTGTCGTTTATTATAACTTATATAGGAAGTAATATTTGTTTTTTACTTGCTTTATCAACAAGTCAGTTCTATTCCATATACATATCAATGTATAGAGAGAGAAACAACATACAGGTTTTTTTTTTCATGAGATGACAATCAGCTATAGAGAAATCACGGTTTTTAGGCTGTTTTTCACATAAAACAAACAATCTTGAATTGAATTACATTGAATTGAATTAAAGCTCACTTATTACTTATATTCTTTAATTCACATTCCATGCTATCTATCATTCAAATATTGACTAGCTTTATATTGCATTGACCTACAGTAAACATGTAAGCATCACTGTACAACATGCCTTTCTGTTGGCCTACGGTAGGCTAATGTGATGTTTTCTGGCTGTCCTGTGAACAGATTGATGAAGCTAAAAAATCAGAGATTTCGACACTTTTAAAAGATAAACCACATGGTATAATTCAAATGACAAGGATTTTGCATGTCACAGAGGAAAGCATTGGAGTCAATCGGAAGAAATTTGACAATGATGCACACCTTGAAACTGGATTGAGATCTTGTCACTGCGAAACCGTGCTAGTGTTCGTCATAGACACTGAAAAGGGCAAGTACGATAATTTGATTAAAATGCAAGCGCCTGGAACCAAGAATAACTAGTCGTTTATCCGCGCATAGCAACAACATTTCACGAATCGAAATGGTTGATGAGAGGTGAGTACCCAACAATTTTCGTAATATTTCAAAGCGCCCTGTGTAATGAAAGATATTTCTATGTGTTTATATCGTCTACATGCCTTTCTAGGTTTTGTCTGTCGCAGCTGAATCAGGAAGGTGTCGTAAACTAAAGCGAAACTGTAAGGCACCGTGACAACCGAGAATCCACAGCTAACTTGTGCGGCTTGTTACTCGTCTAGTGTACGATTGTACAACACAGTGGTTCGTGGGCGATTGGGCACTGCGCTGTGCAACTGGGTGATATACTAGTAGTGTAGCCTTACAGGGAGGTGGTGTATAATTGGCGTTACATTGCAGCGCGCAGAATTACTGAACCATGATTAGAAATCGGTTTAATTTAATAAGTTGACAGTGAGTGGCACTTTCTTCAACAAAATGAACCCCTCATTTCTTGCTATCCATTAGAAATCCAGAAGGATAGCCTAGATCATGAGATTCAGAGGCAGACCTTTGACCTATTGAGTTCTAACGTTACCGTTCACACTCACGCACAGTGAAGTTGTCTCGAAGTTCTAGAGTCTATATCGGCATTACCAATTGGAGACACTACAGTAAATGACATGATGTCAAGTAGATTTCTACTTCAACATATATAACTAGGGTATATAATGTTTGCCTTTTAATGTCCGAAAGATCAGTCTTTACCAGTATGAATGTGTGATTTCCAAAAGTTTATATTCCCTTGTTTATTATTTGCTCCAGAGCAAATGTCATTTTTGTCTCATCTGGATATTTGTTTTGTGTGAAGACCTTCAAGTAGAGACCAGGAAGATCTGAAAATGGAGGAGCCTCCAGCCCAGGAGACGGAAGAAGCTGTTGAACAAGGTGAGGTTTTAAATCCTGAGTGTTCTTACTACCCCCTTTTCGTATTTTCAATATTTCTAGCATAATGAAGAACACTTGGCCATTGATATGTCTCTGCTCAGTGGCAAGTAGAGTTAACATATATAGTAAGGGTACTAGGTCTCGCGCAGGGACTTAATGGTCGCGCATAGCGTAACTGCGTATAGCAAGCAATACGCGTAGGACTAAGCGCAAAATTTGCCGATACGCCCATGGAATAAACATACCTGACAACCGCTAAACATGAGAAGGAAACGGGTAAGAAATTTTGATTTCAAACAAATTTTTCACTAAATTTCCAATTTTTTACCTTGTAATTTACCTACCTTAGCTTAAGATCTGTTTTAAGGATGTTGTAGCCTAGACGTGTCGTCTCGCTTGTCTCGTTCGTAACCGATAGAATTCGTAATTTGTTCGATCAAGATCGTTTATAGTCATAGAGCTGTATTATACGTTTAAATACAGCTCCATGTTTATAATATTCTACGAAAGCCGAAGCACGTTACAGCCGCAGAGGGGCAGACACTTTAACGCATGAAACTACATTGGGCAGCTGCGCGACCTTTACATACCCCGAGAAATTCAACGCATAAAATTAAGTCCGACATACAAACGGCGACAGCGCACTACTCCGTCATTGTATCATCAGGAGATTCTGGGAGGTGATTTTTCTGCACTTTCGTGATATTTATTTAGAAATTCAGGTACGATTGCGGAATAATTTCTATTATAAGAGCATCACAAATTTTCGTGCACGATATCTAGACCACTCAACCATACTTTTTATTGAAGCATGACAGTTGGGGAATTCTCTTTATAATTTCCCCCGAACTAATGTGACATCATGTAATCTTATCACCTTCCCATCCAGCAATTGGGGCACATGGACACAACCAAAGCTTTAAAAATTCAAAACATTTGAACTGCCAATCCAAATTACCTTATATTTTGTCAATCTGTTCTACTAGTTCATGGAATTCACACACATGTATTCAAGGTAATTTTCCCATTAAACCCAAATAGTATGTACCACTGTACTGCTCACATGCTGGCCACCAAATACAGCAGAGGGGACATTGATAACTGTTTCTTGTACCCCAGCTTAGTATGCAAAATATACATGAAGAGCCCAGTGATGTTCAATGAGCTGACATTATCACCAGCATATAATAATAATAATAATAATAATAATAATAATAATAATAATAATAATAATAATAATATGATAATAATAATAATAATAGTGAGACTTTAATATAAAGCGCACATTTCTACCTAAAAAAGATACTCAAGGCGCTGAATAATAAAAAAAAAAAGTACTAAATACTAAAAAAAAATACTCAAAATACTAAAAAAAAATAAAAGATACTCAAGGCGCTAATCATAGATCATATAGATCTATGACTGAATAACTATTAGGGATTTATCCTAATAACATCCTCAGTGGAAATCTGAAAATGCCAAATATTCCAAAGATGTTTTTGTTTTGTTCTTTTTGTCTTGCAGTATTATGAAATCAGTTGTTAAAGTGAAGCACCATATTAATTTGTAATATAGGTGGGTTCCTTTTATTTGATTCTCTGCAATAAAGGTGAGGAACAGCCAGAAGATGCACCCCAGGAGGAAGAGGCTCCTGCTCCACCAGAGGATGAGCCAGCAGCAGATGAGGTATAAAATTCCGTCTGCATGTCTGTACTTTGATTATAAATGTTATTATCTGCAATTCCGTCAGTTACACACTGATCTGGGAAACCATACAGACAACAACAACAACCACCACCACCATCACAACAATGACGACGACAACAACAACAACAACAACAACAGCAACCACAAAAGTGTAATAGGTTTACATTTCATTGAGAGGTTTTTATACAATTTAAAGGTAGGCTGTACTTTGGTTTGACAAAGAAACACTTGCAGGTGTTTTCGCTGTTTTGTAACATCTATTGAAACAGTCACAGCCTGAGTGAAGAGCTATGAATTCAAAAGAAAAAAAAGATGAAATGAAAAACAGCACTGCTTATCATGAGAAAACATGTACAAGTTGTGTATACAGAGTGCAAGTGAAGGTGCTTGGGAAGGAAACAAAACTGTGATGATGTTATTTCCTACATACCAGTTTCAGCATATTAGTACCATATACTATTTCAGTGTACTTTCAAACATACATGGTTGTCCGGAACCCTTAAAAACTGTTCTGTTGTACTTGTGAACAATTCCTGGTGTAGTCAATCAATTTATTTTTAAAAAAAAATGGAAAAAATGAAAAAAAAAATTGCCATAGTCAAATTATTACTCTTTGTCTTGAAACCAAACTGCCTCTTTGCAGGAGAAAAGAAAGTGGTTATGCTACTCCACATACCCATGTCTGTGCATGTAATGTGTTCTGCATAAAATTGTATCGTCTTATTTTTTTGTACTGTCTCTCTGGCTTTTTTCTAAACAGTGATTTACTGTAGATAATTCCAGAGTGCCATTAAATTTACATCAACAGTGTTATCATCACAATTTTGGTAATTCTTTGAAGCACAGACATCTTTGCCAGAACTTGATAGGGCTTCAAATAAGAAGCAGTGTGTTTCTTCTATCGAAAAGTACCATGTGGAGTTAATCTCTTTCTTTGTAGGAGGTAGATGCTCCCCCTCCAGATGAAAGGCCCTCATCTGGTGCACAGCGGCCCTCATCTGCAACCCAGCGGCCCCCTTCAGCTACAAGGCCACCCTCTGGTGGCAAAGCCTCGCCCGCAGACCGGCCCCCATCTGCTGGGAGGCCGCCCTCGGCTACCAGGCCCCCCTCGGCCACAAGGCCCTCCTCTGCTACTCGGCCACCCTCTGCGACAAGACCCCCATCTGCTGGAAGACCTTCTTCAGCAGCTCGTCCACCGTCAGCAGGGGCCCGACCTCCGTCTGGGTCCAAGAGACTGGGCTCAGCAGACAGGAGGCCCCCTTCTGAAGAAAGGTTATCCCCCTTGCAGCCCACTGTTGAGCCTCCTCCCCCTGAACCAGTACCTGTGGAATTACCCCCTGTGAGAGCAATGGGTGCATCAATGCCAGAGCCAGGTAAGAATATGTGGACATATGACAGAGTGCTTCTATCCATAGCAACTTGAAAGAATTGAATAAGAAAACTAAACATGAAAAAAGGTTTTTGTGATTGACGCACATGATTCAACCTGTTCAAAATTTGCAGAGAAAATAGTCAAGATATTTTGGCGGGTTTTTTTAGAATTTGACCTTGCCAAAAGTAGCGAGAAATGCTCAAAAATCAGTGTACCGCAAACATTACCGCATTTGCGGTATGTGGTTTCTAGAAGTTAATTGAGATGCCCATTATTTTTACTGTGCATGTTAAAACTATGTATGAACTTAGATTAAACTGAACTGTTCGACACTTAAATAACACTAAACATGTTGAGTGTCGTTAAGCATATATCAATCAATCAATCAATTTAGAAGTTCTCCAAGGTCTAGGGGGCTTTGAAATTTTTTTCCCATTATGCCACGTCCTTCAGTTGCCGAGACCACACTAGTTGCAGAAGAAGAAGAGGAGTATGCAGAGGAGGAGGAGAATCAGGGAGGAGTAGAGGGAGATGGCTACGGCTTGGAGTCCGACGTCTCCGATGATGAGAGTGAGATGGTTGTCTTGGATCCTGATCACGTAAGTTGTTGCAAATAAATTGATTAACCTAGCATGGCAAGTGTGGTTCTATTTTCATCTGCACTGTTGTTTTTGCTTTTTTCTCTCTCTCTATTACCCAAATCATGACAAGTCAAAAAATTCTCCGCAGGACTTGAACATCTGTCTAAAAAGCACTGTTTTGCCTTGTGTCTTGAGATGAATTTTCTAGGACTTCATGTCCCTACTGTATTAACACAGTTATTTGAATATTGTACATGTGATAGTTCTAAAGGATGTTGTGCAGAAAAGCCAAGGTCTTTAGGCTGGTGATATGACTAAGCTCATCGAGAAAATTGCATGAATACCAGTCGCAAGAATTAAATTTTATGCATCACATGCTTCATTGCTCAAGGGGCTTGGAAAAAAAAAATTGTGTTGCTTGATATAGTGAGTGGTCCATGTATTACAAGCCATGCTTTTTAGTGGATCTTTCTTTTTCATCCTTTTCAGTCAACCCTTCAAAGTACACATTGATTATTCTGCTTTGTTTTACATTTCATATCCATCATAAAGTTTACGGTTCATATTGCATTATGTATTTTCTTTTTCAAACTGATCAAAAAATGTGATGGTGTAATGCATACTCTGTATTTTGTAGTACTTTTTGTCGGATGTCAGATGGAAAATAAATAAAACTGAACTGCCCTGATTAATGATAAATCTGTAAAGTGCATTGAAATTCTTAGAAAGTCGGGAATACACTATGTAAACACCAGCTTGTATTGTTATTATCGTTGATCATTTTGGTTCATCTTTTGTTTTGTTTTTGCTTCTTGACCCCAGCCCCTGATGAGGCGCTTCCAAGATGCCCTCAAGGGCCACCTGACCAAGCAGATGGAGAAGGCGGAGCTGGAGGTGCGCGAGCTTCGGGAGGCGCTGAAGAACAAGCTGCAGGAGCGCGAGGAGCTGGGCGTGAACCTGTACGGGGTGCAGCAGGAGCTGGCCCGCCAGCAGACCATGCTGGAGAAGCGGCATGACGACCTCGGCAAGCTCCACCAGCTGCGCAACCAGTGCGAGGAGCAGCTGCGGGAGGTGCAGGACATGTACAAGAAGACCCAGCAGAACGTCAACCACCAGCGCAAGGAATGTGAGTCTGTTAGCCTCTAACGACGACGACTGGCCCACACGTTGCTTGATGGACCGTGTTTTTGTGTAGGTGTGGTTTTGTGTAGGTGTGGTTGTGTGTGTGTGTGTGTGTGTATGTGTGTGTGTGTGCATGCACATATGGGAAGTTGAAGAGGAGTGTAGGATTTCATATCTATTTTTATGAACTATAACCATCCATCTGCCATTCACACTGACTGCTGCCTCATTTTATAGAGCAGTTTGCATCAAATGTGACAAACAACAACTACAGTTCCTATGGCACCTACTTAAAAGCAACAGCCAATCACCTGTAGAGTGAGTGTGTCAGTGTTACATTGTTAACAGGGACAAAATCTTAATGCAACCATATCAGCTGGCAATAATGCGCAGATTTCATCAGAAGTTGAAGCCCTGAGTAGAAGACTGCCAGTCCTTTTTGACTAATGTAGTGATCAGCTCTGTATCGATTGTAAACACAGCATATAAGGAGTATCATTCCTCATCTGTACAATGTGAATATAAGCCATGATTTCTGTAAAGTCTCTTTATATGTTATTGTTGAAATTCAAATGTCAGAATTACATACTTGCCAACTAGTAAGATTTTATCAGATTCAGTAAGATTTTTTACATTAAAAATAGCAAAATCAGATTTTCTGTCAGAGAAATCAGATTTTTAAAAAATATTTAGATATACCTTTCATGTGTATTTTCTGAAGATTTGGCCGAAAGTAAGATTTTCAACTTCAGTTTGCATAGAAAATAAGATTTTTGCAATCCACGAGTAAGATATTTCATCTTGAAATGTTGGCAGGTATGGTAAAGAAAAGCTGGAATTAAATCTAGAGGAGAACGGTGAAAGAACCTTACTGTTATGAAGTTTTTCTCTTTCAATGTGTGTGATTGTATGTCGGTCTTGTAATCCATGTGTGATTGCTTTGTGGCCCCCAACAGCTTCAACGCTACAGACGGAGGTGGAGAATCTGGCCCTGCATCTCTACTACATGAGCAACGCTAAGGAGGACATTCGGGGAGACATTGCCGTCATGCGCAGGGCTGCAGAGAAAGCCGACTCTGAGGTGTCAAAGGCCGAGGAAGACAAACAAAAGCAGGTGAGTGAGAAATATCCACCACTTTACTGGCGAACTGAGAATGCTGATTAGCTGTATGTTGGAGCCAGTGCTACTGCTACGTTTCTAAATCAAGAACCATTAATGATATTCCTTGCAGATTTTCTGCATGTTCTGCAATGATAGGGTTTCGTGAACAGTAGGACGCAATATTGACAAAGAGAAAAACAGTAAATGCGAATTGAAAATGCTGAGGATATTTTAGCATGAAAGAAAACACATTTGTGATGCTTGATGACAAATTGTTTTAGATTTGACAATCACCATGTTGTAGATGGGACCTGCGTTTTATTGCATTCTTTTCTGCTGAGCCAATTGAAGCTTGGATAATGCGGAGCACTCATGTATGTAGTGCTTGTCACTAGGGGAAGTCACATATCATAAGCAGGCACTGTTAACCCGTTTAGGATGACCAGATTTTGCTACAATACGTATTTCCCATAAACACCTGCCAGAGCATACTCGGGACTAGTCTGAAATGGGTTAATGCAGACAAGCACAGAGAGTGATTTTGCCAGCTGTTTGGTCTAGGGCTAACAATTTTCTTTGCTGTACCTGCACAGATCTGTTGTTGTTTTCCTTTTTTTGTGTGTATCTGACCTAGCTGTAATGAGATTCCCGTGTATAGTTTTACACAATACTTCAATGCTACCCTTTCGCTCCCTCCCCCTCTCTCCCAGGACCTGTATGTGGACCGGCTGACCGAGACAGTGGACAAGCTGACGGAGCAGATTGCCCTGTATGAGGCACAGAGTCAGGCCCAGTCAGATGAGACCAAGGCAGCCAAGGAGGCTCTCTCAGAGGCCAGGATGGAGATTGAGGTATGTGCTTTGATCTTACACTCATCCTCATCCTTAAAGCAACTATGTTAATTCAATTCAATTCAAGTCTGTTATCCACTTAGGAAATTGATTTTATTTGCATGCATGCATATTACATTGGTACATACATAGAATGAATACATACATAGCAATAAACATAGCTACACGTACATGGATATGGAAGAAATATACACCAATATAGTAATATATGATAGTAATGCACCTGCTGAAACCTACCCCGAGAATCATCTTTGGCATATGTTGTCCTTGAAAATGTAACCCATAACATATACCGGTAGTAATAAAGTTGCCAGTGATTCAAGCCTTTACTATTGATGTGAAATGCGGGCAGAAATCATACAGAGTATTGCATTATTTTGTGTGTATTAAATGTATTAAATTTGCATTTACTTTTTCCACTGAAAGTGTTTTCTAGGTGTGACACATGCTCACTTGGCCATGAAACAAATGGTTTGGCCTGACAATACATTTTGTGTCTTTTTTTTCTTCATGGTCATTCATATCAGCATCATCACAGTTGCTATCTTTTACAAGGTATTAACTTTCTCTTCACTTTCAGTCCATCAACTTGGAGAAGAAGCAGCTCTTCCAGCAGTGGAACAGCAGTCTGATTGGGATGAGACGGAGGGACGAGGCCCACGCAGCTATGCAGGAGGCCCTCAGGTGAGGGAAGGGCTGGCCATCCCTGGCTTGGCTGTCACTTGATTTGTCAAACAGTTTTTTTATCTGTGTGTCCTGCCCAAGAAAACTGTGTCCTCTCTATTGTCTCTTGCTGATTGATTTTGGTCAGTGCCATATATAAAGAGAGTCTGGCCAACTCGTAAATTGGACGCCATGTCGTTACCCTGCGTATTACGCGTTACAGGGTTAGCATGTACGCTCAGACGTAATAATAACTAGAAATGTCGCTTTGGTGACTGGTATGCCTCCGCCATAATGCATGATTTTCCCAATAGGTCTAGATAGTACATGTGGACAATGTGTGATTACATTTTCACAAAATTGGCAAAATATTGAAATGACAAGTTTGTCACAAACGTGTTGAATGTTAACCTTCCTTGACCTAGGTTTAATTGGATGAATAGGAGAGCATGTATCTAGGGATTTAAGGACTTTAACCTGACTTTGACCCATTCATACATTTAGGCATTGAGTAATTTTCAAGGTACAGGTGTGGAGAAAAAGTGCAATTTCTGAATTGAATAGTAAATTGTTACCATTTTCATCTGGCCCTTGACCCTAAAATTCATAAGATAATCACTTTCAGGTAGAACATGCATAATATGTACTAAGTTTCAAGATAACTTGAGCCACTTCGTGATATGGAGGAAAAAGTTAGTTCAGCACTTTCACTTGATCTTTGACCTTTTGACCTTTGAGGCAAAAAAAGAAGAAAAAAAAAACTTTCCAGAGAATTTCTATTAGGTTACACATGCATACACCAAGTGTAAAAAAATAATAACCCTGCTGGCATTGCATAAATATGAGGGAAATAGTAAAATTTTGAAGTGTTGCACTTGACCTTTGACCCCTGACCTTTGACCCCATGAACCCTACATTCTCTAGATAATCACTTCCAGTCAGTACATGTATATACTATGTTCCATGAAGATACCTTGAACAATTTTCCAAGGCACGGAGAAAAAAAAGAAGTTTTGATATTTTTACTTGACCTTTTGACCTTTGACCTTTGACCTCATGATCCAAACTTTCACCAGCGATTCTTAATTGGGTAATACATGTATACACTAAGTTTCAAGAAAATATCTTCAGGCATTCAATAGATATGGCGAAAATAGTGAAATTTCATGTATTTGACCCTGACCTTTTGACCTTTGACCTTTGACCTCATGACACAAACTTTCACCAGAGAATCTTAATTGGGTAATACATGTATACACTAAGTTTCAAGAAAATATCTTCAGGCATTCAATAGATATGGTGGAAAAAGTGAAATTTTATGTATTTGACCTTGACCTTTTGACCTTTGACCTTGAGCATGTGCACCCAAAAGTTGATAGGCACAACTTCACCCCCTAATACACATACATGCCAAGTTTCATTAGGATACCTCAAAAGGTTTTGGTAGTTACCCTGTCCACAAAATTCATTACGGACGGACGGAAGGACGGACGGAAGGACGGACGGACGGACGGACAACCCGAAAACATAATGCCTCCGGCACCACTTCGTGGCGGAGGCATAAAAACCTACCAAATAAGGGGTAGTGAACAATGGGCACTGCATATAAGCGCACTTTGGTAACGACATGGCTCCGCGAAGATCACAGGACCACTTTTGACCAATCACAGGCTTCAAAACTCATAAGCCGAAAACCGGGTTGGCCAGACTCTCTTTATATACGGCACTGATTTTTGTAGATGTATCCCTCAGGATAAGTGTAACTCACTTGAATCTTCCCCTCTCAATAGCTGTAGCATGTAGAGATTTTCACCTGCTAGGGAATTTTCTCCTCTGAATGAGTGTTTCACCAAGTCATCTTTCCCTCTAAATAAATTATGGTCTTGTGGATCTTTCTGTTAGTAATTGCTAAGTGTAGGGATACAAAACTGTTACAGAGAATCTCCCTCTCATAATGTCTGTACATTCAGGGATTTCTTCCTCTGACAAATACTGCACTCAGTAATATTTCCTGCTACATGAGTCTTCTGCTAAGGAACCCCTGCAATTGATAAGTTTCCCTTCATCCCTTCAAAGCAAGTGTAACACATTGAGATCTTTCAAGCCTCATCCCCAACAAGCAATATAGCCAGGCATCTTTACCCCAAACAAGTGTTACGCTTATGGATCTTCTATTCCTCCCCTCAGCCTATGAGTGTCTTATATTTACCTCCATGTGAATGCCACACTCAGAATCTTTTCCTGTAAAGAAATGTTACCCTCAAGTGTCTTTGCCTGTAAATGAGTGTTTCACTGAGGGATCCCTGCGTTTACACCAGTCCTAATCCTAACTATTTATATGCCGTCCTCTGTACACACAAAACAGCCAGCAGAAGCAGCACATCATGTCACTGGCCACGGAGATCGAGGGCTACAAGAAGTCCATCCAGAAGGAGCAGGAGAACAACGAGACGCTGACACTGCTGCTGCAGAAGAACGAGATCGACATCAACTCGCTGCGCAAGCAGATCCAGGCCAGCCAGGACCGGCAGGAGAAGATCAAGCAGGAGTACAGCACCTACTCCCGTATGCTGCACGAGACGGAGCAGGCCCTCAACAGGGCAACCACAGTAAGTTTGTCCACAGCCGCCCCTTAGATTCCATCTTTGGGAAGGAAAGAAGTCTGATTTTCTTCTTGATCAGTTTGAGGCAGTAAAATCCATGCAGGGTTGGACTTTAGGATGAGATTATCATCGAGATGATGCTATAGTAGATATCATGTACATTAAATCCCCCAAATATATGCTATCAAAATCCTATGTATACTGCCATCACAAATATAATCTGTATTTCTTTGAAACTTGTCTGCTATAGCAACAACTGTAGTGCACAACATTCAGTATTAGTTCCAGCAAAATGTATTGATGTATTGATATGGTAGAAGATATGATAGAAGCTAATAAAAGCCATCGGAAGACATCACACCCAAAAGTATCCATTAATGCATCAGTAGTTTGGCTGTTGTATCCACACCTCAGCTACATGGCACTATACCTTGCGTGGTGATGTATTCTGGAAGTCTGTGCATTTCAATATTAGGAGACTCAATAACTTCATTGCCTAAAGATATATTGGCTTCTTGATTCGAATACATACATAAAATCAGAGATATTGTTTCGATATCTTTTGTAAAGCCAAGCATTATTGCAGTTTGATTTGTGCAGGACTGATGTTTTCATAAACAAGTAAAGATATGAAAATTGTTATTTTATTTTGTTTGACTTGAGTACCTGAATAAATGCAAACGAACAAGACAAAAGCCATAACATTTCTCTTCTCTGTCATTTCCCCAGGATTTTATGTACAATAAGAAATGAGGGTGGTACGTTGGGGGGAGTTTCAACTATGTACCATACTCAGTGTGACATGTCTGACCTATTTTGCGTGTATGATTATCTTCCACAGGACCGCACCCTGAGAGTGAACGAGCTGACAGCGCTGAGGAAGCAAATTGAGCGGGAGTACCAGGAGAAGCTACGGCTAGAGGAAGCCATCATGGACACCATGCGCAACAAGCTCACCATGGACAAGGCCTCGCACTATGCCACCAAGATGGCTGGCAATGTCCGCAAGCAAATCGCTGATCAGGTGGGTTCCAGTCCATGGGAATGTTCTTGGCTGCTCTTTGAAAAAAAAAAAAAAACGAAAATGAATAGATAAATTGCCAGTGCAGACGCCCACACTCTGGGAAGCACAAGATTTTCTTAGCTAGCTCATGCACAGGCAGCATGAACTGGCCCTGCCTGTTTTGTTCCCCCAGAAAAGAGCATGTACTTGCAACAGTGGTACTCCTGTCCGAAAAATTATTTTGAACGAATACTTTTTCCCCCCGATGCTGGCAAGGAGTTTGTTGAGTTTTTAAACAGAGTCTTTCAAGCAGTGAAGTGATTTTAAAAAGTGATAGAAAGTGACATATTGCCTTTATGCACTGCATTGTGTTTTTGTGTCAAAATGACAAGTATGACTTTGTATGTGAACAACTTTCATACTGTTATTACTGCTCTGTAAGTCACTCTGTAAAACAGGAAAAAAAAAACCACAAGCAGCATGATAACTGCCATAGTCTGAATACTCCTGTGCAGTCATGCAGGCAGGTTTTATTTATCTATTCATTTGTGTGTCTGTGTGTGTGTGTCTGTGTAACTTGGCAGTAATCTTGAATATAATATATTCAACAACTTCACTTCTGCAGGAAGCAGCAAAGGCCAAGGTGGAGAATGAGATCTCGCAGCAGACGCTGGACCTGTCCAACACCACCACCCGGGTGGAGCGGCTGCGCAAGGCACTGAAAGAGCTGGACGAGGAGATCCACGAGAAGAACGGTATCATCTCCCGCAGCGAGGGCGAGATCGTCAAGCGGAACGCCGTCATAGAGCGCAAGCAGGGTCTCATCGACCAGTACAACAAGAAGATCGAGGCCGTCATGAGTTCGCAAGGGGTAAGATCACACCATATTGTAAAATCTCTCTCCTTCTCACCTGAAATAAGGTGCCAAGATTTGATACAGTTTGTTGCCTAGCACAGAGCTTTGATAAATTTTGAATAACTTAATAGAGGAGAGGTCATTGATTCAACATGATCGCAGGTATCGTGCATATGTCTTCGTTATAAGGGGTAATCTATGGACAATATGGACAATGGTGCATCATACTTCCGGAAAGAATATGTTTTGTCCCTACACATGACAATGTGTAGCACAGTTTCTCTACCTCTGTGCTGTAGACTATGGAAGTGATGGCAACACTGGCAGTTGTCATGGTAACTGTTTCCCTGGCAATGATCCCCAGCTTAGAAGTGATGGTGCAGTCTTCAACTCAGAAATTGGAGTAGTGGGTTCTATCCAAAGGTAGCCACTGCTTGTATGGTTTCATATATTTTTGTAGGGATGGAAAAGCAGTATTCTAAAAATTGATATTTTTGCATGAGTAATTTTTTGCTCTCAGTTGGGTAAGCTGAGTTTTGTGTGTTTTTTATTTCGCGAAATCAGGACATTAATTACTGGAACATATGGCATGCAAATATATTCATGTACTCCTATGTTAGCTTGTCGTCGAGCAAAAAGCTTGAAAATTTCCACACAGCGAAGATGTCCACTTTTACAGTATTAGTGTATATCAGTTTCTACTTCTCTTACTCTGTCTGTGTCTGTCTTTGATATGTAGGGAGAAGAACTGGGCCCGTTGGAGCAAGAGGTCAACGCCCTGACCAAGAACATTGAGACGAGGACGCAGGAGATTGCCGACCTGGAGCAGTTCTGGCTGCGGCAGCAGGGAGAGCTGGTCAAGATGACCCAGGAGAAGGACAACCAACAGATGGAGGTGGACACCATGAAGAAAGCACTGACCATCCTTCACCAGAAGAAGATGAGGATTGAGGGTGAGTCTATGGAGTCTTTGTGGGATTGTGAGACTAGTAGCCAAGCAGGAAGAGCATTGTGGGTACATAAAAGGGAAGTGGTCAGGTTGTTTGTCGAGAGTGTCGGTCAAAATTGTTGGTCATGGTTGTTGGTCAAGATAATTGGTCAAGATAGTTGGACAAGATTTCTGGACAGATTTTAATTAGGAAGGGACAAGAATGTTGGACCAGAAGCTAAAAGCGGATAATATATTGTGTTTATGGGATGTGAGAGTTCATGAAAATCAGTTCTCATCTATTTTTGAAACAGTTGGGGATGTAAATGTAAATGCTGTATTAAACAAATAGGAAGATAAAAGAACAACAGAAGATTTCCTCAGAGATTATTAGTATCCTGTTGTGGTAATTTCCCACATGCACCATAACTTCCCCCCACCAACCAAGCATTCAGTCTGAAATCAAGCAATGTTTCTCTCGGCTTCCCATCCTCCCCTCTCCCTCTCCCTCGCTTCCCTCTCCCCTCTCCCCCTTTTCCAATCTCCACCCCTCCCTCCCTCCACCCCATCCCTTCCCCCAGGTGAGATTGAGGGTCAGCTGCATGAGAGGAGGACGGTGGACAAGAGTATCCGAGACATGCAGAACGACATGCTGAAGCTGAACCAGCTGCTGACCAGGGAGGGCAAGATTCGGCAGGACCTCCACCAGGACAACATCCTCATTGAGAACGACTTTGTCCTCTCCCTCAAGGTGGGTTATGTCAACCGACAAATGAGGTGTCCCAGGCGTCCCATGTCATCATGTAATAGATACACTTTTTATTTCACTGTTTTCTTCTTAATTCTTGAATTTTCAAAGATGGGGTTTGAGACCTTGTCATCTCCCTCAAGGTTGGTATGTCAACCAACAAATGAGGTGTCCCACAAATTGACATGTGAGGTGTCCCATGTCATCATGCATTGAATACACTTTTTATTTCAATGATTTCTTCTGATTCTTGAATTTCCAAGGTGGAGTATGGTTGACATTCAATGTGCTACTGGAAGCACTCGATGAATGCAAACATCTGAAGAAGATAGGATGTAAAAAGTAGAGTTTAAAGTCAGCTTATGTTTCGCTGTTGTGCAATACATCTAGGAAATATTTCGCCCTAGTTCACCGCACTATGTACACTGTAGTAGTTTGACACTATTGACATGTTTGGGTAGTCATCAAAGCTAAATTTGATACAATTCTTTACTTTCAGGGAAAAGATATCCTCCTGTCTTTGGTAGAAATTACTATGAAAATGGAGGAAATGTAATTTGCCATGATGTCAGTGGAAATATGTTTTGTTTTTGGTCATCAGGAGGCGGAGAGAGAATCTCTGGAGATGCAGGCCAGGCTGGATGAACTGAGTGAGGAGAAGGAGAGGTTACTCAACAGCCTGGTTGAGGCAGAGTAAGTCTGCAGTTTGAAAAAAGAAGGCAGAAGGGTGCTAATTCTGCATTGTGTTAACCCGTTGAAGGCTAGTCCTGAGTATACTGGGCCGATGTCAATGGGAAATACAGTAAACCTCGGATAAGTCGACGTCGAGTGAGTCGAAAATCACTTAACTCGAAGCAAAATAAAAAGTCCTGATTTTTCCCTTTGTATTTTCTCTAAGAAATATTTGGATAAGCCGAAGTACGAGAGTCGAATTTCGGCTGTGTCGAAGTAAAACATTCAGTCCCTTTTGTACAAAATACACATAGTTTACATCACTTGAGCCGAAGAAGATTTGTCTGGCATTCTCATTACATTTAGAGGAGAACAAAAAAAATCGGCATGTCGCAGAACCCCGCCCCTGGCCTGCTGCAGGTATTAGCATGCACACTCACCGTACCGCTCTGCACGCATGTCAAATACATACACATGTATACATGTATACACACACCACATCGATCCATATACAATGTACTAGTACTTTATCCATACACACAGCACATCCATACTTTATCCATGTCAAGCCAGAACTCCTTGGTCAACCAATCGCTGCTTTAATATTTTAGTGACAGGCCAAGTGGGCGGAGCTTGTTTGTGCATGCCCGGCTGGCTGTATAGTTTTGTTCAATGGAGGTGGGATGGGCCTGGGAGAGTGTTTGTCTCAGCTCAGGGTAGGTTGACAGAGATGGCTACCTATGTTGCACCATAGACATAGCACATGCACATTGACACATTAGCGCAGACATTCTCAGAACTACGTTTAACAACTAGTATTGATACAAATTCCATGTTCAATTTAGAACAAAATAAGAGCATTATCTTCAAGAACAGACAAATTTGAATGCAAACACACACACACACATACATGCAAATGTACTATAATACATGTACATCACTGTGAGTCGAAAAAAAAATCGACTCTCGCGAGAGTCGAGTTTCACTTAAGTCGACGCATTTTTGTCAGTCCCGAGAGCTTCGACTCATGCGAGGTTTACTGTATGTGTTAAGCAGAATCAGCTCATCCTCAATGGGTTAATGTCATGCTTGTTACAAGCTAGTATACTTTACCCCACAGAGTTCACTTGGTTCACCAAATTCCACACTCAGTTATTTTTATAGCATCCTACTGTGCGATATTGAGTGTATGGAGAACAGATACTATACATTTCCTGTTGATTTTCATGTAATGAATAGTGCAGAATTGTGCCTTGAATAGTATGATTTTATTTGTATAGAGCACCCCGCTTTTCTCCATATGACAATCTTCTGTAGATGATTTCAATTGACATTATTTAGTGAGACTGTTTTGCTTGTGATTATGTCATACGTGAATTAGTTTCCTCACCGTAATGCTAAGTCTTGTTCAACATTAAACTAATTATACAACCTTACCACAGTATTCCATACTCTTGTTTTAAAAAGTGATTTGTAGATTTAAAAAAGATAGAAATTGCCATCAAAAGAAAATTTAGGAGCTACTGTCATTAAGTAGAACTCAAAGGTGTCACCAGCATCTCATGTGCTGAACAAATTGTTACCTAAACTAATATGTGGCACATGCTAATTGATGCCAATATCTTTATGTAGATTCCTTTGGAGTGTGGGGCCACAAGACAAGTTAAAGATTGACGTGCCAAGGCAGTTTACAAGTAATGTTCTTTAACCCTAATCAGGGTGGGCTTTTTTGGCTATGCTATATCGGGGGGGGGGGGGGGGGGGGGATTCCGCCCCCCCTTCAGATCTCGCCTATGGAACGCGCGATCGCGCTGAAAATCGGTACACGCGACACCCGCGACGTATTCTATCAAAATGTATGGTTGCTTTCTCCGAAAATTTTTTTTTATATTTTATATTAATTAATTATTGTAATTTATGCATAAAATCAGTTTGGGGCTCTAAATCACTTATTAATGCTCCAATTAAGCTAATTTCTTTTTTAAAATGTTTCTTGTATCATTCTTCTGAGACATAGGATAATAAAAAGTCTGTATCAAAATTAATTTCTTATGTATTTTATTGTTTTTGAATTTCTTATGTATTTCCTTGTTTTTTGACCTTTTGTTTTTGTTTGTTTTTTGGCCAAAATTTGTCACAGACATTTTTCAAAGCATTATTATGCTAAAATAAATTAATTTTGGCCATTCTAAGTGAAGATATGAATTTTTATGTGAATTAACTGAAAAAACACAATTTGCATTGGATTCACGTTTTGGAGCAATTTTTGGGGTTGACAAATTTTTTTCGAACGGGCGTTGCGTCAAAACAGTACGCGCGGGCGCAACAATTTGGGTCTCAAAAGTTGCGCGATACTTGAAAGAAAAAAGTCATGAAACATCGCGGCGGGAGCTTATCAGTTTGCGAAGATATTGCGCGAAACGTCGAGGGGGGGAGGGTGGATTCCGCCCCCCCCCCCCCCCCCCAGCCTGATTAGGGTTAAATAAAGATAGATTTAAAACAGACTCTTGTGATGGATTTGTCTCGTACAGACGCCAGATCATGCTCTGGGAGAAGAAGACACAGCTGGCCAGGGAGGCCAAGGCTACAGTGGACTCCGAAGTGGGCCAGGGGGAGATCAGGGCCATGACAGCTGAGATCCACCGCATGGAGGTAGGTGCCCAGTGTCCAGTGTCCCCCCCCCCCCCCCCCCCCCGATTTTGACCCTTGACCCCACGAGTCATTATGTACACACACACAAACACACTCTTGATTTGTAGGAATCTGGCAGTTTGCCTGTGTGAAGTGCTTTCCTTTGTGTGTTGGTCAGATTCAAGAGCAGAAGCTCTACTGTGCTGCTTAGAAGTTAAACTTGAAAATACTGAAAATACTTTATATACAGCAACATTACAGGATGTATCATTACAAACAGAACCAACTCTGAAATAGTCAATTCTATGATAGCCCCTTCTAGGATTTTTTTGTATAATCCCACTTCCAGTGTTGTAATCTGGAGCAAATGTGTGAACTGCTTGTGGATTCTGGAAAGTCAGTCTCTTGTTCTTTCTGTTTTAATGTGTTCACACCACTTTCAACATCTCCAGAGTTTTGTGAGTAAGTTAATATGTGACCACTGGAACCCTTCCAGTCTTTAATGGTTCACGATCTATCCATGCCAATTGAGATACTTGCAAAAAATATTAATAATGATGAATTTTTTGTTTCGTGAAGAAACTATGTCTATATATTATTCTAATGCACTGCAAGAGCTCCTGAACTATGCTATTTTGCCTCACTATTCTAAATCAGTTCAATATATAAATGTTTAATAAGTATGAAAACCCTAGAACATATAATCATACTGTACTAATTTTACTCGACAGAATATTAAAACGAATAAAAACCAGCATGCAGGCTTTTCCTGATTACATCTGTACATGAAGTTAGTAAGTTGAAGTTTATTGCATAGGACTGTGTGTCCCTTTGCTCTCCTATGAGTGATCCTTTTCCAGTTTGGTCTTGGGCTTGATGTTCAGCCTCTTTCAGGGGATAGCCCAAGCCAAACTTTCACATTGGTCTCTCCAGCAGGTTGATGGACATCCTAGAGGTCTTTTTTTTTTCTTTTTCTTTTTTTTGAGGAAGTACTGTACATATTGCAAGGTAACATTTCCTCTTCCAATCATTCCTCTTTCTCCTTGCCCCTCCCCCCCCCCCCTCTTTTCAATTCATCTCTCTTTCTCAACAGGTGCGCCACACCCAGCTGATGAAGCTCCAGGAGAAACTCATCCAGGACATGGAGAAGGCGGTCTCTCGCCGGGACACCATCGTGACCCGGGGCGACGCGCAGTCCAAGATGAACAAGAAGGTGGAGACCAAGGGGGCCTTCCACAAGAAGCTGGCTGAACTCAAGAAGAAGATCAAGGAGACACAGCAGGTCAGACACTTGTGATGTATGATTTCAAAAGATTTGTTCTTTGTGTGCTACAGACTTTGGACAGTGGTCTGTATAATGCTATGACATTTTCTGTGCCAATCGGCATTATTGATTATGATGATAATAGATAATTTGTTGAACGCGAAAACTACTGTATATCTATATATCCTACTGCACTGAAAGAACTCTGTAATACCTTTTTGCTGTGTTCTAAAAAATGTAAATAGATGAAAATTAAATGAACATCAATTCCATAATTGAAAGCACACAAAGGGATAGTAGTCACCATTAGCTGTTTTACGTAACAAAAACTGAAAGAAA
The DNA here is from genome assembly GCA_033980235.1 of Diadema setosum. Lineage (NCBI taxonomy): Eukaryota > Metazoa > Echinodermata > Echinoidea > Diadematoida > Diadematidae > Diadema > Diadema setosum. The sequence goes on from CM067064.1 coordinate 20,372,043, forward strand.
AAAAGCACCCACTTGCTCATTCATAAGTTCATCGACATTGATTATTGTCAATTAATTGTCATAAATTTATTCTATGATATTGATAATAATCATGTCAATGTTGTCAATGCCTTTTTCTTCTACATTTAGAAAAATCTTTGCACTTGAGGACACATTTCTCTGTTCTGTAATCGTGATGCTAATTGTTTTAATTTTTGGTCTTTACCACTATAGGATGCTAATAGCTGTGACAATGACATTGCTGAGCTCCGAAACCATCAACAGATTCTCAACCAGCAGCTGGACAACAAGCAACGTGACTTCCATGAGCTCCAGAGTGTGGCTGACACCATCGACGGAGACATCGAGAGACTGGTTGAACTCAAGCAGAAGGTAACTGGCCTTTTTGTCAAGATTCAACCAGACCATTGAATTCAAAGTCAAGACTTTCATGGCAGATAGAAACTCTCCTGTTTAAAAAAAACAAACAAACAAACAAACAAAAACCTCTCCTGTTTAATGCTGTGAGATGAGAAGAGTTATAATTCTTGTACCATATTAAATTCATTTCATCCAAAAGTTATGTAATACGTTATTAAATGTGCACTCCTACATCATATGATTGGATCAGTGCCGTATATAAAGAGAGTCTGGCCAACTGCTAAATTGGACGCCATGTCGTTACCGCGCGTATTACGCGTTACAGGGTTAGCGTGTACGCTCAGACGTAACAAAATAACCAAGCCAAATAAGGGGAAGTTAACAATGGGCACTGCGTATGAGCGCACTTTAGTAACGACATGGCTCCACAAAGATCACGGGACCCATTTTGACCAATCACAGGCTTCAAAACCGAAAACCGAGTTGGCCAGACTCTCTTTATATACGGCACTGGATTGGACATGTGATTGTGATGTGGTAATGAGCCATGGGTCACTGAAAGACACCATGGCTCACTATTACATCACTGAAAAATTGGTTAGAGTCCATGCTCTTCTCATAGTTTTAACCACCTTAAAGGAGAAAAAGACAGTTGGTGAAGCTTGTAATGGATTGCCAAAGAATGCCATTACCTGTAAATGTCAAGCAAATTTATGCGGTGTGAAAATAGTCTTAGATATTCTTCTCTATTGCGCTAGGCTAGACGCTTCCTCAGTAGAATCTGAAGAAGCATCTAGAGTAGCTGCTAAAATGTCAAGAGGTAAACCATTTCCATCTTATTTTGGTTGTGACAAAGTGAATTATTTGCACTGCATTTACAATAGCTGTTAGTAAGAACTGTTGTAAGATGATGTACGAATATGCTGTTCCTCTTGTCCTGACCCATTTTATGTCTGAAGTGTAATTAACTGTGACTGATTGAAGCAATATTTTATTCATCGTCTGATTTTCTCAACACAATATTTCCCCAGCATCTGGCAGACATCGTGTCGAAGCAGCGCAAAGTCAAGAACTACCAGGCGCTGAAGGACGGCAAGTACACGCTGCTGTGTAAGACGGAGGGCGCCCTCTCGGCCGAGTCCCAGAAGCAGCTGGACAAGATGCAGACCATCGCCACCATCGCCGACCGGCTCAACACCGAGTTCCCCCAGATCCAGCCGGCCATGCGCCGCGTAACACTCACCCTGAGCTCAAGGGGCGCAGCAGACGATGACTTGTAGGTCAATCGCTGAATAGTGGGGCAGAGTGGTGGTGGCCCAGCAACAGATGGAGTGGGGGGGGGGATAGGGGTCAGCTGCAAAGAACCCACTTATCATGTGGCCCCCTTATGGAGGACTTGTGTGAGCCAAGTAAACTTTCTATCACATTATTTTGTGATGAAATTGCACCCTACCGTGCACGATTGCTGTTCTCCAATTCCTCTTAAATCTTCATTCCAGTCTCTTCTTTAAGTTTATGTGCTAGTTAAAAAAGGACCAATTTTTAGTCAGATCATATAAAGAAGACGTCTGTCATCTTAGTCTTTGATCAAGAAACATCCTAGCCTCGTTATTATTCTCCAGCTGCTTATGTTTCATTCAAACATCTGGTTTTTAGAACACGGGCTAGGTTAAAAGAGGGCCAATGTTATTCAGATTGTACAGATGTGATGTCTATCACATTAGTCTCTGATCTGGTAGCACCATGCCACAATTACAATGTTTTCTGGTTGCCTTACCTCCTAATTTTGTATCAGGCAAGGTGTGATACTTACACATCTTAGATTTGCACTAGTTTGGCAAAGGGTTGTTTCATCTAGACATGACAAAAAGAAAGGAAATGTCGAGTTGGGTGATGCATCTTTGATTGTTTTAAAAGAGGAAAGTAAGCAAAACAAACAAACAAAAAAGATAATACAGTGATGGATCATCACCCAGAGTCTTGATGGCTTTCAAAAAGAAAATTGGAAAGATCCCTTGGTAACTTTCACAAAGTTTCAACATACACAAGGCAAGTTAGATGTGTACACTGACATTTAATTAGATACTTTTCCAAGTACACAATGAGGCTAAACCGTCAATATTCTACAATGTTTGCAATTCCTACCATATAAACTTATTCTAAAAAATTACACAAATTATTTGATCTAGTTTTTAGGAGTACTGTGTGCTCCATACACTTGACAAATATCCGGTATCACTTGCAAAGGGATAGTTTCAGCAAAGTTTAATGGAAGTTGAATATTTCTTTGCTTTTTTCCCCTTCTGAATACAGCAGGCAATGAGAAAAAGTTGTGGATTGTATTGTTTTTAAGATCCAATATATTAATTTACTAGATATTTTATGTACATAGTTTATGTATTCTAAGTGTGGTTTATGTCAAAAGATATTCCATATGTTTGTAATAATTATTTGCAAGAAAGATATCAATTTGTACATATACAGACATGTGTATGTTGTATTTCAAATGTGTAAATAAATATCAGTGCAAATACATACCTATCTGGCTATTTGTTGTTCTGATTAGCATTGTATGTAGTTATCCTCATTTTGTTTGTGAATATATATTTTGTTATGCTAGGTACCACTTTATTATGCTTTTATTTGAATGGGCATGTACTGTATATCTCTGTTTTTATTGTCGCTATCAGCATACTAGGTAATCGTACATGCACCCGTAATCTCGCTCTCACACCCACAACTACAGTGGAAACTCGATATAACGAGATGGTCGGGACCGAGTCATTTTCCTCGTTGTAGCCGATATCTCGTTATATCAGTAGGCATAAAAGAAGGCATAACATAAAGACATTAATTTGCACATGTGGGACTACCAATCATATTTCAATCAATACTGATAACTTGATATTGTATGTGAGGGCATTATACTCACCTTTATGGGTAAGAAGATGTTTTTCGCCAAGGAAATCCAATATCAAGTCATGAATGTGTTTCTTATTGATTGTAGATGTTTGAATTTGTAAATTTATATAGCTTGCGATTGTATCAAGATCGTATGTGGATTGGTATGTGGTTATCGTATGGGTGTGTGTTATGGAAGCTTGAATTAGGCTGCACAATGTTGTGTGTGTGTATGTGACACATTCATATGTATATACATTATGACTGCGTGTGTGTGAAGATGGGGAATTCCCTATGTAGAAAGCCAATCACAGCATCAGATTGCCTCATTCCTGCTAAACGTCATGATGATGTCATGCATACATTATGGCCGTCCCACCACATTTTCTGCATGTATCAGTGTGCGCGCACACACACACTTACACGTACAACATGCAGTGCTAGCTGGAGTGCACTGAAGAAAATGATTATGTGTGTACAAGACTGTTTTTGGCGCATCAAGCTTTACAATCTCGGAAGATGATACCACAGGCGAAGTAAAGCTTTACCGAAGGCATTTTGCTTTACCTCGCTATAGCAGGTTTGATTGGCTATGTTTTTCTTTGTTTGGAAGTCACAAAATTTATCTCGTTATAGCAGTTATTTCGTTATAGCCGATCTCGCTATAAGAGTAGCATTTTACATAGACTTGTGTGGAAGGAAATTTGGGACCGGGAAAATTTCCTCGTTATAACCGATATCTCGTTATAGCAGTGTTCGTTATACCGAGTTTCCCCTGTATTACACACACTTATGGAGAAGAAAAAAAGCACAAAAAAACTCCAACAGGTTAGATTCACAAGAGAGCAGACAGACTCTACTGGCAAAGCCAACACGTCATTGCTGCGCATTAAAGGTGCATGGTCCCGGTGTTTTAAGTCAAATGCGTACGTGGACGCACGGCGCAAGTTTCCTATAGAGACCTACACTATCGACTCCTCTTTAGCGCTTACGCTTTGGCCCACTTCCCTGAGTCCGAAGAAGTCCGATCCACTATAGTCAGTGGTCCGATCACAGTTCGGCTCATGAATCGGCTGAGGAGGATGACAGCTTTAGCAAACTTCTTTTGTGATGTCATCATAACAAGCACATATGCACGCACCCTGGCATTACTACAGACTGCGCGATGCTCAGAGAAGACAACGAAGGCAACGTTACTTAGCAACACCTACGCACTTTACTCTTGATGACAGCTCAACTTCGGTAATCTTCGTATCAATGCTAACGGTGATCGGCAGTATCATCAACAGCGCCCTCTACACTACCGGGACTATGCCCCTTTAAAGGAAACCAAAACCTAAAGAGAAATGTGGATTGAGTGAAAGCAGCAACATTTATAGAACACATCAGTGAAAGTTTGAGGAAACTTGGACAATCGATGCAAAAGTTATGAATTTTTTAAAATTTTGGTTTTGGAACCACTGGATGAGGAGACTACTAGAGGTTATGATGTCATGTGTGGACAACAATATGAAGAAAATATAAAGGGAATTCCACAAAAATTCCTTTTTATGAAAATTACACATTCCATCAACTTGGTACTGACATATGTCAAGGGTAGTAATAACTCCCCCTACTTTCTGAAAGCGGTTAGTCAAGTGCTTTTTCATTATGCTAGAAAAGTGAAAACGTTGAATTTTCTTTATATTTTCTTTATAATCATCGTTGACACAGGATGTCATAAACTCAAGTAGTCTCCTCATCCAGCGGTTCCAACACCAAAACTTTAAAAATTCATAACTTTTGCGTCAACTGTCCGATTTTCCTCAAACTGTCACTGATGTGTTCTACTTATGTTGCTGCTTTCACTCAATCCGCATTTCTACTTGGGTTTTGGTTTCCTTTTAATAGTTCAGAGATAGACTGTCATATTCACATGACTAAGGAAATTAGCTAATGTTCATTTTCTAATCATTAACATGCATGCAAAGTTGTATTGCATACATCTGTCCTCTAACTCCTTTTTTTTCTTTTAGAGTTCAAGTAAATTTCTGACATCAATACCTTTATCTTGTAACATTTGTCAATTTATTGGTTCAGGGCACAAAAAACAAAAAGTAACTAGACTCGGAATTTGTCAAGACTGACAAATTAGGTGATCCGATCTGTTCGTAAATCAACGATTTGAGTCTCCTGATCCCAATAGGCATGACCATACCGGTTTCATCTGTGTTTAGTGGACATTGGCCGTGTGATGTTTGGATTCTCATTTAGAAAAGGGAGTCAGACCTGCCATCTATGGTACACAATTCCGTATACACTAACGAAGATACAGAATGAAGTATATTTGACCTTTGACCCAACTTTGCACAGACAAGATGGCATCTGAGCAAAAAGTGGTTATTTTGTGAAATGATCCTTGTAACATGGTCTTTACGTGTGCAAAATATGGGAAAGATAGGACATGTATTCACCAAGATACAGGATGATACATTTATGACCTTTGACCCTAATTTACATACCCAAGATGACGTCTGATCAAGTAGTTGTAATTGTATGAAATAATGTACGTGACATGAACTAAACATGTGCAAAATATGGGGGTGATAAGGCCTGTTTTTCTTGAGTTATTGTAAAGAAAGTTGCTGAAAGAAAGAAATATCTCAATACATCGAAGATCAGCTTTAATTTCAATCAAGTTTTTGGACGTGATCCCGACATCGTATGAACAATGAAGGACATATTTTCGATAGCCCAAAGTCTCAGCTACAACATATTAAAATCTGGGAGAAATTCACCGAAGCATAAGTGAGCTAGTGCTCGATAAAGACAATCATGTCAATTTTCACATCTACAAAAATCCCCTCCCATAGAGATAACACGTCATAACGAAGATAAAGAAAGAAGTACATATGACCTTTGACCCCACTTTGCACAGCCAAGATGGCATCTGAGCAAAAAGTGGTTATTTTGTGAAATGATCCTTGTAACATGGTCGTTACGTGTGGAAAATATGAAAAAGATTGGACATGTATTCACCAAGATACAAGATGATACATTTATGACCTTTGACCCTAATTTACATACCCAAGATGACGTCTGATCAAGTAGTTGTTATTTTATGAAATAATGTACGTGACATGAACTAAAGATGTGCAAAATATTGGGCTGATAGAGCTTGTTTTTCTTGAGTTATTGTAAAGAAAGTTGCAAAAAGAAAGGAATATCTCAATACATCGAAGATAAGCTTTAATTTCAACCAAGTTTTTGGACATGATCCCGACACCGTATGAAAAAACGAAGGGCACACTTACGATAGCGCAAAGTCTCAGCTACTTTATATCAAAATCTGGGAGAAATTCACCGAAGCATAAGTGAGCTAGTGCTCGAAAAAGACAGTCATGTCAATTTTCATTTCCAGAAAAACTGCACTCCCATAGAGATAACACGTAAACTGGTCAAATTTGACAAGATTACTTTCAATCCATTTTTACGAGGTGATACCGTCATCCAATCAAAATGTTGTTATTACACTTATGAAAGAGTATTTAATAAGCTACAACATACTGAAATCTGGGTGAAAATTAGCAAAGGATAAGTGAGATACGCTCGAGTGAACTTGAAATTTGATGACGTCATTTTGAAAATTTACTTTTTTAATTTTATTAAGAAATTTGATATCTTTTAATCATTTTTCCAGCATCGCCAACCCATGAATTGACATGTACAACTCATCAGCTTTCAGAATATGTCAAGAAAATGGGGGGTCACCGTCCATCCTGACGAGTAAAATCGGATTCAAAATTGGCGGTTTTTTGGCATTGTTGGACTGTATATCGCCATTGACGCGCGCGCGGAATTTCAACTTTGACGGGTCCGTATGACGTCATATTGAGTCGGATTGACTTGAAACTTGGTAGAAATATTCCTTGACATTTCAGGCATCCAATAAAGTTGAAAAAATGGGAAATTTCCATTGCATATGAGCTGTGCGTGCGTATATGTGCGCGCGCGTACGCGTCCGTCCAATTTTTTCAATTTTCCAAAAAATGCTCCAAATGGTCTGAAACGTGTGCAAAAAAAATTTGAGCTCGATTTGAGCATACAAATATTTCAACGCGCGCGTACGCGCACGTTTTAAGAGAAAATATGAATTTTGAGAATATGAGTAGAATGCGCTTGACTTGAAATATATGTGACGTAAATTTCATTGAAAAATTCCATTCCATTAATGAGATATGATTGAGAATGTGTTTTCATATAATGACGTCATAGTGACGTCACGGTCGACTGATCACTTTGATTTTAGTTCGATTGCCGTCTTCGGGAGACGATACATATATGGTATAAGTTTGAAATTGATAGGAAGAGGACTTTCTGAGCTAATCGATACACAACTTTTGGGGAGAAAGAAGAAAAAGAAGACTAGACTTGGAATTTGTCAAGACTGACAAATTAGGTGATCCGATCTTTTTTTAATCAATGATTCCAGTCCTGATCGCAATAGGCATGACCATATAGGTTGCATCTGTGTTTAGAGACATTGGACGTGTGATATTTGGATTCTCATTTAGAAAAGAGAGTCAGGTCTGCTACCTTTGTTACCAAATTCGGTATACACTATAACGAAGATACAGAATGAAGTATATTTGACCATTGACCCAACTTTGCACAGCCAAGATGGCATCTGAGCAAAAAGTGGTTATTTTGTGAAATGATTCTTGTAACATGGCCTAAACATGTGCAAAATATGGGATGATAGGGGCTGTTTTTCTTGAGTTATTGCAAAGAAAGTTGCAGAGAGAAAGAAATATCTCAATACATCGAAGATAAGTTTGATGTCAACCAAGTTTTTTGACGTGATCTCGGCGGCGTATGAAAAAATGGAGAATCACTGATGATAGCCCAAAGTCTCAGCTACAACATATTAAAATCTGGGAGAAATTTACAGAAGAGTAAGTGCGGTAGTTCTCGATAAAGACCGTCATGTAAATTTTCATTTCCAGAAAAATTCCCTCCCATAGATATAACACGTAAACTGGTTAAATTTGACAAGGTTACATTATATCCATTTTCACGTGGTGAAGACATCATCCGATTAAAACTTTCATTAACAAACCTTAAAGAGTATTACATTGGCTACAACATACTAAAATCTGGAAGAAATTCACCGAAGGGTAATTGAGCTAGTCGTCGATAAAGACAATCATGTCAATTTTCACATCTAGAAAAATTCCCTCCCATAGAGATAACACGTCATAATGAAGATAAAGAAAGAAGTACATATGACCTTTGACCCTACTTTGCACAGACAAGATGGCATCTGAGCAAAAAGTGGTTATTTTTTGAAATGATTCTTGTAACATGGTCTTTACGTATGCAAAATATGGGAAAGATAGGACATGTATTCACCAAGATACAGGATGAAAAAATTTTGACCTTTGACCCTAATTTACATACCCAAGAAGGTGCCCGATCAAGTAGTTGTTATTTTATGAAATAATGTACGTGACATAAACTAAACATGTGCAAAATATTGGGCTGATAGAGCTTGTTTTTCTTGAGTTATTGCAAAGAAAGTTGCAGAAAGAAAGGAATATGAAAATACATGGAAGATAAGCTTTAATTTCAACCAAGTTTTTGGGCATGATGCCGACTCCGTATGAAAAAACGAAGGGCACACTAACGATAGCCCAAAGTCTCAGCTACAACATACTAAAATATGGGAGAAATTCACCGAAGCATAAGTGAGCTAGTGCTCGATAAAGATAGTCATGTCAGTTTTCATTTCCAGAAAAACTGCACTCCCATAGAGATAACACGTAAACTGGTCAAATTTAACGATGTTACTTTTAATCCCTTTTTACGAGGTGATGCCGTCATCCAATCAAATTGTTGTTATTATATATCTGAAAGACCATTTAATAAGCTACAACATATTGAAATTTGGACGAAAATCAACTAAAGAATAAGTGATATATGCTTGAATGAACTTGAAATTTGATGACGTCATTTTGAAAATTTACTTTTTTAACTTTATTAAGAAATTTGATATATTTTAATCATTTTTCCAGCATTGCCAACCCATGAAATGACATGTACAACTCATCAGCTTTCAGAATATGTAAAGAAAATGGGGGGTCACCGTCCATCCTGACGAGTAAAATCGGATTTAAAATTGGCAGTTTTTTGGCATTGTTGCACTGTATATCGCCATTGACGCGCGCGCGGAATTTCAACTTTGACGGACCCGTATGACGTCATTTTGAGTGGGATTGACTTGAAACTTGGTAGAAATATTCCTTGACATTTCAGACATCCGATCAAAGTAAAAAAACGGGAAATTTTCATTGCATATGAGCTGTGCGTGCGTATATGTGCGCGCGCGTACGCGTCCGTCCGATTTTTTTAATTTTTCAAAAAATGCTCCAAATGGTCTGAAACGTGTGCAAAAAAATTTTGAGCTCGATTTGAGCATACAAATATTTCAACGCGCGCGTACGCGCACGTCTTAAGCGTAAATATGAATTTTGAGAATATGAGTAGAATGCGCTTGACTTGAAATATATGTGACGTAAATTTCATTGAGAAATTCCATTCCATTAATGAGATTTGAATGAGAATGTGTTTTCATATAATGACGTCATAATGACGTCACGGTCGACTGATCACTTTGATTTTAGTTCGATTGTCGTCTTTGGGACATGATACATATATGGTATAATTTTGACATTGATAGGAAGAGCACTTTCTGAGCTAATCGATACACAACTTTTGAGGAGAAATAAAGAAGAAGAAAAAGAAGAAGAACACCCAAAGAATCCGTACAGATACAGAAGGTGATCCGAGAGGATTCTCGGATCACCTAACTAGACTTGGAATTTGTCAAGACTGACAAATTAGGTGATCCGATTTTTTTTTTAATCAATGATTCGAGTCCTGATCGCAATAGGCATGACCATATAGGTTTCATCTGTGTTTAGAGACATTGGACGTGTGATATTTGGATTCTCATTTAGAAAAGAGAGTCAGGTCTGCTATCTTTGTTACCAAATTCGGTATACACTATAACGAAGATACAGAATGAAGTATATTTGACCTTTGACCCCACTTTGCACCCCCAAGATGGCATCTGAGCAAAAAGTGGTTATTTTGTGAAATGATTCTTGTAACATGGTCTTTGCGTGTGCAAAATATGGGAAAGATAAGACATGTATTCACCAAGATACAGGATGAAACATTTTTGACCTTTGACCCTAATTTACATACCCAAGAAGGTGCCCGATCAAGTAGATGTTATTTTATGAAATATTGTACGTGACATAAACTAAACATGTGCAAAATATTGGGCTGATAGAGCTTGTTTTTCTTGAGTTATTGCAAAGAAAGTTGCAGAAAGAAAGGAATATGAAAATACATGGAAGATAAACTTTAATTTCAACCAAGTTTTTGGGCATGATGCCGACTCCGTATGAAAAAACGAAGGGCACACTTACGATAGCCCAAAGTCTCAGCTACAACATACTAAAATATGGGAGAAATTCACCGAAGCATAAGTGAGCTAGTGCTCGATAAAGATAGTCATGTCAGTTTTCATTTCCAGAAAAACTGCACTCCCATAGAGGTAACACGTAAACTGGTCAAATTTAACAATGTTACTTTTAATCCCTTTTTACGAGGTGATGCCGTCATCCAATCAAATTGTTGTTAATATATATCTGAAAGACCATTTAATAAGCTACAACATATTGAAATTTGGACGAAAATCAACTAAAGAATAAGTGAGATATGCTTGAATGAACTTGAATTTGATGACGTCATATTGAAAATTTACTTTTTTTACTTTATTAAGAAATTGTATATCTTTTCATCATTTTTCCAGCATCGCCAACCCATGAAATGACATGTACAACTCATCAGCTTTCAGAATATGTAAAGAAAATAGGGGGTCATCGTCCATCCTGACGAGTAAAATTGGATTTAAATTTGGCGGTTTTTTGGCATTGTTGCACTGTATATCGCCATTGACGCGCGCGCGGAATTTCAACTTTGACGGGCTTGTGTGACGTCATATTGAGTCGGATTGACTTGAAACTTGGTAGAAATATTCCTTGACATTTCAGGCATCTGATAAGTGTGAAAAAACGGGAAATTTCTATTGCGTATGAGCTGTGCGTGCGTATATGTGCGCGCGCGTACGCGCCCGTCCAATTTTTTAAATTTTTCAAAAAATGCTCCAATTGGTCTGAAACGTGTGCAAAAAAAATTTGAGCTCGATTTGAGCATACAAATATTTTAACGCGCGCGTACGCGCACGTTTGAAGAGAAAATATGAATTTTGATTATATGAGTAGAATGCGCTTGACTTGAAATATATGTGACGTAAATTTTATTGAAAATTTTCATTCCATTAAAGAGATATGATTGAGAATGTGTTTTCATATAATGACGTCATAGTGACGTCACGGTCGACTAATCACTATGATTTTATTTGAAGGCTCGTCTTTGGGACATGATACATGTATGGTATAATTTTGACATTGATAGGAAGAGGACTTTCCGAGATTAGCGATACACAACTTTTGAGGAGAAAGATCTTTTTTTTTTTTGTGACAACGGGAAGTTTAACACTAGACTCGGAATTTGTCAACACTGACAAATTAGGTGATCCGATTTTTTTTTTTTAATCGATGATTCGAGTCCTGATCGCAATAGGCATGACCATACAGGTTTCATCTGTGTTTAATGACATTGGCCGTGTGATGTTTGGATTCTCATTTAGAAAAGAGAGTCAGGTCTGCCATCTTAGGTACCAAATTCGGTATACACTATAACGAAGATACAGAATAAAACATTTATGACCTTTGACCCTACTTTACATACCCAAGATGGTGTTCATAACAATATAATGTACGTGACATGAACTAAACATGTGCAAAATACGGGGGTAATAGGGAATGTCTTTCTTGAGTTATTGCAAAGAAAGTTGCAGAAAGAAAGAAATATGAAAATACATCGAAGCTAAGCTTGAATTTTAACGAAGTTTTTCGACGTGATTTCGATGTCGTATGAAAAGGAATGGGCAAAGTAACGATAGCGCAAAGTCTCAGCTACAACATTATAATCTGGGAGAAATTCACCGAAAGGTAAGTGAGATAGTGCTCGATAAAGACAATCATGTCAATTTTCACATCTAGACAAATTCCCTCCCATAGAGTTAACACGTCATAACGAAGATAGAGAAAAAAGTACATATGACCTTTGACCTCACTTTGCACAGACAAGATGGCATCTGAGCAAAAAGTGATTATCTTGTGAAATGATTCTTGTAACATGGTCTTTACGTATGCAAAATATGGGAAAGATAAGACATGTATTAACCAAGATACAGGATGAAACATTTTTGACCTTTGACCCTAATTTACATACCCAAGAAGGTGCCCGATCAAGTAGTTCTTATTTTATGAAATAATGTAGGTGACATAAACTAAACATGTGCAAAATATTGGGCTGATAGAGCTTGTTTTTCTTGAGTTATTGCAAAGAAAGTTGCAGAAAGAAAGGAATATGAAAATACATGGAAGATAAACTTTAATTTCAACCAAGTTTTTGGGCATGATGCCGACTCCGTATGAAAAAACGAAGGGCACACTGACGATAGCCCAAAGTCTCAGCTACAACATACTAAAATATGGGAGAAATTCACCGAAGCATAAGTGAGCTAGTGCTCGATAAAGATAGTCATGTCAGTTTTCATTTCCAGAAAAACTGCACTCCCATAGAGATAACACGTAAACTGGTCAAATTTAACAATGTTACTTTTAATCCCTTTTTACGAGGTGATGCCGTCATCCAATCAAATTGTTGTTATTATATATCTGAAAGACCATTTAATAAGCTACAACATATTGAAATTTGGACGAAAATCAACTAAAGAATAAGTGAGATATGCTTGAATGAACTTGAAATTTGATGACGTCATTTTGAAAATTTACTTTTTTTACTTTATTAAGAAATTTTATATCTTTTCATCATTTTTCCAGCATCGCCAACCCATGAAATGACATGTACAACTCATCAGCTTTCAGAATATGTAAAGAAAATAGGGGGTCATCGTCCATCCTGACGAGTAAAATTGGATTTAAAATTGGCGGTTTTTTGGCATTGTTGCACTGTATATCGCCATTGACGCGCGCGCGGAATTTCAACTTTGACGGGCTTGTGTGACGTCATATTGAGTCGGATTGACTTGAAACTTGGTAGAAATATTCCTTGACATTTCAGGCATCTGATAAGTGTGAAAAAACGGGAAATTTCTATTGCGTATGAGCTGTGCGTGCGTATATGTGCGCGCGCGTACGCGCCCGTCCAATTTTTTAAATTTTTCAAAAAATGCTCCAATTGGTCTGAAACGTGTGCAAAAAAAATTTGAGCTCGATTTGAGCATACAAATATTTCAACGCGCGCGTACGCGCACGTTTGAAGAGAAAATATGAATTTTGATTATATGAGTAGAATGCGCTTGACTTGAAATATATGTGACGTAAATTTCATTGAAAATTTTCATTCCATTAAAGAGATATGATTGAGAATGTGTTTTCATATAATGACGTCATAGTGACGTCACGGTCGACTAATCACTATGATTTTATTTGAAGGCTCGTCTTTGGGACATGATACATGTATGGTATAATTTTGACATTGATAGGAACAGGACTTTCCGAGATTAGCGATACACAACTTTTGAGGAGAAAGATTTTTTTTTTGTGACAACGGGAAGTTTAACACTAGACTTGGAATTTGTCAACACTGACAAATTAGGTGATCCGATCTTTTCGAAAATCAATGATTTGAGTTCTGATCCCAATATAGGCATTACCATACAGGTTTCATCTGTGTTTAGGAACATTGGCCGTGTGATGTTTGGATTCTCATTTAGAAAAGGGAGTCAGGTCTGCCATCTTTGGTACCAAATTCCGTATACACTATAACGAAGATACAAAATGAAGTACATATGACCTTTGACCGCACTTTGCACAGCCAAGATGGCATCTGAGCAAAAAGTGGTTATTTTGTGAAATGATCCTTGTAACATGGTCTTTACGTGTGCAAAATATGGAAAAGATAAGACATGTATTCACCAAGATACAAGATGATACATTTATGACCTTGACCCTAATTTACATACCCAAGATGACGTCTGATCAAGTAGTTGTTATTTTATGAAATAATGTACGTGACATGAACTAAACATGTGCAAAATATGGGGATGATAGGGGGTGTTTTTCTTGAGTTATTGCAGAGAAAGTTGCAGAAAGAAAGAAATATCTCAATACATCGAAGATAAGTTTGATTTCAACCAAGTTTTTTGACGTAATCTCGGCGTCGTATGAAAAAATAGAGGGCACCTCGACGACAGCTCAGAGTCTCAGCTACAACATACTAAAATCTGGGAGAAATTCACCGAAGAGTAAGTGAGCTAGTGCTCGATAAAGACCGTCATGTCAATTTTCATTTCCAAAAAAATTCCCTCCCATAGAGATAACACGTAAACTGGTTAAATTTGACAAGGTTACATTATATCCATTTTCACGAGGTGAAGACATCATCCGATTAAAACTTTGATAGAACAAAACTTAAAAAGTATTAAATTGGCTACAACATACTAAAATCTGGGAGAAATTCACCGAAGGGTAAGTGAGCTAGTCGTCGATAAAGACAATCAGGTCAATTTTCACATCTAGAAAAATTTACCTCCCATAAAGATAACACGTCATAACGAAGATAAAGAAAGAAGTGCATATGACCTTTGACCCCACTTTGCACAGACAAGATGACCTCTAAGCCAAAAATGGTTATTTTGTGAAATGATCCTTGTAACATGGTCTTTACGTGTGCAAAATATGGGAAAGATAAGACATGTATTCACCAAGATACAGGATGAAACATTTTTGACCTTTGACCCTAATTTACATACCCAAGAAGGTGCCCGATCAAGTAGTTGTTATTTTATGAAATAATGTACGTGACATAAACTAAACTTATGCAAAATATTGGGCTGATAGAGCTTGTTTTTCTTAAGTTATTGCAAAGAAATTTGCAGAAAGAAAGGAATATGAAAATACATGGAAGATAAGCTTTAATTTCAACCAAGTTTTTGGGCATGATGCCGACTCCGTATGAAAAAACGAAGGGCACACTCACGATAGCCCAAAGTCTCAGCTACAACATACTAAAATATGGGAGAAATTCACAGAAGCATAAGTGAGCTAGTGCTCGATAAAGATAGTCATGTCAGTTTTCATTTCCAGAAAAACTGCACTCCCATAGAGATAACACGTAAAATGGTCAAATTTAACAATGTTACTTTAAATCCCTTTTTACGAGGTAATGCCGTCATCCAGTCGAATTGTTGTTATTATATATCTGAAAGACCATTTAATAAGCTACAACATATTGAAATTTGGACGAAAATCAACTAAAGAATAAGTGAGATATGCTTGAATGAACTTGAAATTTGATGACGTCATTTTGAAAATTTACTTTTTTAACTTTATTAAGAAATTTGATATATTTTAATCATTTTTCCAGCATTGCCAACCCATGAAATGACATGTACAACTCATCAGCTTTCAGAATATGTAAAGAAAATGGGGGGTCACCGTCCATCCTGACGAGTAAAATCGGATTTAAAATTGGCAGTTTTTTGGCATTGTTGCACTGTATATCGCCATTGACGCGCGCGCGGAATTTCAACTTTGACGGACCCGTATGACGTCATTTTGAGTGGGATTGACTTGAAACTTGGTAGAACTATTCCTTGACATTTCAGACATCCGATCAAAGTGAAAAAACGGGAAATTTTTTATTGCATATGAGCTGTGCGTGCGTATATGTGCGCGCGCGTACGCGTCCGTCCGATTTTTTAAATTTTTCAAAAAATGCTCCAAATGGTCTGAAACGTGTGCAAAAAAATTTTGAGCTCGATTGGAGCATACAAATATTTCAACGCGCGCGTACGCGCACGTTTTACGGGTATAAATGAATTTTGAAAACATGAGTAGAATTAAGTTTATTTGAACTATATGTGACGTAAATTTCTTTGAAAAATTCCATTCCATTAATGAGATATGATTGAGAATGTGTTTTCATATAATGACGTCATAGTGACGTCACGGTCGACTGATCACTTTCATTTTACTTGATGGGTCGTCTTTGGGACACGATACATATATGGTATGATTTTGACATTGATAGGAAGAGGACTTTCTGAGCTAACCGATACACAAATTTTGTCCAGAAATAAAGAAGAAGAATAAAGAATCAGTACAGATACAGAAGGTGATCCGAGAGGATACTCGGATCACCTAACTAGACTTGGAATTTGTCAACACTGACAAATTAGGTGATCCGATCTTTTCGAAAATCAATGATTTGAGTTCTGATCCCAATATAGGCATTACCATACAGGTTTCATCTGTGTTTAGGAACATTGGCCGTGTGATGTTTGGATTCTCATTTAGAAAAGGGAGTCAGGTCTGCCATCTTTGGTACCAAATTCCGTATACACTATAACGAAGATACAAAATGAAGTACATATGACCTTTGACCGCACTTTGCACAGCCAAGATGGCATCTGAGCAAAAAGTGGTTATTTTGTGAAATGATCCTTGTAACATGGTCTTTACGTGTGCAAAATATGGAAAAGATAAGACATGTATTCACCAAGATACAAGATGATACATTTATGACCTTGACCCTAATTTACATACCCAAGATGACGTCTGATCAAGTAGTTGTTATTTTATGAAATAATGTACGTGACATGAACTAAACATGTGCAAAATATGGGGATGATAGGGGGTGTTTTTCTTGAGTTATTGCAGAGAAAGTTGCAGAAAGAAAGAAATATCTCAATACATCGAAGATAAGTTTGATTTCAACCAAGTTTTTTGACGTAATCTCGGCGTCGTATGAAAAAATAGAGAAAACCTCGACGACAGCTCAGAGTCTCAGCTACAACATACTAAAATCTGGGAGAAATTCACCGAAGAGTAAGTGAGCTAGTGCTCGATAAAGACCGTCATGTCAATTTTCATTTCCAGAAAAATTCCCTCCCATAGAGATAACACGTAAACGGGTTAAATTTGACAAGGTTACATTATATCCATTTTCACGAGGTGAAGACATCATCTGATTAAAACTTTGATAGAACAAAACTTAAAGAGTATTACATTGGCTACAACATACTAAAATCTGGGAGAAATTCACCGAAGGGTAAGTGAGCTAGTCGTCGATAAAGACAATCAGGTCAATTTTCACATCTAGAAAAATTTACCTCCCATAAAGATAACACGTCATAACGAAGATAAAGAAAGAAGTGCATATGACCTTTGACCCCACTTTGCACAGACAAGATGACCTCTAAGCCAAAAATGGTTATTTTGTGAAATGATCCTTGTAACATGGTCTTTACGTGTGCAAAATATGGGAAAGATAAGATATGTATTCACCAAGATACAGGATAAAACATTTTTGACCTTTGACCCTAATTTACATACCCAAGAAGGTGCCCGATCAAGTAGTTGTTATTTTATGAAATAATGTACGTGACATAAACTAAACTTGTGCAAAATATTGGGCTGATAGAGCTTGTTTTTCTTAAGTTATTGCAAAGAAAGTTGCAGAAAGAAAGGAATATGAAAATACATGGAAGATAAGCTATAATTTCAACCAAGTTTTTGGGCATGATGCCGACTCCGTATGAAAAAACGAAGGGCACACTCACGATAGCCCAAAGTCTCAGCTACAACATACTAAAATATGGGAGAAATTCACCGAAGCATAAGTGAGCTAGTGCTCGATAAAGATAGTCATGTCAGTTTTCATTTCCAGAAAAACTGCACTCCCATAGAGATAACACGTAAACTGGTCAAATTTAACAATGTTACTTTAAATCCCTTTTTACGAGGTGATGCCGTCATCCAGTCAAATTGTTGTTATTATATATCTGAAAGACAATTTAATAAGCTACAACATATTGAAATTTGGACGAAAATCAACTAAAGAATAAGTGAGATATGCTTGAATGAACTTGAAATTTGATGACGTCATTTTGAAAATTTACTTTTTTAACTTTATTAAGAAATTTGATATATTTTAATCATTTTTCCAGCATTGCCAACTCATGAAATGACATGTACAACTCATCAGCTTTCAGAATATGTAAAGAAAATGGGGGGTCACCGTCCATCCTGACGAGTAAAATCGGATTTAAAATTGGCAGTTTTTTGGCATTGTTGCACTGTATATCGCCATTGACGCGCGCGCGGAATTTCAACTTTGACGGACCCGTATGACGTCATTTTGAGTGGGATTGACTTGAAACTTGGTAGAACTATTCCCTGACATTTCAGACATCCAATCAAAGTGAAAAAACGGGAAATTTTCATTGCATATGAGCTGTGCCTGCGTATATGTGCGCGCGCGTACGCGTCCGTCCGATTTTTTCAATTTTTCAAAAAATGCTCCAAATGGTCTGAAACATGTGCAAAAAAATTTTGAGCTCGATTTGAGCATACAAATATTTCAACGCGCGCGTACGCGCACGTTTTAAGAGAAAATATGAATTTTGATTATATGAGTAGAATGCGCTTGACTTGAACTATATGTGACGTAAATTTCATTGAAAAATTCCATTCCATTAATGAGATATGATTGAGAATGTGTTTTCATATAATGACGTCATAGTGACGTCACGGTCGACTGATCACTATGATTTTACTTGTTGGGTCGTCTTTGGGACACGATACATATATGGTATGATTTTGACATTGATAGGAAGAGGACTTTCTGAGCTAACCGATACACAAATTTTGTCCAGAAATAAAGAAGAAGAATAAAGAATCAGTACAGATACAGAAGGTGATCCGAGAGGATACTCGGATCACCTAACTAGAGATTGTAATTTGTCATCACTGACAAATTAAGGTGATCCGATTTTTTTTTAATCAATGATTCGAGTCCTGATCGTAATAGGCATGACAATACAAGTTTCATCTGTGTTTAGAGACATTGGCCGTGTGAGGTTTGGATTCTCATTTAGAAAAGGGAGTCATATCTGTCATCTTTGGTACCAATTCTGTATACACTTAATAACGAAGATACAGCAAAGAATACATATGACCTTTGACCCACCTTTACACTCCCAAGATGGCATCTGAGGAAAAAGTGGTTATTTTGTGAAATGATTCTTGCGACATCGTCTATATTCGTGTGCAAAATATGGCAAAGATAGGACAGGTATTCACCAAGATGCAAAATGCAAAGTCTTAGCTACAACATAACTGCCGGTAAAATCTGGGAGAAATTCACCGAAGGGTAAGTGAGAGCTAGTGCTCGATAAAGAAAAGCATGTTAATTTTCACATTAAAAAAAAATCCCTCCCATAGAGATAACACGTCATAACGACAACATAGAAAGAAGTACATATGACCTTTGACCTCACTTTGCACACCCAAGATGGCGTCTGAGCAAAAAGTGGTTATTTTGTGAAATGATCCTTGTTACATGGTCTTTGTGTGTGCAAAATATGGGAAAGATAGGACATGTATTCACCAAGATACAGGATGAAACATTTATGACCTTTGACCCTAATTTACATACCCAAGATGGTGTCTGATCAAGTAGTTGTTATTTTATGAAATAATGTACGTGACATGAACTAAACATGTGCAAAATATGGGATTGATAGCCATTGTTGTTGTTCATCTATTGCACAGAAAGTAGTAGAAAGAAAGAAAAATAAAGAAAAAATATGTTATTTTATAGAAATTTGAAGGAGAAGCATAAAAAAATCAGAAAAAGATAAAGTTAGGAAGGGAGATTAAGACTAACTAAAGAAAAAGAAGAAAAAAAAGTGTTTAAAAAATTGAAAAAAAAATATTGGCAGGGGTGAGCCTCGAACCAGGGACCTTAGGTTTACGAGTCGGATGCGCTATGCAATGACCTATTTCATGCTCCATAGGCCCTGTGTATTAAGCAAAATGACGCTGCATCGAAGCCACGTGCCATTTTCAACCAATTTTTTTGACGTGCTGCCGACGTCGTATGAAAAAATGAAGGGCACACTTACGATAGCCCAAAGTCTCAGCTACAACATACTAAAATCTGGGAAAAATTCACCGAAGCAAAAGTGAGCTAGTGCTCGAAAAAGAGAGTCATGTCAATTTTCACTGCCAGAAAAACTGCCCTCCCATAGAGATAACACGTAAACTGGTCAAATTCTACAAGGATACATTCAATCCATTTTTACGAGGCGATGACGTCATTCAATCAAAATGTTGTTTTAACATTAATGAAAGAACATTTCATAAGCTACAACATACTGAAATATGGGAGAAAATTGGCAGAGGATAAGTGAAATACGCTCGAGTGAACTTGTAATTTGATGACGTCATTTTGAAAATTTACTTTTTTTATTTTATTAAGAAATTTTATATCTTTTATTCATTTTGTGAGCATTGCCTACCCATGAAATGACATGTACAACTCAACAGCTTTCAATATATGTAAAGAAAATGGGGGGTCACCGTCCATCCTGACGAGTAAAATCGGATTTAAAATTGGCGGTTTTTTGGCTTAGTTGCACTGTATATCGCCATTGACGCGCGCGCGGAATTTCAACTTTGACGGGCCCGTATGACGTCATATTGAGTCGGATTGACTTGAAACGTGGTATAAATATTCCTTGACATTTCAGACATACGATCAAAGTGAAAAAACTGGAAATTTCAATTGCATATGAGCTGTGCGTGCGTATATGCGCGCGCGCGTACGCGTCCGTCCGATTTTTTCAATTTTTCAAAAAATGCTCCAAATGGTCTGAAACGTGTGCAAAAAAATTTTGAGCTCGATTGACGCATACAAATATTTCAACGCGCGCGTACGCGCACGTTCTAAGAGAAAATATGAATTTGAGAACATGAGTAGAATGCGCATAACTTGAAATATATGTGACGTAAATTTCATTGAAAAATTCTTTTTCATTAATGAGATATGATTGAGAATGTGTTTTCATATAATGACGTCATAGTGACGTCATGGTCGACTGATCACTACGATTTTACTTGACCCGTCGTCTTTGGGACGTGATGCACATATGGTGTAATTTTGACATTGATAGGAGGAGGACTTTCTGAGCTAATCGATACACAACTTTTGAGGAGAAATAAAGAAAGAATCAGTACAGATACAGAAGGTGATCCGAAGGATACTCGGATCACCTAACTAGAACCGGAATTTGTCAACACTGACAAATTAGGTGATCCGATCTCTTTGGAAATCAATGATATTTGTCCTGATCCATATAGGCATGACCAAACAGGTTTCATCTGTGTTAATAGGGACATTGACCGTGTGATGTTTGGATTCTCATTTAGAAAAGGGAGTGAGACCTGCCATCTTTGGTACCGAATTCCGTATACACTATCGGAAATACAGAATGAAGTATATGTGACCTTTGACCTCACTTTGCACACCCAAGATGGCGTCTAAGCAAAAAGTGGTTATCTTATGAAATGATTCTTGTAACATGGTCTTTGCGTGTGCAAAATATGGGAAAGATAGGACATGTATTCACCAAGATACAGGATGAAACATTTATGACCTTTGACCCTAATTTACATACCCAAGATGGTGTCCGATCAAGTAGTTGTTATTTTATGAAATAATGTACGTGACATGTACTAAACATGTGCAAAATATGAGATTGGTAGCCACTGTTGTTGTTCATCTATTGCACAGAAAGTAGTAGAAAGAAAGAAAAATAAAGAAAAAATTATGTTATTTTATAGAAATTTGAAGGGGAAGCGTAAAAAAAAATCAGAAAAAGACAAAGTAAGGAAAGGGAGATTAAGATTACCTAAAGAAAAAGAAGAAAAAAGTGTTTTAAAAAATTTAAAAAAATATTGGCAGGGGTGAGCCTCGAACCAGGGACCTTAGGATTACGAGTCGGATGCGCTACGCAATGACCTATTTCATTCTCCATAGGCCCTGTGTATTAAGCAAAATGACGCTGCATCGAAGCCTCGTGCCATTTTAAACGAAGTTTTTCGACGTGATCCCGACGTTGTATGAAAAAATGGAGGGCACAATTACGATAGCCCAAAGTCTCAGCTACAACATACTAAAATCTGGGAGAAATTCACCGAAGCATAAGTGAGCTAGTGCTCGAAAAAGAGAGTCATGTCAATTTTCACTGCCAGAAAAACTGCCCTCCCATAGAGATAACACGTAAACTGGGCAAATTTGACAATATTACTTTCAATCCATTTTTACGAGGTGATGCCGTCATCCAATCAAAATGTTGTAATTATATTAATGAAAGATCATTTTATAAGCTACAACATACTAAAATCTGGGTGTAAATTGGCAAAGGATAGGTGAGATACGCTCGATTGAACTTGAAATATGATGACGTCATTTTGAAAATTTACTTTTTTTACTTTATTAAGAAATTTGATATCTTTTAATCATTTTGCCAGCATCGCCAACCCATGAAGTAACATGTTCAACTCATCAGCTTTCAGAATATGTACAGAAAATGGGGGGTTACCGTCCATCCTGACGAGTAAAATCGGATTTAAAATTGGCGTTTTTTTGGCATCGTTGCACTGTATATCGCCATTGACGCGCGCGCGGAATTTCAACTTTGACGGGCCCGTATGACGTCATATTGAGTTGGATTGACTTGAAACTTGGTAGAAATATTCCTTGACATTTTAGGCATCCGATAAGTGTAAAAAAATGGGAAATTTCAATTGCATATGAGCTGTGTGGGCGAATACGTGCGCGCGCGTACGTGTCCGTCCAATTTTTTCAATTTTTCAAAAAATGTTCCAAATGGTCTGAAACGTGTGCAAAAAAATTTTGAGCTCGATTTGAGCATACAAATATTTCAACGCGCGCGTACGCGCACTTTTTAAGAGAAAATATGAATTTTGAGAATATGAATAAAATGCCCATAACTTGAAATGTATGTGACGTAAATTTCATTGAAGTATTCTATTCCATTAATGAGATATGATTGAAAATGTGTTTTCATATAATGACGTCATAGTGACGTCACGGCTGACTGATCACTAGGATTTTACTTGATCTGTCGTCTTTGGGACATCATACATATATGGTATAAGTTTGACATTGAAAGGTAATGCACTTTCTGAGCTAACCGCTGCACAAATTTTGCCCAGAAATAAAGAAGAATAAAAATATGAAGAACAAAGAATCAGTACAGATACAGAAGGTGATCCGAGAGGATACTCGGATCACCTAACTAGACTCGGAATTTGTCAAGACTGACAAATTAGGTGATCCGATCTGTTCGTAAATCAACGATTTGAGTCTCCTGATCCCAATAGGCATGACCATACCGGTTTCATCTGTGTTTAGTGGACATTGGCCGTGTGATGTTTGGATTCTCATTTAGAAAAGGGAGTCAGACCTGCCATCTATGGTACACAATTCCGTATACACTAACGAAGATACAGAATGAAGTATATTTGACCTTTGACCCCACTTTGCACAGACAAGATGGCATCTGAGCAAAAAAGTTGTTATTTTATAAAATGATCCTTGTAACATGGTCTTTACGTGTGCAAAATATGGGAAAGATGGGACATGTATTTACCAAGATACAGGATGATACATTTATGACCTTTGACCCTAATTTACATACCCAAGATGACGTCTGATCAAGTAGTTGTAATTGTATGAAATAATGTACGTGACATGAACTAAACATGTGCAAAATATGGGGGTGATAAAGCCTGTTTTTCTTGAGTTATTGTAAAGAAAGTTGCAGAAAGAAAGAAATATCTCAATACATCGAAGATCAGCTTTAATTTCAACCAAGTTTTTGGACGTGATCCCGACATCGTATGAAAAATAAAGGACTCACTTTCGATAGCCCAAAGCCTCAGCTACAACATATTAAAATCTGGGAGAAATTCACCGAAGCATAAGTGAGCTAGTGCTCGATAAAGACAATCATGTCAATTTTCACATCTACAAAAATTCCCTCCCATAGAGATAACACGTCATAACGAAGATAAAGAAAGAAGTACATATGACCTTTGACCCCACTTTGCACAGCCAAGATGGCATCTGAGCAAAAAGTGGTTATTTTGTGAAATGATCCTTGTAACATGGTCGTTACGTGTGCAAAATATTAAAAAGATAGGACATGTATTCACCAAGATACAAGATGATACATTTATGACCTTTGACCCTGATTTACATACCCAAGATGACGTCTGATCAAGTAGTTGTTATTTTATGAAATAATGTACGTGACATGAACTAAACATGTGCAAAATATTGGGCTGATAAAGCTTGTTTTTCTTGAGTTATTGTAAAGAAAGTTGCAAAAAGAAAGGAATATCTCAATACATCGAAGATAAGCTTTAATTTCAACCAAGTTTTTGGACATGATCCCGACACCGTATGAAAAAACGAAGGGCACATTAGCGATAGCGCAAAGTCTCAGCTACAACATATCAAAATTTGGGAGAAATTCACCGAAGCATAAGTGAGCTAGTGCTCGAAAAAGATAGTCATGTCAATTTTCATTTCCAGAAAAACTGCACTCCCATAGAGATAACACGTAAACTGGTCAAATTTGACAAGATTACTTTCAATCCATTTTTACGAGGTGATACCGTCATCCAATCAAAATGTTGTTATTACATTTATGAAAGAGTATTTAATAAGGTACAACATACTGAAATCTGGGTGATAATTGGCAAAGGATAAGTGAGATACGCTCGAGTGAACTTGAAATTTGATGACGTCATTTTGAAAATTTACTTTTTTAATTGTATTAAGAAATTTGATATCTTTAAATCATTTTTCCAGCATCGCCAAGCCATGAATTAACATGTACAACTCATCAGCTTTCAGAATATGTAAAGAAAATGGGGGGTCACCGTCCATCCTGACGAGTAAAATCGGATTCAAAATTGGCGGTTTTTTGGCATTGTTGCACTGTATATCGCCATTGACGCGCGCGCGGAATTTCAACTTTGACGGGTCCGTATGACGTCATATTGAGTCGGATTGACTTGAAACTTGGTAGAAATATTCCTTGACATTTCAGGCATCCAACAAGTGTGAAAAAATGGGAAATTTCCATTGCATATGAGCTGTGCATGCGTATATGTGCGCGCGCGTACGCGTCCGTCCAATTTTTTCAATTTTTCAAAAAATGCTCCAAATGGTCTGAAACGTGTCCAAAAAAAATTTGAGCTCGATTTGAGCATACAAATATTTCAACGCGCGCGTACGCGCACGTCTTAAGCGTAAATATGAATTTTGAGAATATGAGTAGAATGCGCTTGACTTGAAATATATGTGACGTAAATTTCATTGAAAAATTCCATTCCATTAATGAGATTTGAATGAGAATGTGTTTTCATATAATGACGTCATAGTGACGTCACGGTCGACTGATCACTATGATTTTATAAAATTTGTCGTCTTTGGGACATGATACATATATGGTATAATTTTGAAATTGATAGGAAGAGCACTTTCTGAGCTAATCGATACACAACTTTTGAGGAGAAATAAAGAAGAACTAGAGATTGTAATTTGTCATTACTGACAAATTAAGGTGATCCGATTTTTTTTTTTTTATCAATGATTCAAGTCCTGATCGCAATACGCATGACCATACAGGTTTCATATGTGTTTAAAGACATTGGCCGTGTGATGTTTGGGTTCTCATTTAGAAAAGGGAGTCACATCTGCCATCTTTCGTACCAAATTCTGTATACACTAGATAACGAAGATACAGCAAGAAATACATACTAGACTCGGAATTTGTCAAGACTGACAAATTAGGTGATCCGATTTTTTTTTTTAAAATCAATGATTCGAGTTTTCACCTGAGATTAGGGACATTGGTCGTGTGATGTTTGGATTCTCATTTTGAAAAGGGAGTCAGACCTGCCATCTGGGGTACCGAATTCCGTATACACTATCAAAGATGCAGAATGAAGTATATTTGACATTTGACCCCACTTTGCACCCCCAAAATGGCATCTGAGCAAAAAGTGGTTATCTTGTGAAATGATTCTTGTAACATGGTCTTTGCGTGTGCAAAATATGGGAAAGATAAGACATATATTCACCAAGATACAGGATGAAACATTTATGACCTTTGACCCTAATTTACATACCCAAGACGACGTCTGATCAAGTAGTTGTTATTTTATGAAATAATGTACGTGACATGAACTAAACATGTGCAAAATATGGGGGTGATAAGGCCTGTTTTTCTTGAGTTATTGTAAAGAAAGTTGCAGAAAGAAAGAAATATCTCAATACATCGAAGATAAGCTTTAATTTCAACCACGTTTTTTGACGTGATCCCGACATCGTATGAAAAATGGAGGGGACACTTTGGATAGCCTAAAGTCTCAGCTACAACATATTCAAATCTGGGAGAAATTCACCGAAGCATAAGTGAGCTAGTGCTGGATAAAGACAATCATGTCAATTTTCACATCTACAAAAATTCCCTCCCATAGAGATAACACGTCATAACGAAGATAAAGAAAGAAGTACATATGACCTTTGACCCCACTTTTCACAGACAAGATGGCATCTGAGCAAAAAGTGGTTATTTTGTGAAATGATCCTTGTAACATGGTCTTTACGTGTGCAAAATATGGAAAAGATAGGACATGTATTCACCAAGATACAAGATGATACATTTTTGACCTTTGACCCTAATTTACATACCCAAGATGACGTCTGATCAAGTTGTTGTTATTTTATGAAATAATGTACGTGACATGAACTAAACATGTGCAAAATATTGGGCTGATAAGGCTTGTTTTTCTTGAGTTATTGTAAAGAAAGTTGCAAAAAGAAAGGAATATCTCAATACAACGAAGATAAGCTTTAATTTCAACCAAGTTTTTGGACGTGATCTCGACACCGTTTGAAAAAATTGAGGGCACACTTACGATAGCCCAAAGTCTCAGCTACAACATATCAAAATCTGGGAGAAATTCACCGAAGCATAAGTGAGCTAGTGCTCGAAAAGGACAGTCATGTCAATTTTCATTTCCAGAAAAACTGCACTCCCATAGAGATAACACGTAAACTTGTCAAATTTGACAAGATTAAATTCAATCCATTTTTACGAGGTGATGCCGTCATCCAATCAAAATGTTGCTATTACATTTATGAAAGAGCATTTAATAAGCTACAACATATTGAAATCTGGGTGAAAATTGGCAAAGGTTAAGTGAGATACGCTCGAGTGAACTTGAAATTTGATGACGTCATTTTGAAAATTTGCTTTTTTTACTTCATTAAGAAATTTGATATCTTTTAATCATTTTTCCAGCATCGCCAACCCATGAATTGACATGTACAACTCATCAGCTTTCAGAATATGTAAAGAAAATGGGGGGTCACCGTCCATCCTGTCGAGTAAAATCGGATTCAAAATTGGCGTTTTTTTGGCATTGTTGGACTGTATATCGCCATTGACGCGCGCGCGGAATTTCAACTTTGACGGGTCTGTATGACGTCATATTGAGTCGGATTGACTTGAAACTTGGTAGAAATATTCTTTGACATTTCAGTCATCCGATAAGTGTGAAAAAATGGGAAATTTCTATTGCATATGAGCTGTGCGTACGTATATGTGCGCGCGCGTACGCGTCCGTCCAATTTTTTCAATTTTTCAAAAAATGCTTCAAATTGTCTGAAACGTATGCAAAAAAATTTTGAGCTCGATTTGAGCATACAAATATTTCAACGCGCGCGTACGCGCGCTTTTTAATAATAAATAAGAATTTTGAGAATATGAGTAGAATGCACTTGACTTGAAATATATGTGACGTAAATTTCATTGAAAAATTCCTTTCCATTAATGAGATATGCATGAAAATGTGTTTTCATATAATGACGTCATAGTGACGTCACGGTTGACTGATCACTATAATTTTATAAAATTTGTCGACTTTGGGACACGATACATATATGGTATAATTTTGAAATTGATACTATGAGAACTTTCTGAGTTAATAGATGCACAAATTTTGTCCAGAAATAAAGAAGAAGAAGAAGAAGAAGAAGAACTAGAGATTGTAATTTGTCATTACTGACAAATTAAGGTGATCCGATTTTTTTTTTCTTTTTATAAATGATTCGAGTTCTGATCGCAACACGCATGACCATACAGGTTTAATCTGTGTTTAGAGACATTGGCCGTGTGATGTTTGGATTCTCATTTAGAAAAGGGAGTCATATCTGCCATCCTTGGTACTAAATTCTTTATACACTAGATAACGGAGATACAGCAACAAATACATATGACCTTTGACCCACCTTTACACTCCCAAGATGGCACCTGAGGAAAAAGTGGTTAATTTATGAAATGATTCTTGCGACATCGTCTATAAGTGTGCAAAATATGGGAAAGATAGGACAGGTATTCACCAAGGTACAAGATGAAACAGTTACGACATTTGACCCTTATTTACCTACCCAAGATGGCGTCTGATCAAGAAGTCGTTATTTTATGAAATAATGTAGGTGACATGAACTAAACATGTGCAAAATATGGTGGTGATAGAGCATGTTTTTCTTGAGTTTTTGCAAAGAAAGTTGCGCAAAGATAGAAATATTTCAATACATCGTTGATGAGCTTTAATTTCAACCAAGTATTTTGACGTGATACCGACATCGTCTGAAAAAACAAAGGGCACTCACAATAGCACAAAGTTTCAGCTACAACATATTAAAATCTAGGAGAAATTCACTGAAGCATAAGTGAGATAGTGCTTGATAAAGATAGTCATGTCAATTTTCACATCTAGAAAAACTCCCTCCCATAGAGATAACACGTAATAGCGAAGATTGAGAAAGAAGTACATATGACCTTTGACCCCACTTTGCACACCCAAGATGACATCTGAGCAATTAGTGGTTATTTTGTGAAATGATCCTTGTAACATGGTCTTTACGTGTGCAAAATATAAGAAAGATAGGACATATATTTACCAAGATACAGGATGAAACATTTATGACCTTTGACCCTAATTTACATACCTAAGATGGCGTCTGATCAAGTAGTTGTTATTTTGTAAAATAATGTTCGTGACATGAACTAAACATATTCATAATATGGTGGTGATAGGGTATGTTTTTCTTGAGTTATTGCACAGAAAGTTGCAGACAGAAAGAAATATTTCAATACATCGAAGATAAGCTTTAATTTCAACCAAGTTTTTTCACGTGATCCCGACAACGTATGAAAAAGCAAAGGGCACACTTACGATAGCCCTATGTCTCAGCTACAACATATTAGAATCTTAGAGAAATTCACCGAAGCATAAGTGAACTAGTGCTCGATAAAGATAGTCATGTCAATTTTCATTTCCATAAAAATTGCACTCCCATAGAGATTACACGTAAACTCGTCAAATTTGACAAGGTTACCTTCAATCCATTTTTTCGAGGTGATGTCAATATCTAATAAAAATTGTGTAATTACATTTATGAAAGAGCAT
Organism: Diadema setosum; assembly: GCA_033980235.1. Taxonomy (NCBI): domain Eukaryota; kingdom Metazoa; phylum Echinodermata; class Echinoidea; order Diadematoida; family Diadematidae; genus Diadema; species Diadema setosum. The sequence goes on from CM067064.1 coordinate 20,401,874, forward strand.
TTTATAAGCTACAACATATTGAAATTTGGGTGAAAATTGGCAAAGGATAAGTGAGATACGCTCGAGTGAACTTGAAATTTGATGACGTAATTTTGAAAATTTACTTCTTTTATTTTATTAAGAGATTTGATATCTTTTAATCATTTTGTCAGCATAGCCAGCCCATGAAATGACATGTACAACTCATCAGCTTTCAGAATATGTCAAGAAAATGCGGGGTCACCGTCCATCCTGACGAGTAAAATCCGATTTAAAATTGGCGGTTTTTTGGCATAGTTGCACTGTATATCGCCATTGACGCGCGCGCGGAATTTCAACTTTGACGGGCCCGTATGACGTCATATTGAGTCGGATTGACTTGAAACTTGGTAGAAACATTCCTTGTCATTTCAGACATCCGACAAAAGTGAAGAAACGGGAAATTTCTATTGCATATGAGCTGTGCGTGCGTATATGCGCGCGCGCGTACGCGTCCGTCCAATTTTTGCAATTTTTCAAAAAATGCTCAAAATGGTCTGAAACGTGTGCAAAAAAAAATTTGAGCTCGATTTGAGCATACAAATACTTCAACGCGCGCGTACGCGCGCGTTTTGAGATTTAAATGAATTTTGAGAATATGAGTAGAATGCGCTTGACCTGAAATATATGTGACGTAAATTTCGTTGAAATATTCCATTCCATTAATGAGATATGCATGAAAATGTGTTTTCATATAATGACGTCATAGTGACGTCACGGTCGACTGATCACTATGATTTTATAAGATCTGTCGTCTTTGCGACATGATACATATATGGTATAATTTTGAAATTGATAGGCTGCGGACTTTCTGAGCTAACCTCTGCACAACTTTTGTCCAGAAATAAACAATCAGTACAGATACAGAAGGTGATCCGAAGGATATTCGGATCACCTAACTAGACTCGGAATTTGTCAAGAGTGACAAATTAGGTGATCCGATCTGTTCGTAAATCAACGATTTGAGTCTCCTGATCCCAATAGGCATGACCATACCGGTTTCATCTGTGTTTAGTGGACATTGGCCGTGTGATGTTTGGATTCTCATTTAGAAAAGGGAGTCAGACCTGCCATCTATGGTACACAATTCCGTATACACTAACGAAGATACAGAATGAAGTATATTTGACCTTTGACCCCACTTTGCACAGACAAGATGGCATCTGAGCAAAAAGTGGCTATTTTGTGAAATGATCCTTGTAACATGGTCTTTACGTGTGCAAAATATGGGAAAGGTAGGACATGTATTCACCAAGATACAAGATGATACATTTATGACCTTTGACCCTAATTTACATACCCAAGATGACGTCTGATCAAGTACTTGTAATTGTATGAAATAATGTACGTGACATGAACTAAACATGTGCAAAATATGGGGGTGATAAGGTCTGTTTTTCTTGAGTTATTGTAAAGAAAGTTGCAGAAAGAAAGAAATATCTCAATACATCGAAGATAAGTTTGATTTCAACCAAGTTTTTTGACGTGATCTCGGCGTCGTATGAAAAAATAGAGCGAACCTTGACGACAGCTCAAAGTCTCAGCTACAACATACTAAAATCTGGGAGAAATTCACCAAAGAGTAAGTGAGCTAGTGCTCGATAAAGACCGTCATGTCAATTTTCATTTCCAGAAAAATTCCCTCCCATAGAGATAACACGTAAACTGGTTAAATTTGACAAGGTTACATTATATCCATTTTCACGAGGTGAAGACATCATCCGATTAAAACTTTGATTGGACAAAACTAAAAGAGTATTAAATTGGCTACAACATACTAAAATCTGGAAGAAATTCACCGAAGGGTAATTGAGCTAGTCGTCGATAAAGACAATCATGTCAATTTTCACATCTAGAAAAATTCCCTCCCGTAGAGATAACACGTCATAATGAAGATAAAGAAAGAAGTACATATGACATTTGACCCTACTTTGCACAGACAAGATGGCGTCTGAGCAAAAAGTGGTTATTTTGTGAAATGATTCTTGTAACATGGTCTTTACGTATGCAAAATATGGGAAAGATAAAACATGTATTCACCAAGATACAGGATGAAACATTTTTGACCTTTGACCCTAATTTACATTCCCAAGAAGGTGCCCGATCAAGTAGTTGTTATTTTATGAAATAATGTACGTGACATAAACTAAACATGTGCAAAATATTGGGCTGATAGAGCTTGTTTTTCTTGAGTTATTGCAAAGAAAGTTGCAGAAAGAAAGGAATATGAAAATACATGGAAGATAAGCTTTAATTTCAACCAAGTTTTTGGGCATGATGCCGACTCCGTATAAAAAAACGAAGGGCACACTTACGATAGCCCAAACTCTCAGCTACAACATACTAAAATATGGGAGAAATTCACCGAAGTATAAGTGAGCTAGTGCTCGATAAAGATAGTCATGTCAGTTTTCATTTCCAGAAAAACTGCACTCCCATAGAGATAACACGTAAACTGGTCAAATTTAACAATGTTACTTTTAATCCCTTTTTACGAGGTGATGCCGTCATCCAATCAAATTGTTGTTATTATATATCTGAAAGACCATTTAATAAGCTACAATATATTAAAATTTGGACGAAAATCAACTAAAGAATAAGTGAGATATGCTTAAATGAACTTGAAATTTGATGACGTCATTTTGAAAATTTACTTTTTTAACTTCATTAAGAAATTTGATATATTTTAATCATTTTTCCAGCATTGCCAACCCATGAAATGACATGTACAACTCATCAGCTTTTAGAATATGTAAAGAAAATGGGGGGTCACCGTCCATCCTGACGAGTAAAATCGGATTTAAAATTGGCAGTTTTTTGGCATTGTTGCACTGTATATCGCCATTGACGCGCGCGCGGAATTTCAACTTTGACGGACCCGTATGACGTCATTTTGAGTGGGATTGACTTGAAACTTGGTAGAAATATTCCTTGACATTTTAGACATCCGATCAAAGTGAAAAAACGGGAAATTTTCATTGCATATGAGCTGTGCGTGCGTATATGTGCGCGCGCGTACGCGTCCGTCCGATTTTTTCAATTTTTCAAAAAATGCTCCAAATGGTCTGAAACGTGTGCAAAAAAATTTTCAGCTCGATTGGAGCATACAAATATTTCAACGCGCGCGTACGCGCACGTTTTAAGAGAAAATATGAATTTTGATTATATGAGTAGAATGCGCTTGACTTGAACTATATGTGACGTAAATTTCATTGAAAAATTCCATTCAATTATCGAGATATGATTGAAAATGTGTTTTCATATAATGACGTCATAGTGACGTCACGGTCGACTGATCACTAAGATTTTACTTGACCCGTCGTCTTTGGGACATGATACACATATGGTATAATTTTGACATTGATAGGAAGAGGACTTTCTGAGCTAATCGATACACAAATTTTGTCCAGAAATAAAGAAGAAGGAAAACAAAGAATCAGTACAGATACAGAAGGTGATCCGAGAGGATACTCGGATCACCTAAAAAGAAGAACACCGAAAGAATCCGTACAGATACAGAAGGTGATCCGAGAGGATACTCGGATCACCTAACTAGAACCGGAATTTGTCAACACTGACAAATTAGGTGATCCGATGTCTTCGAAAATCAATGATTTGAGTCCTGATCTAAATATTCATGACCATACAGGTTTCATCTGTGTTGACGGGACATTGGCCGTGTGATGTTTGGATTCTCATTTAGAAAAGGGAGTGAGACCTGCCATCTTTGGTACCGAATTCCGTATACACTAACGGAAATACAGAATGAGGTATATTTGACCTTTGACCTCACTTTGCACACCCAAGATGGCGTCTAAGCAAAAAGTGATTATTTTATGAAATGATTCTTGTAACATGGTCTTTGCGTGTGCAAAATATGGGAAAGATAGGACAGGTATTCACCAAGGTACAGGTTGAAACATTTATGACCTTTGACCCTGATTTTACATACCCAAGATGGTGTCTGATAAAGTAGTTGTTATTTTATGAAATAATGTACGTGACATGTACTAAACATGTGCAAAATATGGGATTGATAGCCATTGTTGTTGTTCATCTATTGCACAGAAAGTAGTAGAAAGAAAGAAAAATAAAGAAAAAAATATGTTATTTTATAGAAATTTGAAGGAGAAGCATAAAAAAATCAGAAAAAGATAAAGTAAGGAAAGGGAGATTAAGATTATAGAAAAACTAAAGTAAAAGAAGAAAAAAAGTGTTTAAAAAAGTGAAAAAAAAATATTGGCAGAGGTGAGCCTCGAATCAGGGACCTTAGGTTTACGAGTCGGATGCGCTACGCAATGACCTACTGTATTTCATTCTCCATAGGCCCTGTGTATTAAGCAAAATGACGTTGCATCGAAGCCTCGTGCCATTTTCAACCAAGTTTTTCGACGTGATGCCGACATCGTATGAAAAAAATGGAGGGCACACTTAGCCCAAAGTCTCAGCTACATCATCCTAAAATCTGGGAGAAGTTCACCGAAGCATAAATGAGCTAGTGCTCGAAAAAGATAGTCATGTCAATTTTCACTGCCAGAAAAACTGCTATCCCATAGAGGTAACACGTAAACTGGTCAAATTTGACAATATTACTTTCAATCCATTTTTACGAGGTGATGCCGTCATCCAATCAAAATGTTGTAATTATATTAATGAAAGATCATTTAATAAGCTACAACATACTGAAATCTGGTTGTTAATTGGCAAAGGATAAGTGAGATACGCTCGAGTGAACTTGAAATTTGATTTCGTCATTTTGAAAATTTACTTTTTTTTACTTTATCAAGAAATTTGATATCATTTAATCATTTTGCCAGCATCGCCAACCCATGAAATAACATGTCCAACTCATCAGCTTTCAGAATATGTAAAGAAAATGGGGGGTTACCGTCCATCCTGACGAGTAAAATCGGATTTAAAATTGGCGGTTTTTTTTGGCATCGTTGCACTGTATATCACCATTGACGCGCGCGCGGAATTTCAATTTTGACGGGCCCGTATGACGTCATATTGAGTCGGATTGACTTGAAACTTGGTAGAAATATTCCTTGACATTTTATTACGAAAAGTATCATTAGAAATCAGTCAAGTGGAAAATTGCCACTTTTGGTGGTGTTTGACATTGCTTGAGGACAGGAGCTTCTGCAGACTATGAAGGTTTGACTGAATCAGGGTTTTTGTATTTTTAATGAATTTTTAATGGTATGTGAGGTAATTTGCTATTTTCTTTGTTTTTGATAGTGGATTGGATGACTAGTCTTGTATGGAGGCTCTTAACTTATTTTTAGCCGGATTACATCCCAAAATATGTTGTATGCTTGAAAGCATAGAAAATTTCCCTTCATCTGCTTCAATTAAAAAAAAAGTAATCTTTGATTCGTTTTGTTTTTTTATGATTTATGGAATATGCTGCATTTTACAAAGGTTTCTATGGGAGCGTGGAAAAGGAGCGTGAGGCCTATACTGCAGTGTTGCCACCTTCCCCTGGTTTGTTGACTGCCTTATGCCGGGCACCGTGTTCTTTTTAGACGGCATAGATTGGGGACCCTAAAAAGCTATTGGGTACCCTATCCCTACACCTAACGCTAACCCTAACCGCAACCCTAACCCTAACCATATACCCTTACCCATCATTTTTCCCATAGGTTTAATACGCGCCATGCCGCAATCTGTGCTGTCTTAAATAAAAATCGCTGCCGGGCACACACGGTAGTACTGAGTAGTGTAGTACTAACTTCGAGGCTGCGTTCACTATAATTATACTACTCGGGTATTTTACATTGGGCACGCGAATAGCTTGAATCGAACGATTTCCTCACACAGGTTTACATATGAGGGCACTATTTGAAAGTACCGAATACTAGTAGCTGCCAATACTGGCAATAGTATAGCAAAGTGGGAATCGAGCTGGTTCGTTTTTCTTGCAGCGTATACCGTCTCTCGTTTATGAAATAATGACACTTTTGGTCTGGACTTGTCCTTTGGCAGAAATAAGCATGTAGACTGACATTCTGTTGCAGTTTAGAAATTGTTAATAAGATTTGCTGGGATGTGTAGGAGGAAGAAATCCTCAGTGCATGGGATATGACATGGTGAGTTGACGGTGCGGGTGAAGTACTCGGTGCCCGACTAGCGAATACCGCATATCGAATACGGAATACTCAGCAGGGGCCGCGGAACGTTTTTATGTTTGGGGGGGCTGTGAGACCGGGGGGGGGGGGGGGGGGGGGGGGTGTCAAGGTCAAGCCCCCTCCCTTCCCCCCCTCCCCCCCCCCCCCCCCCCCCACCGCTTAGAAGAATCTAAGGGCGGAATCTTTGGAAATTGAAATTCATGGGTGAATTTTGTTTTTACGATTTTTCTTCGATTTTTTTTTATGATTTTTTTTTCTTTAAAGAGCCAAAAGTGTGTGTGGGGGGGGGGGGGGGGCTGCAGCCCCCCCCCCCCCCCCGCTTCCGCGGCTCCTGCTCAGTACATTTATTTCTGTAGGGTTGCAGCTTTACGTAGTGTTGTGGTACATGGCACAGTCGGTAATCAGGTAGCCTTTTGTCAAGGCCCTCTCGCTGTATGGTAAAGAGAGCCCAGCTGCCTTGACAAAAGGCTAGTAATCAGGTAATACACAGCATAGGTACTGTAGCAGTCGATGTGGTCAATTACGAATCTTGACGTGTGTGTGTGCGTGTGTGTATGTTAATTGGTGTGAATGAAAGAAGATTGTGAAATTGTGGTAAAGACAAGGGTGATCGAAGAGTATACGGGAAAGGTTAGGAAAAGGGGGAAAGGAAATAAAACAAAAATTACACTAGCAGGCGAGTTTTTCAAAAAGTTAAACCCACAAAAGATAAACGATTGGTTTACAAATTGGAAAGTTCATTAAAAGAAAAGGGGAAAGCAAATACTACGGTACATAGAAATACAAATTGAAAACAAAGATGAATCAAACCTGGATGACAGCAAAGGTGAATATGAATTGACAAGAACGAATTATACAGATTGAAAACGAATTAAAGGGGAAAAAGAATTATTAGAACGACTTGTAAGAAAATGATTGGAGGGGATAGAGAGGATAAGGCCCTCGTTCAGAGGCGGATCCAGGAATTTCGTACAGAGGGGGCGTGTTTACAAAAATAAAGGGGGGGGGCGCACGCACCCCTCCCCCCATTTTTTTCTTTTTATTTCTTTTGTTTCAACAAAAAATAAAGGGGGGGCGTGCGCCGTTTGTGGTCCTCCCTGGATCCGCCCCTGCTCGTTAGAGGGAAAATCAACCCATGAAGGAAACAAAAAACAGGTAGAAAGTAGATTTATACAGTTGAGTTAAAAGGGAAATTGAGAAATATACAGAAGAGAAAAATCATATAGAAATGATTGCTAGGATGGAAGGGGGAATACATTCTACCTGAAAGTAAAAGAATAATTTAAAGAGAGAAATGGAAAAGAACGGTATACGTGACAGCATACACTCGCTCACACGCTCTTTCAACCGCCGCCATGAAGCTGCAACCGAGGACATGGAAAAAAAAAATAGCTTTTCAACGACACCATAGAAAAAGTCGCTCTCTGGCGAACGTCAACGTGGGACGGACGTCGTTGCGTTTACATTCAAACCAATTCGTAATTGTGCCTGTGTACAGAGCGGAGCAGCAACTCCAGCGAATAGTGATCAAGATTTTCCAATATTTTTCCGACACTTGTAAACGCTGAAAGTGAAAAAGCTTAACGTATATTCGACTTTGGAGTCTCAGGTGGAAGTATTTTAGGTTAATGAATAATCAGGGTGAGTTTGTGCATGTTTGGAGGCCGTTTGACAAACAGTAGCGACCGAAGAAGTTCCAATTCAATGTTATTGAGTAGGCCTATAAACGTTAGAGCTAGATCTATAGGTTCTAGGTCAAGGTACGCTAGTGTTGACTATACCGTGAAGGCTGATCAGCCTATAAAGGCTCTAACAAAACAGTTAGTAAGTGGGCTTGGGCCTACTGGCGAAATTTCGGATCGGGTTAGTAGTAACGTAGGCTCATTGGCGAAATATGGACGCCATTATTTTAGTTAATACATAGACCGCTAGAGGGGGTATATTACGTGAGGGGTCATGTTGGCATAGACCCACCTAGTCATATTAGTGCACTCCCGTTATAACGAAGTGCTCACGAGTACAATGTATTCTATACCGTGGAAGGAAGCCCCACCGCCGTGCTTACCTACCATTGAACGCCACACGGGGGACCGAATTCACGAGTATAAATAGGTGAGCCGCCGTAGTATTACTTTAGTACGGACAAGCAGTGGTGAGGCCTATTTCACGAGTAGACTTCTATGTCAATAATGCCCTGTATTACAATATTAAACTAATTACTAAGTTCCCCTCAGAAACTGTGCATGACACATGGAGCGCGATCACATAGTGCCAGTGGTGTGAAGCGTTCACACATGCAGAGGCGCTATAAATGCTTGTTCCGCTACGTATTTTTGAAAGCAATTCACATTTCGTTATAACGGAGTACATTTTTTTTTGTTTTTCTTTGTCTGTGGCGCTTGGAAAAGACTTCGTTATAATGGAAACTTCACTATAACTGTGTTTGTTATAAACGAACATTGTACCATAGACTTTGATGGTGATATTTTTGGGACCAGAAGATTTACTTTGTTATAACGAAATTTTGTTATAACCGTGTTCGTTGTAGCGGGAGTGCACTGTAGTATGGTGATAGGGGGTGGGTTTCCGGAAACTTAAGTTTGCGCATGAAAACTTACCTATTTTATATAGAATGTGCACCCTTTGCCTAAAGACTTGTTATAGACTCCTCACTAGACAACATACTCTGAAAATGACGTGAGAATTAACCTGCTAAATCGTTGGATTTGCCCTTCAAATAACTGCGACAGCCGCCACACGTAGTGTGGTGGCTGCGCCGTGCTCCCATAAAAGATCTTCATGTTGAACAAACGGGTGCCTTTGCGGCGCTATATTTCCTTAATTTTTCAACAGAAACTACTAGTAATACTTACATGGGTCGATGAAACCTAAATGACTATCATCGGCGACTGTTTGATGCATTTCATTGCTTGTCATGCACAGAATGATGTCTTATAAGCAGCTCACCGATGTTCACAGAATTCACAATCACATGCACAAGCGCACAGAATACTTGAACTATAACATAAGCGAAACAGCGGGGAAGCCGCCAGGACCGCGCCTGGCGGCGCGGTCTCCGGGGCTACCCTTCAAAGTGTTTCCATGTACGTGTCCGGTCCCACATGCAACCTTTGGTCTAACTGTGAGCATAAGTACCAGCAGCCCCATAAGACTCTACACATAGCTTATGGGGCTGGTCGCAGTGACCATGGTAACCCTTGGTCATACTTAGTAATGTTGGTTAAAAGTCTTAATCTCTACTCATAAATATTATAAAGACCAACAGTTGACACTAATGTTAGTGATAGCAGTGCTTTCTGTCTCCCTTTCATTTTTCTTTTTTACGGGGCATACAGCCAGGGAACAGTTGTAAACTACTTACAGCCTGTATAACAACGACTGTAGGAGTAGGAGTTTGTTTTGACATACAGTTCAAGTATCATTCCTAATCATGAATTGTAATTGAAGAAGTGTCATTTACTAGTTTGTAACTTTATTTTGGAGTATGCAGTCCAACAATTAAAGTTTGAGCTAGAGTAGATGCTAGTAAAGTTGGTCTAAGAGAGAAAGATCGTTAGACATAGTTTGTCGGCTGAAACACAAACTCGAAGAAGTAAAGTTACCGTAAATTTTAAGTGACGTTGCAGCTGTATTTCAAAAATGTTTAAACATATTGACAGATATTGTTTCTGCTGATATTGTGAGGTCTGAAGCACAGTTACATCTCTGTGTGCATGCCTTCTAAAATTGAAGAAAATGAATCAGCTAGAATGGAAGGTAGAGTTTGTTCTATTGGCATAGACTCACGTGTTAAGAAGCTTGCGTTATTATTACTAAAATGAGCGCCATTGGGCTCCATGGCCATGTGGGGCTCCATGGCATACTACACCTGTTTGCCTGCGAAGTTGCAAGAGTATGCCCTCTTAGTCGTAGTTTTAGCGGTAGCTTCTATAGCCTTTGTTAAGTTTTGTACATCTAGGTCTGTTGAGTATTAGTGTTCATGAAGTTTTGGGACTGTATTTTCCACCTCTTTTCCATTTTCAGTTATGCTGTATTGGTAACTGTGACCAATGCCTACACTACATTATAATGAAACAATAACAGTGTTTGTACATATTTACTATAGGAAGAAAGCTTGCATATTATATTATATGATAAAATGATACTTTTTTTTTTGCTTCAGAATCCCTGGTGTATCAACAGTGTATTTCAAATCTGTGGTGGACCTTGGACAGAGGATAGTGGTAACGTGTTGTTGTGGCAAATTATTCCCTTTAGAAGGATGACTTTATAGATAATATATAGTTTTGGTACCTCAAAAGTTTCCTGAATTTTTGTGTTTCAGTCTAAAGTACCAGTACCTTTCGTATAACTGACACTGTGAGAGTTACTTGCCCCAAAGTGCTGTCATGTCTCAGTAATCATGTAATTAACTGTGACCAGCAGCCCCATATGCATAGGGTCCAGCAGCCCCATATGCATAGCGACCAGCAGCCCCATACGCATAGCGTAATGGGAATTTGCATGGTAGCATTCAGGATCATGACAGGTTTAGTATTGTAGGTAAATATCAGATTAAAACCCAAAAGTTTATTCAATTTGAAGATGTAGCAATTAAGAATTGAAATAGGCTTCGGGCAAGGTCTGATTCTGCCAATAGTCTCTTTGTGTTTGAATTGATGTTTGATTGTGACTCGGTCGAGAGGACCTTGGGAGAGTTACATATACTGAATTGTTGGTTAGCACATGCACACACAAACATCTTATCTGTTTATGGATTTCAGATTTGTGTGCATATGATGTGTGCGTATGCGCTGGCCGAAGTATTCAGTGTATGTACAGTAGCTCTTCCAAGGTCCTCTTGACCGAGTCACATTCAGGCATTAGTTTGAACAGAAAGGGACTTTTGGCAGAACCATATGTTGCTTGATGGCTGTTCTCAGTACTTCAACTTAATTGGTAAGTCTTCAAATTGAACAAATTTTAGGATTTTACGTTGATATTTATTCGCAATACTAAATCTGTCATGATCCTGGTTGCTTCATTGTGAAGCCCCATTACGCTATGTGTATGGGCCTGCTGATCGTAGTTAGCTATGTGTACACATGCTTTGTATGGGGCTGCATGGTGTTGTTTGCAGTTATGCAATAATGGTTTTGTACAGTACGTGTACTACCTTGTTGCCGTACGGTGGCGGCTCTGGTACGAAACCATTATTGCATGATTACTAAGACATGAGAGCACTTCAGGGCGAGTAAGTCTCACAGTGTTAGTTACTGTATATGAAAGGTACTTTAACCTGAAACAGTAGGTAAGACACAGAAATTCAGGGAAACTTTTGAGGTACCAAAGCTTTATATTATCTTTAATCGCTTATTGCAGATCGCCATTTACTCTGATTGCTGTAGAGACAGATTGTGTATTTTACAAAGGGAAGGGAATGAGTACCAGTAATCTATTGTCAGGATATCATTATCTGTGGGTGCTTTTCATTATTTCGAAGGTTCGTTATTCAGAGGCATTGTTATTGTGAAGGGTCGTTAATCCGAAACACACACATTCCTTGTAATTAGAGGTTTGTTAATCTGGGAATGAAAAAGGGTCATTTAATCCAAACATTTATGGCGTTATTCTGAAAGTTTGATATTCTGAAGGTTCATTAAATCAAAATTGGAAAAGGGCTTGCTATTCTGAAGCCCTATTTACTTGAAAATGAAATAGGGTGCGTTATTTGAAGGTTTGTTTATTCGAAACTGAAATATGGTTCGTTATTCCGAAGGTTTTTTTTTTTTTTTTTTTTTTTGATGTGATATGCGGTCTGTAACAAATCTTTGGAATTAAGAGCATTGTTTCATTTTCGTACTAACGAGCCTTCAGTTTATCGAACCTTATTTCATTTTTCGGATTAACGAACCTTTTGAGTAAGAGACCTCATCATTTTTTCGGATTAATGAGTTTTCGATATTATGAACCTTTGGAATAATGAGCTGTAACTATAATTTTAATGTACTAATAGTGCAGATTTGCACAGGGGTGGTGGTGGATGGGTTAATTGACACAGTGATTTGGATTTTAATGGTGTACATACTTTCGTGCATTTATCAGTTGTTTTTATTTTACCAGTTATCAGGTTACACTGTAGTTGCAAGATGCATTAGGGTTCTATGATTGGTTTGAAATACAATGTACTGGTAATGTATCGTGACTTGAGACTATACGATCTCTTGTTTATCAGTAAAGGAATATGTGTGCTGAGTGTGTGGTTGGTCTTAGTGTTAAGTGGCATTGTGCAACATTGTATCTTCCCAAAGGGAGTAATTGCCTATTGTTGGTTTTTGGTAAAGGTACATTTATTGTTAGGTTGTGACACAATTTGCTAGATTTAGAAATATCTCCAGAGCTTATTTAAATGGTTAGTGGAAATGTTACTTGGTTGGAAACAGGTATAAATAGGAAGATAAAATTGTAAGTTGTACTGGTGCATGGTCAAATTTGAAGGTTAGAGATTGCTGCATTTATTAGTTAAAGAGGATGGCTAGTGTGGGATTAATAGGAATCGGTGGGAATGCTTGGGATGATTGTTTCAATTCTTGTGGGGTTCATTTAAGAGTATGATCCATTGTTGAGTAAAAATGATTTGCTTCAGAACAGTGTCATATTAAAGTAATGTACAGTTTAATGCCCCGTCACCGTATGGGCATGTTATGGTATACTGTAAAGGTGGATATTTTCGTGCGACTAATTTTTCGCGCTAGGCCGGGTCAGAAGAGTTTTGCGTGTTTTTAATTCCGCGGAATCAAGACATCATGCACAGGATCGTATGGCAAACAAAAATATTCGCATGTTTTTATTTTCGCGTTAGTTTCTGGTTGCGCAAAATGTGTGAAAATTTCAACACCGGAAATTTCCACTTTTACAGTAAACATTAAACTGGACATTACTTGAATATGAGATTATTTTGAAGTAAACAGTTTTCACACAGTAATGTAATGTTAAATGAATCCCACATGAATTGGAATAATCATCCCGAGTAATTCCGCTGATTTCCATTGATCAGTTACTGGCATCCCCTTTAACAAGCAAGTTTAGAGTGATATGTGATTAATGATCTTGAAGGGAAACAAATGCATTACAAATTTCCATTTTCTTTGGGGTTTTTTTCTTGAGCATTTTGTAAAATGTTTGCGATTACCATTTTCTTTTGTGTTTATTTTGACAGGTACTGGTTGCTCTGGAAGGAGATTTCTGTTTCTGTTTGTGAAAAGTGTGTTTGTACATGTGTTTGTCGTTTTCAGTACATGTCATCTGTTCGGTCATCTTCATTTTACATACCATCTCATACCATTTCACCTTCACCCTCATTACTCATGATCTTGAGTCTTTGAGAATTGCTTTCATTTGATTTTCCATCGAGAATCTCATTTATATTGTCATCCTAAAGTCTGTTTATTGGCAACTCATGACAATAAGCCTCTAGCACTTTGTAGCTAGTTGGTGAGTCAAGAAGAGTTGTGGTAAACAGCAAGAGAGTCAGAATCAGAATCAAAGAGTGTCAATCAAAGAGTGTCAATCAAAAAGTGTCAATCAAAGAGTGTCAATGAGAATCAAACAGACTCAGAATCAGAATCAAAGAGAATCAGAATCAGAGTCAAAGTGAATCAGAATCAGAGTCAAAGTGAATCAGAATCAGAATCAAGGAGTGTGAGAATCATAAAGAAAATCAGAATCAAACAGTCTATTTGTTGGCAGTTCAAGTCAATTATTCCTAGCACTTTGAAGCTAGTTGGTGAGTCAAGCAGAGTTGTGACAGATAGGTTGAAAGACAGTGAAAAAACTTGAATTAGATTGAATAAACTTGAAAGATATTGAAAAGACTTGAAAGACATTGAAAAAAGTTGAAAGAACTTGAAAGAGTCAGAGTCAGAATCATAGAGAGTGAGAATCAGAGTCAAAGAGAATCAGAATCAAAGTGAGTCACAATCAGAATCAAAGAGAATCAGAATCAAAAATAATTAGAATCAGAGTCGGGGAGAGTCAGAATCAGAGTCAAAGAAGTTCACAATCAAAAAGTGTGTTGGCAGCTCAAGTCAATAGTCCTAGCACTTTGAAGCTAGTTGGTAAGTTAAGCAGAGCTGTGGCAGATAGGTTGAAAGACATTGAAAAAAAACTTGAAAGACATTGAAAAAAGTTAAAAGAACTTGAAAATTTTTGAAAGAACTTGAAAGAGTCAAAATCAGAATCGAAGAGTCAGAAACTCGAGGTAACTTGGAAGAAAGACCTTGAAAGAACTGGAAAGAATGTGAAAGTGAGTCATAAATTTTAGTTAATTGTTAATTCTGTAAAAAATATTTGAAGAGCGCCATCTACAGACAAAAGCATCATACTTGTGTAGTGAAAGACGAAGGGAGGGACGATAATATTGCACCTTCAGGGGATTTTTGAAATTGTTGGGTTGCGAATGCAAAAGCACAATTGGTGAAAGACATACTTTTATTGCAAAGGGAGTCATCTCAAGACAGAAACATTACAGTTTCTTTTATTTACAGGCTTTAAATAATTGTCAGTGAAGACAAAGAGTAATTGTTGAAATAGAAATCTTTGTTGCAAAAAGCCTTTATTAAGAGAGACACATTTACTGTGCAATAAAAGTAAAAGTATAATTGGTAAAATTCAAAGTTTTATTGCAAAGAGCATAATCTCAAGATAAAGGCATAGTTTGCTGAAATTAAACAGCACACACATTGCACAGATAATTTCTCTTGGTAGACAAAAAGCGCCACCTGTTGGTAGAAACATTATAAGGATCAGTGTCACAGCCTTATTGGAAGTACATTGTACAGTGAAATACAGTACACAGTTATATATCAGTACAACTTTCAAGGCAGTACAAATTGACAGTTTTGCTGTCAATCGTAATACTAGTGGAGTAGACGTGATTCATATAAGTATAGTGATCAATTGAAGGAATATATCTGTATTGATTGAATAGTTGATTACTATACATTTATTTGGTAATAGGTATCTACTTTTAAAGATTCGAACCCTGTAGTTTGACAATGGAAGTAAGTGAATTCAAGACTGTTATTGGTGATATCCTAGATATCCTCCATAGTTGTGACTTGATGAGAAATGTAGAGGTCAGTGAATGTGATGCATGTTGCAATGTGATCAATGAAGATGAAAGCAAAGTACTATGTGAGGGTTGTGGCAAGCAGTTTCATGTGATGTGTACAGGAACCATTTCTGATGCTAGACTGTGTGTTGTAAGGTTGATTTGGATATGTTCTGCATGTGGAAGCAATAATGTTGCCCATCGCATCTTTGACAGAATTGGCATTCCCTGTCATTTCAATAGATATGAGCTTCTTGAAGACCTTGGTGATGAAGATTTTGGTGTTGATGTTTCACATTCATCATGCAAGAGCAATCAGAAAAAGAAACCAACCAAGAGACTGAAAAAGAGGTATGTGAAAAGAAAGAACAAAGTTGGAATTCCAGAAATGACAAATGTGTCTGTTAAGAAAAGAGCAGTTTGTGAAAGAGTTGAATCAGATTCGACATTCATGACAAATCTGAACAAGAGCCAATTTCAGCCATTAGAAACTGCAGTTGATGATGGTTGGACAACTATGAAGTCAAGGAAGACAAAAATGATTGAGAAAAGAAAACTGAAAACATCCCAAACAATGACTGACAATCCCAAGACCAAGAGCAATTACAAGAGCTCAGTGAGATCAGTAAATGGTGTGATTCTCCAACCTGGTGTGACCTACATTGGCAAATCAATGAAAGCGTACTATCTTGAAAAACAGAAAAGAGCCAAGACCAGCAAGGGCAAGAAATCAAAAGCAGAAACGAAGCAAAAAGAACCTCGTAAACTCGTGAAGCAAAATGTGAATGCAAACTTGGACACAGAACGAAATGATAGTCTGCAGGTATATACTGAATCTGTATTGAATGTATATTCAAAGTGTGTTCAGTCACCTCATGTGATGGCAAAATACACTGAGCAAATCTATGCAAAAACACAGAGAAGTTGGGCTGATGTGGCTAAAAGCACTCCGAATATGAGTAATGAATGTTGCGTACCAAAATGTGATCAGACTACATGTGCCTCTGTCCCTTCCACAGACATTGAAAAAGAAGTTTGGAATGTGAACAGGCTCTATGGAGGTGGAAATGCACGGCAACCAAGAAAGAAAGGTCGTTTCACGAAGATCAACAGACAAAGTGTGCTACCGGAAAAAAATGCTGACTCACAGGTGCGTAATAATGGAAAGGTCAAACCTGACATTCCTGAAGGAGAACATGTAGCAAAGAATGAAAAGTTGTGTAAGAATGAAACATCTGACCATGAGGACAGTAATTCCACAAGTACAGAGAACACAAGCTCGAATGATATCTCCAAAGTGAAATGTGACAGAATGCACAATGTGCATGAACTAAACCCATGTTACAGTGGAAGAAAAGATGTTGAAAGTGACAGACAATTATCAGTGAAGGAATTGTTCCCTGTGAATTGTTGTACAGATGTAAGTGTTCACTCTCCATGTCAGAGACCTGTTTCAGCTACACAGTGTGCTGAAGTTTGTAATGAATCAATATTCTTGCCTGAAAGTGAAAAAACTACTAATCCATCTGACTGCATAGTAGTGAATGATGATTCTGCGAAAAGTGCTGACCACCACAATTCATATGATGTACAGGAATCAATAGTACATGTATTAGATGATGAACCAGCTGCAAGTGATTTAGAGACTGAAGAACGTGTCTGTAAGCCTGTTTCACTCTCAAGTTCTGAATGTGGTAGAAGGCAGTCATATCCTATGACCAAAACAATCGCACAAGGAAATTTTAATCAAGGTGATCAACGATTTGGTTACACTGCTGGCAAACAGTGTGCATGTAATTCCCTTGTGGCAGTTCTCTACACCCAAACAAAGAATGGAATCGAAATGAGACCTCGTGATCTTGATCAGATTCTGACACTTGGGAATGAGTTGTATTATTACATAAAGAAGGATTCACCACTGAATGAAGAGCTTGTAATGATAGATGAATTACCCAAGGAACTTCATATTCTGGATGATAACTTTCAAATAACATATGCTGAATCAAAATATGGAGTGTTGGATGGAAATCAAAACAATTTGTCAAATTTTGGTGCTTTGTCATTGAGCCAAGCCTTAGAACAAGAACTGTGCAGATATGATGCATGTCTTATGAATTTTGCTGAGAGTACATTTGCAATCATTACACATGATAACGGTTATTATGTATTTGATTCTCATTCCAGAAGTCATGATGGATACTTGGTACAAGATGGATGCAGTGTCTTGCTTAGCATTTCATCATGGCAAGGTATACAGGTACACTGTTTGAATTTGGCAAAATCAATGGCATGTGATTTACGTACTACTCAGTTTGAACTAACCGGTCTGGCATTAGAATCCAATTTTAAGAAAAATGCATTGACAACTAGTGGCTCCAAGAGATCAAACTCAGTAAATACTGCATGTAGGAATACAAATGATCAAAGTAGCAACATTTCAAAACATTGTGATCATGTTAAAGGAAATAACAGTGATACCTGTAAGACTCAAAATGAAACAAAGAAAAACAGAGTAATTGTAAACAGTGATGACTATGGAAATGAGAATGAAGTTGAATTTGTTTCAGTTGAAAAGACAACAGAAAAAAGAGATCGAAATTTCAAATTTGTGCCGATTACGTACGTAGACAAACAGTCTTTGTGCAATAAATTGAATTTCAGTTACAGTGGTACTGCCAATGAATCAATGGAGGATAGAAATGAAAGTTTGTATATTGGGAAACCTGTAAATATCAAGAGAGTTATGGGTGATGGCAACTGCTTTTACAGAAGTATTGCTCATGTAGTTACTGGCAGCGAAAGAAACCATTTCATGCTCAGGAAATCCAATGTGGCACATTTGCTGGAAAAGGGTGATTTATTTAAGAATATAATAGACACAATGAAATATCAGAGTGTCAGGGATTTTGTACTTCAAGAGAAATTGATGGATTTAGGAACATGGGCTGGTCACACAGATATTAGTTCAATGGCACATATGCTAGATCGTGATATATATGTGTATGATGATCGAACAGAAAATTGGCAAATATTGTCTGCAAGAAAACCTGGATACTACAACAAAGTAACAACTGAGAGAGGCATATATATTCTGTTCACTGGAGGCAATCATTTTGATGCAGTGGAAAGTGTAACTACTGTTCTGTCTAGTACTTTGGATGAGAAATTACCTGTATTTCATGTGACTTCAGATACAAGTGTAGAAAACAAGAAGGAAAGTCATGATTTATCATCTAAGATTACTAAAACCTTGACATTAAAGAAATGCAGTGTTAGAATGAGGAAAATGACATCAAAACAAATAATGGCAGCAAACCTGCATGAGGCACAAATTCCATTACAAAACACATGTGAACAGACAGTAAATGTCGATATTGATGCATCCGAGGTGAAACAAGTGGGAGAAATAAAAAATATTAATCTCAAGTACAGTCCTGTGAATAAATTTGATAGAGAGAAGTTTTGTTGCAAATTAGGTTTAAAGGTTAATGACAAATGTAGCAGTACTGATATGCAAAAAGATATGGTAGAAAACGATGATATTACTATTCTGTCACGACCATTGAGTATCTATAGAATTACTGGTGATGGAAATTGCTTTTACAGAGCTATATCATATGTCACATGTGGCAAGGAAGATTCACACCGTGATGTTCGAAAAGCAGTAGTTAAACATATTTTACAAAACAAGGGAGATTATGTAAGCCTTTTAAGATCAGGATACACAGATATTGTAGAATACATTGCAAAAGAAAGAGTATTCAACAATGGCACATGGGCTACAGAATTGGAAATAATAGCCTTATCAAATCTACTAGATACTGATATTTATATATATGAAGATAACTGTTCAAAATGGAAATTATTTGGTGCAAGCAAACTGCAGTTTGGAATTGTTACATCACAAAGAGGCATTTACTTGCAACACACAAATGGCAATCATTATGATATTATAGAATCTGTGTGTCCAAGGATCCAAACATCAAGTTCATGTCCAAAGCTGTTAAGATCACAAAATGTTACTGATATGGAAAGACCTGTGACAAGAAAGAGAAAACTCACAACAAATAAGAAAGTTACAAAACAAGTCAATGATTGTCAAATCAATGTATTGAACGATGAAGTATTAGAGGATGACATGGAACCTGCAGTTAAAATGAGAAGGCACACTGAAGAATCTGAAGATGTCAAAACTACTATGCAAACTACAAAAAGGAAAAAACGAAGAAAAAAACGTAGTGCCAAGACTACCAGACAAAAAAATAGAGATCAAATGAGAGCACAAAGAGAGAAGAAAAAAAATGAGCAAAAGCAGTTAGAAACGGAATTTTTTTCAATTGATCAGTGTTTTCCATTCCGCAAAGTAAAAAAAGCAGCTGCAGAGAAAGTAAAATATCAAACAAATATACCTTACAGGTTAGAAAAGAAAAACAAAATTAAGAAGAGACAAAAAGACAAGTACACCTTGGATCCCACTTACAGAGAAAATGTGAAGAAAGCAATGAGTACACACATGAAAGCTAGATATCAAAACAATGCTTCATTCAGAGAAAAGCTGAAGAAAATGAGAAAATTTAACTATGGAAGCAATGTTTTATATAGAGAGTGGCTTAAGAGACTGAGGAAAGCTAGATATCACAGCAATGCTTCATTCAGAGAAAGGCTTAGGAAACTGAGGAAAGCTAGATATCACAGCAAGGCTTTATTCAGAGAGAGGCTAAAGAAAATTATGAGAAAAGTTGCTAACATTAAGTACAAGACAAATTCTGTGTACAGACAGCAAGTTGCAATAAGAAACATGAAACGAAAAAAGCAAGAGAAAATTGATATGAGAAATTGTGACCATGTTTTGAAAAAATATAGGGAAATTGTTTCACATGGCCCTGAATATGTATGTTGTGTATGCTTGAAATTATTATTCAAAAATCAAGTATTGAAGTGCACAAAAGCAAAATATAATGATACAAAATGCTTAAAAGAGGAGTACTTGCATACATGCA
The DNA here is from genome assembly GCA_033980235.1 of Diadema setosum. Lineage (NCBI taxonomy): Eukaryota > Metazoa > Echinodermata > Echinoidea > Diadematoida > Diadematidae > Diadema > Diadema setosum. The sequence continues at coordinate 20,422,135 of CM067064.1, forward strand.
GTGATGACTGTGATATTGACTGTCAAATAGTAAAGTCACCAAGAAATTCTTTATGGATTTGTTACACTTGCCACAGGAAATTATTAGCTGGTAATATGCCTGCTGAAGCTAGTAGAAATAACTTAGAATTACATGCTATTCCTGCGGAACTTGGAAATCTGAATCAGTTGGAAACGCATTTGATTGCACTAAACATTCCATTTATGAAAATTTTGAACCTGCCTAAAGGAGGACAATATGGAGTACATGGCCCAACAGTTTGTGTACCTTCACGCACAGACGAAACTGTAAAGATATTACCTCGACCAGAGACTGATGATCAATTCATTCGTGTAAAATTGAAGAGGAAACTGTCATATAAAGGATATTATGAATATCAATTTGTCAAGAAAAAGAATGTGCTAGCTGCATTGAAATATTTGAGGAAAAATAATAAGTGGTATTCTGATATTGCTATAGATAATGAATGGAGCTCTGATTTATCAGAGAAAAATAGTCGAGCAGTTTGTGTTAAACCATTGGATTCAAATGAAACTAATGATGATGACGATGATGACGATGATATAGAGGATGATCAAGATGGACGATTACAAGGTATTCAGTTGGACACATGTTTACAGAAGGTTGATATGAGGCAGGAAGTGCTTGATCAGTTTTTCGATGATATTATATGTTGTGCACCTTGTGAAAAGAATAGTCCTGTATCTCTGTTGATGGATAAGAGTAATGAGGCAAAATGTTTTCCTACTCTATTTCCAACTGGCCAGCCAACATTTCATGATACCAGGTACACTGAAGTAACACTTGGTCGTTATTTACATAATCGCCTGATGCATGTAGACAACAGATTTGCAAAAAATACAGAATATATATTTTATGCTCAGTGTATATATGAACTGCAACAAATAGTTTCTAATGTTTCTATAGCTCTCAGAAAAAGCTCAGAGGAAATAGATAATCCCATATCGATGCAATGTTCAGATCTAAAAGATGCAAGAAAACTTCATGAGATACTGGATTCGAATAAAGGATACAAATTTCTGAAACAAATACGGGGAACACCTCCATACTGGCAATCTACGCAGAGAGATGTATTAGCAATGGTTAGACAACTTGGAAAGCCTACATGGTTTGCATCATTTTCTTCAGCTGAGATGAGATGGCCTGAAGTTATTAATACATTGCTAAATCAACAAGGTGATAGAAGAAAAGCAAATGATCTAGATTGGACAGATAAGTGTAATTTATTAAAGTCAAATCCAGTGACAGTAGCTCGTATGTTTGACAAACGCTTTCATGCATTTTTGAACAAAGTGATTCTTTCTCCGGCAGAACCTATTGGCAAAATAATTGACTACTTCTACAGAATTGAATTTCAACAGAGAGGATCTCCACACACACACTGTTTATTCTGGGTTGAAAACGCACCTAACTTGGGTATTGACAAAGATGAAAATGTCACAGATTTTGTTGATAAATACATTTCATGCAACATTCCATGTGAGGATGAAGATGAAGAACTATATGAAATAGTGAAGAATGTTCAACTTCATTCAAAGAAACATTCAAAATCATGCAAGAAAAAGGGAACTACCTGTAGATTTAATTTTCCAAGACCACCTTCTCAGAGAACATTTGTTGTGAAGCCTGATGGTAATCCGGAAGTTACAGATGAAGCTCAAGATATTCTGTCTACAGTAAAGAATTCATCATGTATGGAACGGACATATGATAATGCTAGACAGCTCTTTGAAGTTCTTGGGATGTGTCAAAAGGAATTTGAAGATGCCTATAATGTTGTAGCTACAAAAGAAGATATAGTCATGAGAAGAGATCCAAAAGATATATGGGTGAATCAATACAATCCATTCTTACTCAGAGCTTGGAATGCCAATATGGATTTGCAGTATATAACAAATGAGTATGCCTGCATTGTTTATGTTGTGTCATACATGTCAAAAGCAGAAAGAGAGATGGGTTTGCTCTTGAAAAATGCAGAAAGTGAAATGAAAGAGGGCAATGAAGATGCTCGGAAAAGTATGAAAGAAATAGGGCATGTGTATATGCAAAACCGTGAAGTTTCAGCGCAAGAAAGTGTGTATCGTGTTTGTAGCCTGAGACTGAAAGAGTGCTCAAGAAAAGTAGAGTTTATACCTGTTGGACCAAACCCTGTGAGAATGAGTTTACCACTGAGTGTTATTCAAAACAGACGAGACGATGATGATAGGAGTCCATGGATGCCAAACAGAATTGATAAATATAAAGCCCGACCTGATGATTTTGAATTTGAAAATATGTGTTTAGCCACATTTTGTTCAAAGTATAGACTACTCAGTGAATCTGATATAAAGGGTAAGAAACCGAAACAGAAAGTGTTCAAACTGAGAGATCAGCTGGGCTATGTACAGAAACGATCAAGAACCAATGATGCTGTAGTAAGATATCCTCGTTTTTCACCGACCGTAACCCCAGAAAAATATTATCAGAGTATACTGCAACTGTATTTGCCATTCCGCATTGATAAACAGTTAAAACCTAACCAATTTTTGACATATCAGGAATTTTACCAAACTGGATCTGTACGAATGTATAATAAGAACCTGGAAAGTGTCAAAAGTATTGTCAGTGAAAATCTCAGGCAGTTTGAAAAAAATGCTGATATAATTGATCAAGCACAAGATTATCTTGAGAAATTTGGTCCACAAGAAGATGCATGGGGATTACTCTGTCCAGAAACAGAAATTGAAAGACATGAAACAGCTAAAATCCATGAAGAAGTTGAAGATGCTGACAATGAATTTAGAATCCCAGATCTTGAGTCTAAATCTCAGGAGAAAGAGTCATACGGCATAGAATTTCGATCATGTAGCATTTCGAGAGAAGACAGTAATGTCTTATTAAGAACTTTAAATAGCAAGCAGCAAAAGGTGTTCTACAAAATACGACAATGGTGTCTTGACAGAGTTAACGGAAAAGAACCAGCAACATTTCAGATATTTGTGACAGGTGGTGCTGGAACAGGAAAAAGTCATCTAGTGAAATGCATATGTAATGAAGGGACAAGAATTCTTAGCAGAATGATGCATAATCCAGATGATATTTCAATTATGAAAGTAGCTCCAACTGGAATTGCAGCTTACAACATTGGTGGTAGTACTATTCATAATGCTCTGTCCATACCCATTTCTGCTACACTACCTTACCAACCCCTTGGAGAAGAAAAGATAAGTCATTTACGTAATCAGCTGGGTCAATTGCAGATACTAATAATTGATGAAATATCCATGGTTGATCAGAAGCTGTTGTGGTATATACATGGACGTTTAAGGCAAATAAAGCAGACACGAGATAATACTCCATTTGGAAAGGTTTCAGTTATTGCAGTTGGAGATTTCTATCAGTTACCCCCAGTAAAAGGTACTCCTTTGTATAAAGATACACTGCAAAGTTCTTTATGGACAGACAACTTCTCTATAATCAACTTGGATGAAATAATGAGACAAAAGGATGATACAAAGTTTGCTGTTCTTTTGAACAAATTAAGGATAAAAGGAAAGAAAGATGACTTATCTACTGATGATATAGCAGTTCTTCAATCATGCCAAACTGGAGAACAATGTGAGGATGGATTGCATATATATTCTTCAAATAAACAAGTAAATGACTGGAATAAAATAATGCTTCACAAGAAATGCACAAATATCATATGTATTGATGCAGAAGATTCTGAACTTGATAATGAGGGTAAAAACAAAAGATGTGACAAGCCACGGAGATGTACTAAAGCTTCCTTGCTAGCGTATCTTTGGATTGCTGAAAATTCTAGAGTGATGCTTATCAAAAATGTGAATGTGACCAAAGGCTTATCAAATGGCTGCATTGGCACTGTAACTGACATAGTAAGAGTAAATGAAAACGCAAGACCTACAAATGTGGTGGTAAAATTTGACAATGAAAAGGTAGGAATTCAGTCAATAGAAATGCAACAGGAATCAATCGGAAAAAAATATACTAGGAAACAATTTCCCTTGAAATTAGCATACGCATGCACAATACATAAAGTACAAGGCATGACAGTGGAAAAAGCTGTTGTTTCTCTGAAAAATATATTTTTACCTGGGCAAGCATATGTAGCTCTGAGCCGTGTTAGATCATTAGGTGGACTAACGATTGAAGATTTTGATCCAAAAGTTGTGTATTGCAATCCAGCTGTTCAAGAAAGTTTAGAAAACATGCCAACATTTGTTGATGACACAAACATTGGCAATGATGTCTCCATTGCAACTATGAGTATATTGTTACATAATATTCAAGGTCTTAAAGCACATTTTAAAGATATCCAATCAAATTCTCTAATAAAAAATTTGGATATTATTTGTTTAACTGAAACTTGGCTTAATGATGACATTTTTGATGTCAATCTAGATCAGTTTAAAATGTACAATCAGCCTCGGTCAAAGTCTTATTCTGATGAAAGTCCCTTATTTTCTGCACTGAAAAATCAAGCACATGGTGGAGTTGCAGTGTATAGTAAAGTCAAATCTATTAGTAGGCTGGATTTACATGTCAATAATCTAGAATATATTACATTTGCAGTAACTTGTTCTTCATGTCTCATTTCAGTGATATATAGACCTCCTAGATATGACAAGAAACAATTTTGTAAGAAACTAAAGAGGTTGCTTATGGAATTGCAGCAAAGAAGTACAAAATGCATAGTTATTGGTGACTTTAATGAAAATCTCAGACAAAATTCAAGTGATTCATGTGTGTATAAATTGATGTGTTCTTATGGATATCAACAACATGTACTTGATGCTACAACAGAAGGTGATACATTGATTGATCATGTATATAGCACAGGTATCGATACACTTCATGCTGAAGTTATTCCCCTTTATTACAGTTACCATGAGGCTATTAGAATACAGTTTTGATGAGTGGTATAGTGAGTTTATGCAAAGTAATGTGGTATATTCTCAAATCAATAAAGATTTATTTTCATTTGTCATATTTCCTTTTGTAGTGCAGATTTAGGTAAACAGAATATATCATTACAAATGTAGGAGAGAGTATACAACAATAAAAAAAGACTCAGAAGTAGTGATACATTATAGTTAAATACAGAAGTGATTGAAGATAAAAGAAAAAAAAAATGCAATGAGGAAAGCATGCAAAGCATGGAGGGTTCCACTGAAAAGATCATGCTTGTGAATATGAAACAAAACTTCAACAAAAGTAAGATTACTCCAGAAAAAAACTGACATTATAAGACAAAAAGATACAAGACGACTGTAATATTAAGACATCGGATTAGACAAAAACATGTGACAAAAGTAATGATCTTTGTTCATTGAAAGAAATATTGTGATCCATGACAATGTGAAATGAAAAGATGAGTACCGTATCATTCAGAAAATACTTAGTGAGAGACTAATCCTAGCTGTAAGTGTATTTTGGCAATAGTGCTATTAATAAGATATTAAGTGGCAGTTGATGTAGATATGAGATGAGATTTACCAATTTTGTTTCAAAGTAGTAGCTAATGACAGTTTCATTAAAGCTCAGAAATGTGATCATTGCAGAATACAATCATACAATGTAGAACAGAATTAAAATGAAATAGAGCAGATATAGAATTGAAGTAAAACAAAGCACAGACATGAGACAGATAAAACACAGAGTGACGACTGTGACTCATCATGGTTTTAACACAAGATTCGACTCGGTCATGTATGTGGTATATATACCACAAGTTTTGAATCCTTTCACCCAAATTATTTTAACTAGTGTTCAAACCCCTGTTTCCTCAACAGTTCGTATTGATTGATTCCTATCATTTATTAGTGTTTGGCAGATATTGAGCAAGCAAAGAACTGGTGAAATAACACATCAATCTTGGATTATATCCATATGATCAATATCCAATGGCTTTTCTTTTGCTTGTTGAAGGTTGAAATGGCCGGTGTTTGTGCCTGACACCTCCAACCTATCATCCAAGTGTTGCAGAGGTAAGTTTAGTATCCTCTCCTTTTCATCACACTCGAGCCAAAGGCCCAAGTGAGCTATTGCAAACACGCTTCATCTGACACTTGTCGTGCATTGTCCATCATACGTTATGCATAAATTTTTTACATTTTCATCTTTTTGAAAATACCATGACTAATTCTCACCGATCATGGCTGAAACCATGCTTTAAACCATAGACAATTTATATGGAGCATCAAGTGTCATATAGCCTAATTTGTAAAAAAAAATACTGTAAAACATGACATATTTGCAGCACAATATTTCCACAAATTGGGGCTGATAGCATTTTTTGTGGCATGAAATTTTCGCTAATTGCCATTGGCGTATAATTCATATACAAAAAAAATTATATTCGTGAAAGTAAGATGCACATGAACATTCCTCTTGTTACGGTAGACCATGTGACACTTGGCGCTCTATACAAATTCTCCATAGTTTAAAACATGATTTCAATTGCATTACCTTCATAAATTCACGCCAATATGTCTGAAATATACACAAGAAAGCCTTTTGAAGTTAAAAGTCCATATCAATATCAGTTATCACAGTTGATTTTTCTCCCAGCACACGGCATATATCATATTTATGCTAATATTTCAATGATATTGAAAAAGGAATTTCTTGCATCGGTAACAGTAAGTCTTTCTTATCTTTTTCGCCAGGCCTTGCTCAATAGAGAGAACATGCCAGCTTTGCAGTATTCTCTTGATGTGATACCGAGACTAGGAGTCTACTATTGAAGGCCCAAATGATCGGACCATCTGTGGATCATATCTATCTCTACCGTGTAGATGACTGTCAACCCTACATCAAACTGCATGGCATGGAAGACACTCTCACTCACTTTCCATCACCATGCCCTGAATGTAGCTGGGAAAGCATCTGCTAGAGTGTGCCTTCTAAGTAGACTATTAGGCCTAACTCAGGAGGCGATTTTACCATTCACCACTCCACCGCTCTCGCCCTTGTCTATGCTTCAGCTGAATACTGTGTCTCTGCCTGAGGGCATAGGTGCCATACTAAGAAGGTGGATGTCCAACTCAACTCTGCCCTCTTCACCATGACAGGCTGCCTGAAATCAACCCCTACCCACCAGCTCCCTGTGCTAGTAGGCATTCCACCCCATCACCATAGAAGAGAAGCCGCTACAAGACAGGGAGTATGGAAGGCTGCCATGAAGAATACCACCCCCTTAATACCAAGATGCACGCTGTCTTCCCTAGACAGCGTCTTAAAAAGCAGGGAACCTTTTGTTAGCTCGTAATCGTCATCAATACATTGTATGTCGTAAACAAAAAACACTCACTCAATGATATTCCATTTACAAACTTGAAATGGTTGACAACAAAAACATGATGTTTCCCTGAAAACAATACTCTTGACCTGGATATTTGGTGTGTAGCTTATTGATCACAACTTGGACTGCTAAATTGAATTCTGGTACAAAAACTGGTGATGTAGATGTTACTGCCAACAGCCATATTGTGATCTGCAAAGTATTGCAGAACAAAGAATTATTTTTCTAAGGGATAATGAATGAAACTGTTTTTGACATTAGTGGATGTGTAGAAAATAAAATAGTTTGTCTATGTGGAGGATTTTAGTGAAGATTCTTATTTTGCTAAATTACACATACTATCACTCATATGTAGAGAGGCAAATATTTGCTAGGTTTACATGCAACATGCATTTAGATTATCATGTGTATGGAGTCTGTATTGTTTTTTGTTTTGCCTGAGCATGACGTACCTTTTTGGATATGGAAATTCTGAGAATGCGCACTACTGTAAAAGTGGATAATTTTTTGCGCCTGGCCCGGTAAGAAGAGTTTCACGTGTTTCTAATTCCGCGGAATCAAGATAGTAATTACGGGAACATATGGCAAGCAAAAATATTAGCGTGCTTTATTTTCCTGCTAGTTTCTGATTGCGCGAAATGCGCGAAAATCTCAACACCGTGAAAATCTCAACACTGCGAAAATTTCCACTTTTATAGTAAGTGTATGCACAGTTCTAAGAAATATTTCATGATCATAAAGGCTACATAAAAGAGCATAATACATGGTAGTTTGCTGGTTTTATCAGAGTGAGTTGAATAACAGGAAAGAGTTAGTTTGCTCTAAGAGTTATACTCATCTGTAGTTTGATATACATATGTATTTATAATAGAGGTGCTGTGTATACTGTGAAGTGAATCAAGCAAAGAAAGCTTTGAATAGCCATAAGAGATACTCACATGTGTATATCATGTTTTATATAAAATAAGGAGTTGTTATTAATCTAACAATATCATGTAAACTGTATGAAGAATACCAAGAGTATGGTAGATATTGACCGCCCTCATTCAACCTCAGAGATAGTTAAGACACTTGGTTCAGTGTGACAAGTGAGGCCTTGAGCTGTAATTCTTTGTGCTTTGATGAAAAAAAAATGCATGGGTATTGTTTTTAGTAGTGACTTATATTGTAAAAAAAAATGACATGTGTGCTTGTGCAAATGCCATAGATTGTGTCAGACACCTGTTCAGTGGCAGGTCCAGAAGGAGAGGGGGGCGTGGGGGGGGGGGGGCTTACGGGGAGTGTAGGAGCACATACTTTGTTAGTTTGAAATAGCGACTAATCCACCCGCTGCAAAGTTGGATCCACCGGTTCGACAATCTAGGTTGAGGTGCCACTTCAGATGGCCAGTGTGTTATGTGGTATCGTTATTTAAGAAAACATGAAGTTACATGGCGTCTCTTATTATTCTTGACAATGTCAAGGCTTTGATGTAGACTTCAAGACAACAACATTTTCATTAATGTGTGTACTATATGAATGTCATAGGTATTCAGAATGTATTGTTATAATGTATATGCCTTGGCTAATATATTTTTTTTTTGTGTGTGTGTGTGATAATTTGTTATAATCTTAATTTCATTTGCATGGTCATGATGTTACCTCCGTAGAAGAAAACTTACCACAGGGGTAATCACAGCAACCAGATAAGTTAAGTGCCCATATTTCTATTGAATATGACTTTATATGCTTTATGCAATACAGCTTACTCTACATGTAGTATAACCCTTAGAGGCTGCCATCACAGAACCACATTTAAAGCAACAAGACATGCAATTTTTGTGTCATACTTTGCAGATATGCTTTGTTTGTACCTTTCATTACAGATGTTTATTTGTCTGTGTTATATCAAGTCTATGCCATATAATGCATGGTTTTTGCTTGAAGCCGTTGATCCAACACACAGTTCAGTCAGATCAACCTCAAGTGTACCGTACTTTACAATCAGTTTTATTTGCTTTTTACAACCTGCATTCTCAATTATGTACATGCATTAATATTGTTTTTTGGCAGGTACTAAGACAGTGTACATACGGTTATTTTTCCCTTTTTGTCGTATGTCAGTGCTGGTCAGGACTTGCGTACTGGGGGGGGGGGGGGGGGGGGGGAGAGAATACCTTGTAGCAGCACGTAACCCGTTAGTTTGACAATAAGTCCCCAGCTGAGAGAGGGAGCTATTTCAATCATATTGGTATTACTCTCTCTGGATGCTCCCCCGATGGCAAAAAGAAACAAAAGAGGTAATTTTTGCTGACCAGTTCTTTGACCACGGTTATGTAAAAAGGTACACATAGGCTTATCCCGTAATACTTGCTACATAGTCCCCTTTTCCCATCATTAACTGCAGTTCATGATCACAATTGAGGCCTCTTCGGAGAGTGACGTGGCCAATGTATTTCACCAAAGCGACCTGGGATTTTACTCGGACTGTCGCAATGGCTCATACCTTGTACACCTATTTGTAATTGCCGCACCTTCACTATTATGTCCCCTCAAGCTTTAAACCTTTGTTTGAGCAGATACAGGTGATGCTGTTATATTCTCATTGAGAGTTGTATAATCAACTCACTGATTAATCAATAATTGTGTTGAAAGCACCCGATAATTATCACCTGCATGTGATACATAATGTACATGACAATAAAAAGTGCATATTTATAATTGAACGTAATATTCAGTTGTCAACAACTGTTATTAGTAAAATCAAGTGGAGTCATAGCTCAGAAAGTTGGAATATGCTGTATGTGATGACAGTGTGTTTGGTGCGCAATCCAATTACATAACGATTAAAAGCATCTTGTCGTGCATCGGGCATGTGATCCCTCTTTATTATTTGATGAAATCTTTGAAGGCTTCCATGGTGGTAGAACGTTGGGTGGTAGAAGGTTTTGCAGTCTGCTAGGTATTCTTTCCAGGGTAAGTGTGTGGCCCTGAAAAGGGCCTACCCAATCTTGACGTTGAGGCAAGCATGTTCTCGCCATTCTCAAGGGAAAGTTATTACTTGTTGATACACGTGTAAAACCAAAAAAGAGTGAACATTCCCCATTTTGTTTTCGAAACGGGCCCCCTTTTATGGAATTCCTGGGTCCGCCCCTGCTGTTAGTGTGCACCCTTAGACCAGAGGTCTTCAAATTTGTATGTATCTAAAAACAGAGGAATAAATTCTGTGTAACCAGTGACCTAAAACAAATGACTGCTTTTGCCTCATTTTTGTGACTGCAAGTACAATACCTAATGATTATCACATGATGGCTATATACACAAAGAGGTGAACCTTTGTTACAAAATATACTCAAAACGACATACAAATGGAACACATTGCTATACATGTACAGGCATCTGCTTTCTTTGGTCACACCAAATGAGTAGAACAATGAAAAAAAAAACCCACCAGTGTGAAGGGTTTTATACTTGTGGATAAAGCAGTTTGTTATATTTTTCAAATAGTTTGTGTGTGTGTGTGCGTGTGTGTGTGTTCCATGTACCATCCACAGCTAAACCTGATTTTAATTAAGACCAAATTACAAAAGTAGACTTGCTTAGAATGAAATATACTGGGTAAAAAAATCTACGAATTAAGTTGTTACTAATGTTAATGGGTTCAGTTAAGGGGACATTGGGCTTTTGATGTTTGGATTTTCATTTAGAAAAGGGAGTCAGACCTGCCATCTTTGGCACTGAATTCCGTATACACCAACGAAGATACAGAATGAAGTGTATTTGACCTTTGACCCCACTTTGCACACCCAAGATGGCATCTGAGCAAAAAAGGTGGTTATTTTGTGAAAAAAATTCTTGTAACATGGTCTTTGCGTATGCAAAATATGGGAAAGATAGGACATGTATTCACTAAGATACAGGATGAAATATTAATGACCTTTGACCCTAATTTACATACCCAATATGGTGTCCGATCATGATGTTGTTGTTTTATTAAATATTGTACGTGACAAACTAAACATGTGCAAAATAATGGGGTGAAAGGGCCTGTTTTTCTTGAATTATTGCAAAGAAAGTTCAAAAAAAAAAAAGAAATATGAAAATACATCAAAAGAAAGCTTTAATTTTAGCCAAGTTTTTCGACGTGAATTTGACGTCGTGTGAAAAACGGAGGCACATAAGCGATAGCGCAAAGTCTCAGCTACAACATATTAAAATATGAGAGAAATTCATCGAAGGGTAAGTGAGCTAGTGCTCGATAAAGACAATCGTGTCAATTTTCACATCTAGAAAAATTCCCTCTCATAGAGATAACACGACATAACGAAGCTAGAGAAAGATGTACATGACCTTTGACCCCACTTTGCACAGACAAGATAGCATCTGAGCAAAATGTGGTCATCTTGTGAAATGATTCTTGTAACATGGTCTTTGCGTGTGCAAAATATGGAAAAGATAGGACATTATTCACCAAGATACAGGATGAAACATTTATGACCTTTGACCCTAATTTACTCACCCAAGATGGTGTCCGATCAAGTAGTTGTTATTGTATGAAATAATGTACGTGACATGAACTAAACATGTGCAAAATATTGGGCTGATGGGGCCTGGTTTTCTTGAGTTATTGCAAACAAAGTTGCAAAAAGAAAGAAATATTTCAATACATCGAAGATAAGCTTTAATTTCAACCACGTTTTTTGACGTTATCCCGACATCGTATGAAAAAACGAAGGGCATAATATGATAGCCCAAAATCTCAGCTACAATATATTAAAATCTGGGAGAAATTCACTGAAGCATAAGTGAGCTAGTGCTCGATAAAGACAATCATGTCAATTTTCACAACTAGAAAAATTTCCTCCCATAGAGATAACACGTCATAACGAAGACAGAGAAAAAAGTGCATATGACCTTTGACCCCACTTTGCACAGACAAGATGGCATCTGAGCAAAAAGTAGTTATTTTTAAAATGATTCTTGTAACATGGTCTTTGCGTATGCAAAATATGGGAAAGATAAGACATGTATTTACCAAGATACAGGATAAAACATTTACGACCTTTGACCCTAATTTACTCACCCTAGATGGTGTCCGATCAAGTAGTTGTTATTGTATGAAATAATGTACGTGACATGAACTAAACATGTGCAAAATATTGGGCTGATGGGGCCTGGTTTTCTTGAGTTATTGCAAACAAAGTTGCAAAAAGAAAGAAATATCTCAATACATCGAAGATAAGCTTTAATTTCAACCACGTTTTTTGACATTATCCCGACATCGTATGAAAAAACGAAGGGCATTATATGATAGCCCAAAATCTCAGCTACAACATATTAAAATCTGGGAGAAATTCACTGAAGCATAAGTGAGCTAATGCTCGATAAAGATAGTCATGTTAATTTTCACATCTTAGAAAAATGTCCTCCCATAGAGATAACACGTCATAACGAAGATAAAGAAAGAAGTACTTATGACCTTTCACCCCACTTTGCAAAGACAAAATGGCATCTAAGCAAAAAGTGATTATTTTGTGAAATAATCCTTGTAACATGTTCTTTACGTGTGCAAAATATGGGAAAGATGGAATATGTATCTACCGAGATACAGGATGAAACATTTATGACCTTTAACCCTAATTTACATACCCAAGATGGCGGCTGATCAAGTAGTTGTTATTTAATGAAACAATGTACGTAACATGAACTAAACATGTGCAAAATATGGTGGTGATAGGGTATGTTTTTCTTGAGTTTTTGCAAAGAAAGTTGCAGAAAGAAAGAAATATTTGCAATACATCGAAGATAAGCTTTAAATTCAAGCAAGTTTCTTGACGTAATTTCGACGTCGTATGAAAAAATGAAAAGCACATTAACGATAGCCCAAAGTCTCAGCTACAACATATTAAAATCTGGGAGAAATTCATCGAAGTATAAGTGAGCTAGTGCTCGATAAAGAATATGTCAATTTTCATTTCCAGAAAAACTGCACTCCCATAGAGATAACACGTAAACTGGTCAAATTTGACAAGATTACATTCAATCCATTTTTACGAGGTGATGCCGCCATCCAATCAAAATATTGTAATGACATTAATGAACGAACATTTAATAAGCTACCACATACTGAAATCTGGGTGAAAATTGGCAAAGGATAAGTGAGATAGGCCCAAGTAAACTTGAAAATTGATGACGTCATTTTGAAAATTTACTTTTTTTATTTTATTAAGAAATTTGATATCTTTTCATTTTTCCAGCATTGCCAACCCATGAAAGGACATGTACAACTCATCAGCTTTCAGAATATGTAAAGAAAATGGGGGGTCACCGTCCATCCTGACGAGTAAAATCGGATTTAAAATTGGCGGTTTTTTGGCATAGTTGCACTGTATATTGCCATTGACGCGCGCGCGGAATTTCAACTTTGACCGGCCCGTATGACGTCATATTGAGTCGAATCGACTTGAAACTTGGTAGAAATATTCCTTGACATTTTAGACATCCGACAATCCGATCTGTTCGTAAATCAACGATTTGAGTCTCCTGATCCCAATAGGCATGACCATACCGGTTTCATCTGTGCTTAGTGGACATTGGCCGTGTGATGTTTGGATTCTCATTTAGAAAAGGGAGTCAGACCTGCCATCTATGGTACACAATTCCGTATACACTAACGAAGATACAGAATGAAGTATATTTGACCTTTGACCCCACTTTGCACAGACAAGATGGCATCTGAGCAAAAAGTGGCTATTTTGTGAAATGATCCTTGTAACATGGTCTTTACGTGTGCAAAATATGGGAAAGGTAGGACATGTATTCACCAAGATACAAGATGATACATTTATGACCTTTGACCCTAATTTACATACCCAAGATGACGTCTGATCAAGTAGTTGTAATTGTATGAAATAATGTACGTGACATGAACTAAACATGTGCAAAATATGGGGGTGATAAGGTCTGTTTTTCTTGAGTTATTGTAAAGAAAGTTGCAGAAAGAAAGAAATATCTCAATACATCGAAGATAAGCTTTAATTTCAACCACGTTTTTTGACGTGATCCCGACATCGTATGAAAAATGGAGGGCACAATTTCGATAGCCCAAAGTCTCAGCTACAACATATTAAAATCTGGGAGAAATTCACCGAAGCATAAGTGAGCTAGTGCTCGATAAAGACAATCATGTCAATTTTCACATCTACAAAAATTCCCTCCCATAGAGATAACACGTAATAACGAAGATAAAGAAAGAAGTGCATATGACCTTTGACCCCACTTTGCACAGCCAAGATGGCATCTGAGCAAAAAGTGGTTATTTTGTGAAATGATCCTTGTAACATGGTCTTTACGTGTGCAAAATATGGAAAAGATAAGACATGTATTCACCAAGATACAGGATGAAACATTTTTGACCTTTGACCCTAATTTACATACCCAAGAAGGTGCCCGATCAAGTAGTTGTTATTTTATGAAATAATGTACGTGACATAAACTAAACATGTGCAAAATATTGGGCTGATAGAGCTTGTTTTTCTTGAGTTATTGCAAAGAAAGTTGCAGAAAGAAAGGAATATGAAAATACATGGAAGATAAGCTTTAATTTAAACCAAGCTTTTGGGCATGATGCCGGCTCCGTATGAAAAAACGAAGGGCACACCTACGATAGCCCAAAGTCTCAGCTACAACATACTAAAATATGGGAGAAATTCACCGAAGCATAAGTGAGCTAGTGCTCGATAAAGATAGTCATGTCAGTTTTCATTTCCAGAAAAACTGCACTCCCATAGAGATAACACGTAAACTGGTCAAATTTAACAATGTTACTTTAAATCCCTTTTTACGAGGTGATGCCGTCATCCAATCAAATTGTTGTTATTATATATCTGGAAGACCATTTAATAAGCTACAACTTATTGAAATTTGGACGAAAATCAACTGAAGAATAAGTGAGATATGCTTGAATGAACTTGAAATTTGATGACGTCATTTTGAAAATTTACTTTTTTAACTTTATTAGGAAATTTGATATATTTTAATCATTTTTCCAGCATTGCCAACCCATGAAATGACATGTACAACTCATCAGCTTTCAGAATATGTAAAGAAAATGGGGGGTCACCGTCCATCCTGACGAGTAAAATCGGATTTAAAATTGGCAGTTTTTTGGCATTGTTGCACTGTATATCGCCATTGACGCGCGCGCGGAATTTCAACTTTGACGGACCCGTATGACGTCATTTTGAGCGGGATTGACTTGAAACTTGGTAGAACTATTCCTTGACATTTCAGACATCCGATCAAAGTGAAAAAACGGGAAATTTTTATTGCATATGAGCTGTGCGTGCGTATATGTGCGCGCGCGTACGCGTCCGTCCGATTTTTTCAATTTTTCAAAAAATGCTCCAAATGGTCTGAAACGTGTGCAAAAAAATTTTGAGCTCGATTTGAGCATACAAATATTTCAACGCGCGCGTACGCGCACGTTTTAAGAGAAAATATGAATTTTGATTATATGAGTAGAATGCGCTTGACTTGAACTATATGTGACGTAAATTTCATTGAAAAATTCCATTCCATTAATGAGATATGATTGAGAATGTGTTTTCATATAATGACGTCATAGTGACGTCACGGTCGACTGATCACTATGATTTTACTTGATGGGTCGTCTTTGGGACACGATACATATATGGTATGATTTTGACATTGATAGGAAGAGGACTTTCTGAGCTAACCGATACACAAATTTTGTCCAGAAATAAAGAAGAAGAATAAAGAATCAGTACAGATACAGAAGGTGATCCGAGAGGATACTCGGATCACCTAACTAGAACCGGAATTTGTCAACACTGACAAATTAGGTGATCCGATTTTTTTTTTTAATCAATGATTCGAGTCCTGATAGTGCAAAGTCTCAGCTACAACATGTTAAAATCTGAGAGAAATTCACCGAAGCATAAGTAAGATAGTGCTGGATAAAGAGAGTCATGTCAATTTTCACATCTAAAGAGATTCCCTCCCATAGAGATAACACGTCATAACGAAGATAGAGAAAGAAGTACATATGACCTTTGACCCCACTTTGCACAAACAAGATGGCATCTGAGGAAAATGTGGTAATTTTTTTGAAATGATCCCTGTAACATGGTCTTTACGTGTGCAAAATATGGGAAAGATAGGACATGTATTTATCAAGATACAGGATGAAACATCTATGACCTTTGACCCTAATTTACATACCCAAGATGGCGTCTGATCAAGTAGTTGTTATTTTGTAAAATAATGTTCGTGACATGAACTAAACATATGCAAAATATGGTGGTGATAGGGTATGTTTTTCTTGCGTTATTGCACAGAAAGTTGCAGAAAGGAAGAAATATTTCAATACATCGAAGATAAGCTTTAATTTCAACCAAGTTTTTAGACGTGATGCCGACTCCGTATGAAAAAGCGAAGGGCACACTTACGATAGCCCAAAGTCTCAGCTACAACATACTAAAATATGGGAAAAATTCACCGAAGCATAAGTGAGCTAGTGCTCGATAAAGATAGTCATGTCAGTTTACATTTCCAGAAAAACTGCACTCCCATAGAGATAACACGTAAACTGGTCAAATTTGATAATGTTACTTTTAATCCATTTTTACGAGGTGATGCCGTCATCTAATCAAAATGTTGTTATTATATGACTGAAAGACCGTTTAATAAGCTACAACATATTGAAATTTGGACGAAAATCAACAAAATAATAAGTGAGATACTCTTGAGTGAACTTAAAATTTGATGACGTCATTTTGAAAATTTACTTTTTTTACTTTATTAAGAAATTTGATATCTTTTCATCATTTTTCCAGCATCGCCAACCCATGAAATGACATGTACAACTCATCAGCTTTCAGAATATGTAAAGAAAATGGGGGGTCATTGTCCATCCTGACGAGTAAAATTGGATTTAAAATTGGCGGTTTTTTTGCATTGTTACACTGTATATCGCCATTGACGCGCGCGCGGAATTTCAACTTTAACGGGCTTGTGTGACGTCATATTGAGTCGGATTGACTTGAAACTTGGTAGAAATATTCCTTGACATTTCAGGCATCTGATAAGTGTGAAAAAACGGGAAATTTCTATTGCGTATGAGCTGTGCGTGCGTTTATGTGCGCGCGCGTACGCGCCCGTCCAATTTTTTCAATTTTTCAAAAAATGCTCCAATTGGTCTGAAACGTGTGCAAAAAAAATTTGAGCTCGATTTGAGCATACAAATATTTCAACGCGCGCGTACGCGCACATTTGAAGAGAAAATATGAATTTTGATTATATGAGTAGAATGCGCTTGACTTGAAATATATGTGACGTAAATTTCATTGAAAATTTTCAGTCCATTAAAGAGATATGATTGAGAATGTGTTTTCATATAATGACGTCATAGTGACGTCACGGTCGACTAATCACTATTATTTTATTTGAAGGATCGTCTTTGGGACATGATACATATATGGTATGATTTTGACATTGATAGGAAGAGGACTTTCTGAGATTAGCGACACACAACTTTTGCGGAGAAAGAAGAAGAAAAAGAAGAAGAACAAAGAATCAGTACAGATACAGAAGGTGATCCGAGAGGATACTCGGATCACCTAACTAGACTTGGAATTTGTCAAGACTGACAAATTAGGTGATCCGATTTGTTTTAATCGATGATTCGAGTCCTGATCGCAATAGGCATGACCATATAGGTTTCATCTGTGTTTAGAGACATTGGCCGTGTGATGTTTGGATTCCCATTTAGAAAAGAGAGTCAGGTCTGCCATCTTTGGTACCAAATTCGGTATACACTATAACGAAGATACAGAATGAAGTATATTTGACCATTGACCCAACTTTGCACAGCCAAGATGGCATCTGAGCAAAAAGTGGTTATTTTGTGAAATGATTCTTGTAACATGGTCTTTGGGTGTGGAAAATATGGGAAAGATAGGACATGTATTCACCAAGATACAGGTTGAAACATGTATGACCTTTGACCCTAATTTACATACCCAAGATGGTGTCTGATCAAGTAGTTGTTATTTTATGAAATAATGTACGTGACATGAACTAAACATGTGCAAAATATGGGCGTGATAGGGGCTGGTTCTCTTGACTTATTGCAAAGAAAGTTGCAGAAAGAAAGAAATATCTCAATACATCGAAGATAAGTTTGATGTCAACCAAGTTTTTTGACGTGATCCCGGCGTCGTATGAAAAAATGGAGAATCACTGATGATAGCCCAAAGTCTCAGCTACAACATATTAAAATCTGGGAGAAATTTACAGAAGAGTAAGTGAGGTAGTGCTCGATAAAGACCGTCATGTCAATTTTCATTTCCAGAAAAATTTCCTCCCATAGAGATAACACGTAAACTGGTTAAATTTGACAAGGTTACATTATATCCATTTTCACGTGGTGAAGACATCATCCGATTAAAACTTTGATTAACAAAACTTAACGAGTATTACATTGGCTACAACATACTAAAATCTGGAAGAAATTCACCGAAGGGTAATTGAGCTAGGCGTCGATAAAGACAATCATGTCAATTTTCACATCTAGAAAAATTCCCTCCCATAGAGATAACACGTCAAAATGAAGATAAAAAAAGAAGTACATATGACCTTTGACCCTACTTTGCACAGACAAGATGGCGTCTGAGCAAAAAGTGGTTATTTTGTGAAATGATTCTTGTAACATGGTCTTTACGTATGCAAAATATGGGAAAGATAAGACATGTATTAACCAAGATACAGGATGAAACATTTTTTACCTTTGACCCTAATTTACATACCCAAGAAGGTGCCCGATCAAGTAGATGTTATTTTATGAAATAATGTACGTGACATAAACTAAACATGTGCAAAATATTGGGCTGATAGAGCTTGTTTTTCTTGAGTTATTGCAAAGAAAGTTGCAGAAAGAAAGGAATATGAAAATACATGGAAGATAAACTTTAATTTCAACCAAGTTCTTGGGCATGATGCCGACTCCGTATGAAAAAACGAAGGGCTTACTGACGATAGCCCAAAGTCTCAGCTACAACATACTAAAATATGGGAGAAATTCACCGAAGCATAAGTGAGCTAGTGCTCGATAAAGATAGTCATGTCAGTTTTCATTTCCAGAAAAACTGCACTCCCATAGAGATAACACGTAAACTGGTCAAATTTAACAATGTTACTTTTAATCCCTTTTTACGAGGTGATGCCGTCATCCAATCAAATTGTTGTTATTATATATCTGAAAGACCATTTAATAAGCTACAACATATTGAAATTTGGACGAAAATCAACTAAAGAATAAGTGAGATATGCTTGAATGAACTTGAAATTTGATGACGTCATTTTCAAAATTTACTTTTTTTACTTTATTAAGAAATTTTATATCTTTTCATCATTTTTCCAGCATCGCCAACCCATGAAATGACATGTACAACTCATCAGCTTTCAGAATATGTAAAGAAAATAGGGGGTCATCGTCCATCCTGACGAGTAAAATTGGATTTAAAATTGGCGGTTTTTTGGCATTGTTGCACTGTATATCACCATTGACGCGCGCGCGGAATTTCAACTTTGACGGGCTTGTGTGACGTCATATTGAGTCGGATTGACTTGAAACTTGGTAGAAATATTCCTTGACATTTCAGGCATCTGATAAGTGTGAAAAAACGGGAAATTTCTATTGCGTATGAGCTGTGCGTGCGTATATGTGCGCGCGCGTACGCGCCCGTCCAATTTTTTAAATTTTTCAAAAAATGCTCCAATTGGTCTGAAACGTGTGCAAAAAAAATTTCAGCTCGATTTGAGCATACAAATATTTCAACGCGCGCGTACGCGCACGTTTGAAGAGAAAATATGAATTTTGATTATATGAGTAGAATGCGCTTGACTTGAAATATATGTGACGTAAATTTCATTGAAAATTTTCATTCCATTAAAGAGATATGATTGAGAATGTGTTTTCATATAATGACGTCATAGTGACGTCACGGTCGACTAATCACTATGATTTTATTTGAAGGCTCGTCTTTGGGACATGATACATGTATGGTATAATTTTGACATTGATAGGAAGAGGACTTTCCGAGATTAGCGATACACAACTTTTGAGGAGAAAGATCTTTTTTTTTTGTGACAACGGGAAGTTTAACACTAGAGATTGTAATTTGTCATTACTGACAAATTAAGGTGATCCGATTTTTTTTTAATCAATGATTCGAGGTCTGATCGCAATAGGCATGACCATACAGGTTTCATCTGTGTTTAGAGACATTGGCCGTGTGATGTTTGGATTCTCATTTAGAAAAGGGAGTCATATCTGTCATCTTTGGTACCAAATTCTGTATACACTAGATAACGAAGATACAGCAACAAATACATAATTTAGGCATGACCATACAGGTTTCATCTGTGTTTAGGGACATTCGCCGTGTGATATTTGGAATCTCATTTAGAAAAGCGAGTCAGACCTGCCATCTTTGGTACCAAATTCCGTATACACAGTAACGAAGATACAGAATGAAGTATATTTGACCATTGACCCCACTTTGCACAGCCAGGATGGCATCTAAGAAAAAAAGTGGTTATTTCGTAAAATGATTCTTGTAACATGGTCTTTGCGTGTGCAAAATATGGAAGAGATAGGACATGTATTCACTAAGATACAGAATGAAACATTTATGACCTTTGACCCTAATTTACATACCCAAGATGGTGTCTGATCAAGAAGTTGTTATTTTATGAAATAATGTACGTGACATGAACTAAACATGTGCAAAATTTGAGGGTGATAGACGCTGTTTTTCTTGAGTTATTGCAAAGAAAGTTGCAGAAAGAAAAGAAACATCTCAATACATTGAAGATAAGCTTTAAATTCAACCACGTTTTTTAACGTGATCCCGACATCGTATGAAAAAGACGAAGGGTAAAATACGATAGCCCAAAGACTCAGCTACAACATATTAAGATCTGGGAGAAATTCACCGAAGCATAAGTGAGCTATTGCTCGAAAAAGATAGTCATGTCAAATTTCATTTGCAGAAAAACTGCACTCCCATAGAGATAACACGTCATAATGAAGATACAGAAAGAAGAATATATGACCTTTGACCGCACTTTGCACAGACATGATGGCATCTGAGCAAAAAGTGGTTATTTTGTGAAATGATTCTTGTAACATGGTCTTTGCGTGTGCAAAATATGGGAGAGATAGGACATGTATTCACCAAGATACAGGATGAAACATTTATGACCTTTGACCCTAATTTACATACCCAAGATGGTGTCCGATCAAGTAATTGTTATTTTATGAAATAATGTACGTGACATGAACAAAACATGTGCAAAATATGGGATTGATAGCCATTGTTGTTGTTCATCTATTGCACAGAAAGTAGTAGAAAGAAAGAAAAATAAAGAAAAAATTATGTTATTTTTATAGAAATTTGAAGGAGAAGCATGAAAAAAATCAGAAAAAGATAAAGTTAGGAAAGGAGATTAAGACTAACTAAAGAAAAAGAAGAAAAAATAGTGTTAAAAAAAAAATTTAAAAACAACTGGCAGTTGTGAGCATCGAACCAGGGACCTTAGGATTACGAGTCGGATGCGCTATGCAATGACCTATTTCATGCTCCATAGGCCCTGTGTATTAAGCAAAATGACGCTGCATCGAAACCACATGCAATTTTCAACCAAGTTTTTCGACGTGATGCCGACGTCGTATGAAAAACTGAAGGGCACACTTGCGATAGCCCAAAGTCTCAGCTACAACATACTAAAATCTGGCAAAAATTCACCGAAGCATAAGTGAGCTAGTGCTCGAAAAAGATAGTCATGTCAATTTTCACTGCCAGAAAAACTGCTCTCCCATAGAGATAACACGTAAACTGGTCAAATTTTACAAGGATACTTTCAATCCATTTTTACGAGGTGATGACGTTATCCAATCAAAATGTTGTTTTAACATTAATGAAAGAACATTTCATAAGCTACAACATACTGAAATCTGGGTGAAAATTGGCGAAATTTAAGTGAGATACGCTCGAGTGAATTTGAAATTTGATGACGTCATTTTGAAAATTTACTTTGTTTACTTTATTAAGAAATTTGATATCTTTTAATCATTTTTTCAGTATCGCCAACCCATGAAATGACATGTACAACTCATCAGCTTTTAGAATATATCAAGAAAATGGGGGGTTACCGTCCATCCTGACGAGTAAAATCCGATTTAAAATTGGCGGTTTTTTGGCATAGTTGCACTGTGTATCCCCATTGACGCACGCGCGGAATTTATAATTTGACGGGCCCGTATGACGTCATATTGAGTCGGATCGACTTGAAACTTGATAGAAATATTCCTTGACATTTTGGACATCCGATCCGTGTGAAAAAACTAAAAATTTCTATTGCATATGAGCTGTGCGTGCGTATATGCGCGCGCGCGTACGCGTCCGTCCGATTTTTTCAATTTTTCAAAAAATGCTCCAAATGGTCTGAAACGTGTCCAAAAAAAAATTGAGCTCGATTTAAGCATACAAATATTTCAACGCGCGCGTACGCGCACGTTTCAAGAGAAAATGTAAATTTTGAGAATATGAGTAAAATGCGCATAACTTGAAATATATGTGACGTAAATTTCATTGAAAAAGTTGATTCCATTAATGAGATATGATTGAGAATGTGTTTTCATATAATGACGTCATAGTGACGTCACGGTCGACTGATCACTTTGATTTTAGTTCGATTGCCGTCTTTGGGACACGATACATACATGGTATAAGTTTGAACTTGATAGACATAGCACTTTCCGAGCTAACCTCTGCACAACTTTTGGGGAGAAATAAAGAAAGAAGAAGAAGAAAGAATCCGTACAGATACAATAGGTGATCCGAGAGGATACTCGGATCACCTAATAAAAAGAAGAACAAAGAATCAGTACAGATACAGAAGGTGATCCGAGAGGATACTCGGATCACCTAAGAAGAACCAACAAAGAATCCGTACAGATACAGAAGGTGATCCGAGAGGATACTCGGATCACCTAATGAAGCTAAGCTTTGATTACTTAAGCCGAGTTTTTCGACGTGCTTTTGACGCGGTATGAAAAAACGGAGGACGTATTACGATAGCGCAAAGTCTCAGCTACAACATATTAAAATCTGGGAGAAATTCATCGAAGGGTGAGTGAGCTGGTGCTCGATAAAGACAATCATGTCAATTTTCACATCTAGAAAAATTTCCTCCCATAGAGATAACACGTCATAATGACGATAAAGAAAGAAGTACATATGACCTTTGACCCCACTTTGCACAGACAAGATGTCATCTGAGCAAAAAGTGGTTATTTTGTGATATGATCCTTGTAACATGGTCTTTACGTGTGCAAAATATGGGAAAGATAGAACATGTATTCACCAAGATACAGGATGAAACATTTATGACCTTTGACCCTAATTTACATACTCAAGATGGCATCTGATCAAGTAGTTGTTATTTTATGAAATAATGAACGTGACATGAACTAAGCATGTGCAAAATATGGTGTTGATAGGGTATGTTTTTCTTGAGTTATTGCAAAGAAAGTTGCAGAAAGAAAGAAATATTTCAATACAACGAATATAAGCTTTAATTTCAACCAAGTTTATTGACGTGATCCCGACATCGTATGAAAAAACGAAAGGCACATCTACGATAGCCCAAAGTCTCAGCTACAACATATAAAAATCTGGGAGAAATTCACCGAAGCATAAGTGAGCTACTGCTCGAAAAGGACAGTCATGTCAATTTTCATTCCAGAAAAACTGCACTCCCATAGAGATAACACGTAAACTGGTCAAATTCGACAAGGTTACTTTCAATCCATTTTTACGAGGTTATGCTGTCATTCAATCAAAATTGTGTTATTACATAACTGATAGAGCATTAAATTAGCTACAGCATACTGAAATCTGGGTGAAAATTGGCCAAGGATAAGTGAGATACGCTCGAGTAAACTTGAAATTTGATGACGTCATTTTGAAATTTTACTCTTTTTGATTTATTAAGAAATTTGATACCTTTTCATCTTTTTTTCAGCATTGCCAACCCATGAAATGACATGTTCAACTCATCAGTTTTCAAAATATGTCAAGAAAATGGGGGGTCACCGTCTATCCTGGCGAGTAAACTCGGATTTAAAATTGGCGGTTTTTTGGCATTGTTGCACTGTATATCGCCATTAACGCGCGCGCGGATTTTCAACTTCGACGGGCCCGTATGACGTCATATTGAGTCGGATTGACTTGAAACTTGGCAGAAATATTCCTTGACATTTCAGACATCCGATCTGTGTAAAAAAAGTGGAAATTTCTATTGCATATAAGCTATACGTGCGTATATGCGCGCGCGCGTACGCGTCCGTCCAATTTTTTCAATTTTTCAAAAAATGCTCCAAATGGTCTGAAACGTGTGCAAAAAAAATTTGAGCTCGATTTGAGCATACAAATATTTCGACGCGCGCGTACGCGCGCGTTTTAAGAGAAAATATGAATTTTGAGAATATGAGTAGAATGCGCATAACTTGAAATATATGTGACGTAAATTTCATTGAAAAATTCTATTCCATTAATGAGATATGATTGAGAATGTGTTTTCATATAATGACGTCATAGTGACGTCACGGTCGACTGATCAGTATTATACATTAGATCTGTCGTCTTTGGGACATGATACATATATGGTATAATTTTGAAATTGATAGGACGAGGACTTTCTGAGCTAACCTCTACACAAATTTTGTCCAGAAATAAAGAAGAAGAAGAACCAACAAAGAATCCGTACAGATACAGAAGGTGATCCGAGAGGATACTCGGATCACCTAATGAAGCTAAGCTTTGATTACTTAAGCCGAGTTTTTCGACGTGCTTTTGACGTCGTATGAAAAAACGGAGGACGTATTACGATAGCGCAAAGTCTCAGCTACAACATATTAAAAATCTGGGAGAAATTCATCGAAGGGTGAGTGAGCTGGTGCTCGATAAAGACAATCATGTCAATTTTCACATCTAGAAAAATTTCCTCCCATAGAGATAACACGTCATAATGACGATAAAGAAAGAAGTACATATGACCTTTGACCCCACTTTGCACAGACAAGATGTCATCTGAGCAAAAAGTGGTTATTTTGTGATATGATCCTTGTAACATGGTCTTTACGTGTGCAAAATATGGGAAAGATAGAACATGTATTCACCAAGATACAGGATGAAACATTTATGACCTTTGACCCTAATTTACATACTCAAGATGGCATCTGATCAAGTAGTTGTTATTTTATGAAATAATGAACGTGACATGAACTAAGCTTGTGCAAAATATGGTGTTGATAGGGTATGTTTTTCTTGAGTTATTGCAAAGAAAGTTGCAGAAAGAAAGAAATATTTCAATACAACGAATATGAGCTTTAATTTCAACCAAGTTTATTGACGTGATCCCGACATCGTATGAAAAAACGAAAGGCACATCTACGATAGCCCAAAGTCTCAGCTACAACATATAAAAATCTGGGAGAAATTCACCGAAGCATAAGTGAGCTACTGCTCGAAAAGGACAGTCATGTCAATTTTCATTCCAGAAAAACTGCACTCCCATAGAGATAACACGTAAACTGGTCAAATTCGACAAGGTTACTTTCAATCCATTTTTACGAGGTTATGCTGTCATTCAATCAAAATTGTGTTATTACATAACTGATAGAGCATTAAATTAGCTACAGCATACTGAAATCTGGGTGAAAATTGGCCAAGGATAAGTGAGATACGCTCGAGTAAACTTGAAATTTGATGACGTCATTTTGAAATTTTACTCTTTTTGATTTATTAAGAAATTTGATACCTTTTCATCTTTTTTTCAGCATTGCCAACCCATGAAATGACATGTTCAACTCATCAGTTTTCAAAATATGTCAAGAAAATGGGGGGTCACCGTCTATCCTGGCGAGTAAACTCGGATTTAAAATTGGCGGTTTTTTGGCATTGTTGCACTGTATATCGCCATTAACGCGCGCGCGGATTTTCAACTTCGACGGGCCCGTATGACGTCATATTGAGTCGGATTGACTTGAAACTTGGCAGAAATATTCCTTGACATTTCAGACATCCGATCTGTGTAAAAAAAGTGGAAATTTCTATTGCATATAAGCTATACGTGCGTATATGCGCGCGCGCGTACGCGTCCGTCCAATTTTTTCAATTTTTCAAAAAATGCTCCAAATGGTCTGAAACGTGTGCAAAAAAAATTTGAGCTCGATTTGAGCATACAAATATTTCGACGCGCGCGTACGCGCGCGTTTTAAGAGAAAATATGAATTTTGAGAATATGAGTAGAATGCGCATAACTTGAAATATATGTGACGTAAATTTCATTGAAAAATTCTATTCCATTAATGAGATATGATTGAGAATGTGTTTTCATATAATGACGTCATAGTGACGTCACGGTCGACTGATCAGTATTATACATTAGATCTGTCGTCTTTGGGACATGATACATATATGGTATAATTTTGAAATTGATAGGACGAGGACTTTCTGAGCTAACCTCTACACAAATTTTGTCCAGAAATAAAGAAGAAGAACCAACAAAGAATCCGTACAGATACAGAAGGTGATCCGAGAGGATACTCGGATCACCTAACTAGAGATTGTAATTTGTCATAACTGACAAATTAAGGTGATCCGATTTTTTTTTTTAATCATTGATTCAAGTCCTGATCGCAATATTCATGGCCATGCAGGTTTCATTTGTGTTCAGAGACATTGGCCGTGTGATGTTTGGATTCTCATTTAGAAAAGGGAGTCATATCTGCCATCTTTGGTACCAAATCTGTATACACTATAACGAAGATACAGCAACAAGTACATATGACCTTTGACCCCACTTTGCACAACCTAGATGGCATCTCTGCAAAAAGTGATTATTTTGTGAAATGATTCTTGTAACATGATCTTTGCGTGTGCAAAATATGGGAAAGATAAGACATGTATTCACCAAGATACAGGATGAAACATTTGTGACCTCTGACCCTAATTTACATACCCAAGATGTTGTCCGATCAAGTAGTTGTTATTTTATGAAATAATGTACGTGACATGAACTAAACATGTGCAAAATATGGGGGTGATAGGGGCTGTTTTTCTTGAGTTATTGCAAAGAAAGTTGCAGAAACATAGAAATATCTCAATACATCGAAGATAAGCTTTAATTTCAACCAAGTATTTTAACATGATCCCGACATCATATGAAAAAACAAAGGCACGTAACGATAGCGCAAAGTCTCAGTTACAACATAATAAAATCTGAGAAAAATTCACCAAAGGGTAAGTGAGCTAGTGCTCGATAAAGACAATCATGTCTCTAGAAAAATTCCCTCCCAGAGAGATAACACGTCATAACGAAGAAACAGAAAGAAGAACATATGACCTTTTGACCCCACTTTGCACAGACAAGATGGCATCTGAGCAAAGAGTGGTTATTTTGTGAAATGATTCTTGTAACATGATCTTTGCGTGTGCAAAATATGTGAAAGATAGGACATGTATTCACCAAGATACAGGATAAAACATTTATGACCTTTGACCCTAATTTACATACCCAAGATGGCGTCTGATCCAGTAGTTGTTATTTTATCAAATAATGTACGTGACATGAACTAAACATGTGCAAAATATGGGGGTGATAGGATATGTTTTTCTTGAGTTATTGCACGGAAAGTTGCAGAAAGAAAGAAATATTTCAATACATCGAAGATAAGCTTTAATTTCAACCAAGTTTTTTGACGTGATGCAGACATCGTATGAAAAAACAAAGGGCACACTTACGATAGCACAAAGTCTCAGCTACATCATATTAAAATCTGGCAGAAATTCACCGAAGCATAAGTGAGCTAGTGCTCGATATAGATAGTCATGTCAATTTTCATTTCCAGAAAAACTGCACTCCCATAGAGATAACACGTAAACTGGTCAAATTTGACAAGATTAATTTCAATCCATTTTTACGAGGTGATGCCGTCATCCAATCAAAATATTGTTATTACATTAATGAAAGAACATTAAATAAGCTACAACATACTGAAATCTGGGTGAAAATTGACAAAGGATTAGTGAGATATGCTCAAATAAACTTGAAATTTGATGACGTCATTTTGAAAATTTACTTTTTTTACTTTATTAAGAAATTTGATATCTTTTAATCATTTTGCCAGCATTGCCACCCCATGAAATGACATGTACAACTCATCAGCTATCAAAATATGTAAAGAAAATGGGGGGTCACCGTCCATCCTGACGAGTAAAATCGGATTTGAAATTGGCGGTTTTTTGGCATAGTTGCACTGTATATCGCCATTGACGCGCGCGCGGAATTTAAACTTTGACGGGCCCGTATGACGTCATATTGAGTCGGATTGACTTGAAACTTGGTAGAAATATTCCTTGACATTTAAGACATCCGATCAATGTGTAAAAACGGGAAATTTCTATTGCATATGAGCTGTGCGTGCGTAAATGCGCGCGCGCGTACGCGTCCGTCCAAATTTTTCAATTTTTCAAAAAATGCTCCAAATGGTCTGAAACGCGTGCAAAAAAATTTTGAGCTTGTTTGGAGAATACAAATATTTCAACGCGCGCGTACGCGCACGTTTTAGGGTATATATGAATTTTGAGAATATGTGTAGAATTCGCTTGACTTGAAATATATGTGACGTAAAATTCATTGAAAATTTCCATTCCATTAATGAGATATGAATGAAAATGTGTTTTCATATAATGACGTCATAGTGACGTCACGGTCGACTGATCACTATGATTTTACTTGCGCTGTCGTCTTTGCGACATGATACATATATGGTATAAGTTTGACAATGATAGGCAATGCACTTTCTGAGCTAACCTCTGCACAACTTTTGCGGAGAAATAACAAAGAATCAGTACAGATACAGAAGGTGATCCGAAGGATACTCGGATCACCTAACTAGACTTGGAATTTGTCAACACTGACAAATTAGGTGATCCGATCTGTTCGTAAATCAACGATTTGAGTCTCCTGATCCCAATAGGCATGACCATACCGGTTTCATCTGTGTTTAGTGGACATTGGCCGTGTGATGTTTGGATTCTCATTTAGAAAAGGTAGTCAGACCTGACATCTATGGTACACAATTCCGTATACACTAACGAAGATACAGAATGAAGTATATTTGACCTTTGACCCCAATTTGCACAGACAAGATGCCATCTGAGCAAAAAGTGGTTATTTTGTGAAATGATCCTTGTAACATGGTCTTTACGTGTGCAAAATATGGGAAAGATAGGACATGTATTCACCAAGATACAGGATGATACATTTATGACCTTTGACCCTAATTTACATACCCAAGATGACGTCTGATCAAGTAGTTGTTATTTTATGAAATAATGTACGTGACATGAACTAAACATGTGCAAAATATGGGGGTGATAAGGCCTGTTTTTCTTGAGTTATTGTAAAGAAAGTTGCAGAAAGAAAGAAGTATCTCAATACATCGAAGATAAGCTTTAATTTCAACCACATTTTTTGACGTGGTCCCGACATCGTATCAAAAAATGAGGGCACACTTTCGATAGCCCAAAGTCTCAGCTACAACCTATTA
Source organism: Diadema setosum (assembly GCA_033980235.1). Classification (NCBI taxonomy): domain Eukaryota; kingdom Metazoa; phylum Echinodermata; class Echinoidea; order Diadematoida; family Diadematidae; genus Diadema; species Diadema setosum. Next base: position 20,452,146 of record CM067064.1, read on the forward strand.
AAATCTGGGAGAAATTCACTGAAGCATAAGTGAGCTAGTGCTCGATAAAGACAATCATGTCAATTTTCACATCTACAAAAATTCCCTCCCATAGAGATAACACGTCATAACGAAGATAAAGAAAGAAGTACATATGACCTTTGACCCCACTTTGCACAGCCAAGATGGCATCTGAGCAAAAAGTGGTTATTTTGTGAAATGATCCTTGTAACATGGTCTTTACGTGTGCAAAATATGGAAAAGATAAGACATGTATTCACCAAGATACAAGATAATACATTTATGACCTTTGACCCTAATTTACATACCCAAGATGACGTCTGATCAAGTAGTTGTTATTTTATGAAATATTGTACGTGACATGAACTAAACATGTGCAAAATATGGGGATGATAGGGGGTGTTTTTCTTGAGTTATTGCAGAGAAAGTTGCAGAAAGAAAGAAATATCTCAATACATCGAAGATAAGTTTGATTTCAACCAAGTTTTTTGACGTGATCTCGGCGTCGTATGAAAAAATAGAGAGAACTTTGACGACAGCTCAAAGTCTCAGCTATAACATACTAAAATCTGGGAGAAATTCACCAAAGAGTAAGTGAGCTAGTGCTCGATAAAGACCGTCATGTCAATTTTCATTTCCAGAAAAATTCCCTCCCATAGAGATAACACGTAAACTGGTTAAATTTGACAAGGTTACATTATATCCATTTTCACGAGGTGAAGACATCATCCGATTAAAACTTTGATGAATAAAACTTAAAGAATATTAAATTGGCTACAACATACTAAAATCTGGACGAAATTCACCGAAGGGTAAGTGAGCTAGTCGTCGATAAAGACAATCATGTCAATTTTCACATCTAGACAAATTCCCTCCCATAGAGATAACACGTCATAATGAAGATAAAGAAAGAAGTACATATGACCTTTGACCCTACTTTGCACAGACAAGATGGCGTCTGAGCAAAAAGTGGTTATTTTGTGAAATGATTCTTGTAACATGGTCTTTACGTATGCAAAATATGGGAAAGATAAGACATGTATTCACCAAGATACAGGATGAAACATTTTTGACCTTTGACCCTAATTTACATACCCAAGAAGGTGCCCGATCAAGTAGTTGTTATTTTATGAAATAATGTAGGTGACATAAACTAAACATGTGCAAAATATTGGGCTGATAGAGCTTGTTTTTCTTGAGTTATTGCAAAGAAAGTTGCAGAAAGAAAGAAATATCTCAATACATCGAAGATAAGCTTTAATTTCAACCAAATTTTTTGACGTGATGCCGACGTCGTATGAAAAAACGAAGGACACACTTACGATAGCCCAAAGTCTCAGCTACAACATATTAAAATATGGGAGAAATTCACCGAAGCATAAGTGAGCTAGTGCTCGATAAAGATAGTCATGTCAGTTTTCATTTCCAGGAAAACTGCTCTCCCATAGAGATACACGTAAACTGGTCAAATTTGACAATGTTACTTTTAATCCCTTTTTACGAGGTGATGCCGTCATCCAATTAAAATGTTGTTATAAAATGACTGAAAGACCATTTAATGAGCTACAACATATTTAAATTTGGATGAAAATCAACAAAAGAATAAGTGAGATATGCTTGAGTAAACTTAAAATTCGATGACGTCATTTTGAAAATTTACTTTTTTTACTTTATTAAGAAATTTGATATCTTTTCATCATTTTTCCAGCATCGCCAACCCATGAAATGACATGTCCAACTCATCAGCTTTCAGAATATGTAAAAAAAATGGGGGGTCACCGTCCATCCTGACGAGTAAAATTGGATTTAAAATTGGCGGTTTTTTGCATTGTTGCGCTGTATATCGCCATTGACGCGCGCGCGGAATTTCAACTTTGACGGGCCCGTGTGACGTCATATTGAGTCAGATTGACGTGAAACTTGGTAGAAATATTCCTTGACATTTCAGGCATCCGATAAATGTGAAAAAACGGGAAATTTCTATTGCATATGAGCTGTGCGTGCGTATATGCGCGCGCGCGTACGCGTCCGTCCAATTTTTTCAATTTTTCAAAAAATGCTCCAAATGGTCTGAAACGTGTGCAAAAAAATTTTGAGCTCGATTTGAGCATACAAATATTTCAACGCGCGCGTACGCGCACGTTTTAAGAGAAAATATGAATTTTGAGAATATGAGTAACATGCGCATAACTTGAAATGTATGTGACGTAAATTTCATTGAAAAATTCCATTCCATTAATGAGATATGAATGAAAATGTGTTTTCATATAATGACGTCATAGTGACGTCATGGTCGACTGATCACAATGATACATTAGATTTGTCGTCTTTGGGACATGATACATATACGGTATGAGTTTGAAATTGATACTCTGAGAACTTTTTGAGTAAGTAGATACACAACTTTTGTCCAGAAATAAGAAGAACCAACAAAGAATCCGTAGAGATACAGAAGGTGATCCGAGAGGATACTCGGATCACCTAACTAGACTTGGAATTTGTCAACACTGACAAATTAGGTGATCCGATCTTTTCGAAAATCAATGATTTGAGTTCTGATCCCAATATAGGCATGACCATACAGGTTTCATCTGTGTTTAGGAACATTGGCCGTGTGATGTTTGGATTCTCATTTAGAAAAGGGAGTCAGGTCTGCCATCTTTGGTACCAAATTCCGTATACACTATAACGAAGATACAAAATGAAGTACATATGACCTTTGACCCCACTTTGCACAGCCAAGATGGCATCTGAGCAAAAAGTGGTTATTTTGTGAAATGATCCTTGTAACATGGTCTTTACGTGTGCAAAATATGGCAAAGATAAGACATGTATTCACCAAGATACAAGATGATACATTTATGATCTTTGACCCTAATTTACATACCCAAGATGACGTCTGATCAAGTAGTTGTTATTTTATGAAATAATGTACGTGACATGAACTAAACATGTGCAAAATATGGGGATGATAGGGGGTGTTTTTCTTGAGTTATTGCAGAGAAAGTTGCAGAAAGAAAGAAATATCTCAATACATCGAAGATAAGTTTGATTTCAACCAAGTTTTTTGACGTAATCTCGGCGTCGTATGAAAAAATAGAGGGCACCTCGACGACAGCTCAAAGTCTCAGCTACAACATACTAAAATCTGGGAGAAATTCACCGAAGAGTAAGTGAGCTAGTGCTCGATAAAGACCGTCATGTCAATTTTCATTTCCAGAAAAATTCCCTCCCATAGAGATAACACGTAAACTGGTTAAATTTGACAAGGTTACATTATATCCATTTTCACGAGGTGAAGACATCATCCGATTAAAACTTTGATTGAACAAAACTTAAAGAGTATTACATTGGCTACAACATACTAAAATCTGGAAGAAATTCACCGAAGGGTAATTGAGCTAGTCGTCGATAAAGACAATCATGTCAATATTCACATCTAGAAAAATTCCCTCCCATAGAGATAACACGTCATAATGAAGATAAAGAAAGAAGTACATATGACCTTTGACCCTACTTTGCACAGACAAGATGGCGTCTGAGCAAAAAGTGGTTATTTTGTGAAATGATTCTTGTAACATGGTCTTTACGTATGCAAAATATGGGAAAGATAAGACATGTATTCACCAAGATACAGGATGAAACATTTTTGACCTTTGACCCTAATTTACATACCCAAGAAGGTGCCCGATCAAGTAGTTGTTATTTTATGAAATAATGTACGTGACATAAACTAAACATGTGCAAAATATTGGGCTGATAGAGCTTGTTTTTCTTAAGTTATTGCAAAGAAAGTTGCAGAAAGAAAGGAATATGAAAATACATGGAAAATAAGCTTTAATTTCAACCAGGTTTTTGGGCATGATGCCGACTCCGTATGAAAAAACGAAGGGCACACTTACGATAGCCCAAAGTCTCAGCTACAACATACTAAAATATGGGAGAAATTCACCGAAGCATAAGTGAGCTAGTGCTCGATAAAGATAGTCATGTCAGTTTTCATTTCCAGAAAAACTGCACTCCCATAGAGATAACACGTAAACTGGTCAAATTTAACAATGTTACTTTTAATCCCTTTTTACAAGGTGATGCCGTCATCCAATCAAATTGTTGTTATTATATATCTGAAAGACCATTTAATAAGCTACAACATATTGAAATTTGGACGAAAATCAACTAAAGAATAAGTGAGATATGCTTGAATAAACTTGAAATTTGATGACGTCATTTTGAAAATTTACTTTTTTAACTTTATTAAGAAATTTGATATATTTTAATCATTTTTCCAGCATTGCCAACCCATGAAATGACATGTACAACTCATCAGCTTTCAGAATATGTAAAGAAAATGGGGGGTCACCGTCCATCCTGACGAGTAAAATCGGATTTAAAATTGGCAGTTTTTTGGCATTGTTGGACTGTATATCGCCATTGACGCGCGCGCGGAATTTCAACTTTGACGGGTCCGTATGACGTCATTTTGAGTGGGATTGACTTGAAACTTGGTAGAACTATTCCTTGACATTTCAGACATCCGATCAAAGTGAAAAAACGGGAAATTTTCATTGCATATGAGCTGTGCGTGCGTATATGTGCGCGCGCGTACGCGTCCGTCCAATTTTTTCAATTTTTCAAAAAATGCTCCAAATGGTCTGAAACGTGTGCAAAAAAAATTTTGAGCTCGATTTGAGCATACAAATATTTCAACGCGCGCGTACGCGCACGTTTTAAGAGAAATATGACTTTTGATTATATGAGTAGAATGCGCTTGACTTGAACTATATGTGACGTAAATTTCATTGAAAAATTCCATTCCATTAATGAGATATGAATGAGAATGTGTTTTCATATAATGACGTCATAGTGACGTCACGGTCGACTGATCACTACGATTTTACTTGACCCGTCGTCTTTGGGACATGATACACATATGGTATAATTTTGACATTGATAGGAAGAGGACTTTCTGAGCTAATCGATACACAAAATTTGTCCAGAAATAAAGAAAGAAGAAGAAGAAGAAGAACACCCAACAAAGAATCCGTACAGATACAGAAGGTGATCCGAGAGGATACTCGGATCACCTAACTAGACTCGGAATTTGTCAAGACTGACAAATTAGGTGATCCGATCTGTTCGTAAATCAACGATTTGAGTCTCCTGATCCCAATAGGCATGACCATACCGGTTTCATGTGTGTTTAGTGGACATTGGCCGTGTGATGTTTGGATTCTCATTTAGAAAAGGGAGTCAGACCTGCCATCTATGGTACACAATTCCGTATACACTAACGAAGATACGGAATGAAGTATATTTGACCTTTGACCTCACTTTGCACAGACAAGATGGCATCTGAGCAAAAAGTGGTTATTTTGTGAAATGATCCTTGTAACATGGTCTTTACGTGTGCAAAATATGGGAAAGATAGGACATGTATTCACCAAGATACAGGATGATACATTTATGACCTTTGACCCTAATTTACATACCCAAGATGATGTCTGATCAAGTAGTTGTAATTGTATGAAATAATGTACGTGACATGAACTAAACATGTGCAAAATATGGGGGTGATAAGGCCTGTTTTTCTTGAGTTATTGTAAAGAAAGTTGCAGAAAGAAAGAAATATCTCAATACATCGAAGATCAGCTTTAATTTCAACCAAGTTTTTGGACGTGATCCCGACATCGCATGAAAAATGGAGGACACATTTTCGATAGCCCAAAGTCTCAGCTACAACATATTAAAATCTGGGAGAAATTCACCGAAGCATAAGTGAGCTAGTGCTCGATAAAGACACTCATGTCAATTTTCACATCTACAAAATTCCCTCCCATAGAGATAACACGTCATAACGAAGATAAAGAAAGAAGTACATATGACCTTTGACCCCACTTTGCACAGCCAAGCTGGCATCTGAGCAAAAAGTGGTTATTTTGTGAAATGATCCTTGTAACATGGTCTTTACGTGTGCAAAATATGGAAAAGATAGGACATGTATTCACCAAGATACAAGATGATACATTTATGACCTTTGACCCTAATTTACATACCCAAGATGACGTCTGATCAAGTACTTGTTATTTTATGAAATAATGTACGTGGCATGAACTAAACATGTGCAAAATATTGGGCTGATAGAGCTTGTTTTTCTTGAGTTATTGTAAAGAAAGTTGCAAAAAGAAAGAAATATCTCAATACATCGAAGATAAGCTTTAATTTCAACCAAGTTTTTGGACATGATTCCGACACCGTATGAAAAAACGAAGGGCACATTTACGATAGCGCAAAGTCTCAGCTACAACATATCAAAATCTGGGAGAAATTCACCGAAGCATAAGTGAGCTAGTGCTCGAAAAAGACAGTCATGTCAATTTTCATTTCCAGAAAAACTGCACTCCCATAGAGATAACACGTAAACTGGTCAAATTTGACAAGATTACTTTCAATCCATTTTTACGAGGTGATATCGTCCTCCAATCAAAATGTTGTTATTATATTAATGAAAGATCATTTAATAAGCTACAACATACTGAAATTTGGGTGAAAATTGGCGAAGGATAAATGAGATACGCTCGAACAAACTTGAAATTTGATGACGTCATTTTGGAAATTTACTTTTTTCATTTTATTAAGAAATTTGATATCTTTTAATCATTTTTCCAGCATCGCCAACTCATGAAATGACATGTACAACTCATCAGCTTTCAAAATATGTAAAGAAAATGGGGGGTCACCGTCCATCCTGACGAGTAAAATCGGATTTAAAATTGGCGGTTTTTTGGCATAGTTGCACTGTATATCGCCATTGACGCGCGCGCGGAATTTCAACTTTGACGGGCCCGTATGACGTCATATTGAGTTGGATCGACTTGAAACTTGATATAAATATTACTTGACATTTCAGGCATCCGATAAGTGTAAAAAAACGGGAAATTTCTATTGCATATGAGCTGTGCGTGCGTATATGTGCGCGCGCGTACGCGTCCGTCCGATTTTTTCAATTTTTCAAAAAGTGCTCCAAATGGTCTGAAACGTGTGCAAAAAATTTTTGAGCTCGATTTGAGCATACAAATATTTTAACGCGCGCGTACGCGCACGTTTTCAGAGTAAAGATGAATTTTGAAAACATGAATAGACTCAGCTTGATTTGAACTATATGTGACGTAAATTTCATAGAAAAATTCCATTCCATTAATGAGATATGAATGAATATGTGTTTTCATATAATGACGTCATAGTGACGTCACGGTCGACTGATCACAATGATTTTACTTGATGGGTCGTCTTTGGGACACGATACATATATGGTATGATTTTGACATTGATAGGAAGAGGACTTTCTGAGCTAACCGATACACAAATTTTGTCCAGAAATAAAGAAGAATAAAGAATCCGTACAGATACAGAAGGTGATCCGAGAGGATTCTCGGATCACCTAACTAGACTTGGAATTTGTCAACACTGACAAATTAGGTGATCCGATCTTTTCGAAAATCAATGATTTGAGTTCTGATCCCAATATAGGCATGACCATACAGGTTTCATCTGTGTTTAGGAACATTGGCCGTGTGATGTTTGGATTCTCATTTAGAAAAGGGAGTCAGGTCTGCCATCTTTGATACCAAATTCCGTATACACTATAACGAAGATACAAAATGAAGTACATATGACCTTTGACCCCACTTTGCACAGCCAAGATGGCATCTGAGCAAAAAGTGGTTATTTTATGAAATGATCCTTGTAACATGGTCTTTACGTGTGCAAAATATGGAAAAGATAAGACATGTATTCACCAAGATACAAGATGATACATTTATGACCTTTGACCCTAATTTACATACCCAAGATGACGTCTGATCAAGTAGTTGTTATTTTATGAAGTAATGTACGTGACATGAACTAAACATGTGCAAAATATGGGGATGATAGGGGGTGTTTTTCTTGAGTTATTGCAGAGAAAGTTGCAGAAAGAAAGAAATATCTCAATACATTGAAGATAAGTTTGATTTCAACCAAGTTTTTTGACGTAATCTCGGCGTCGTATGAAAAAATAGAGAGAACCTCGACGACAGCTCAAAGTCTCAGCTACAACATACTAAAATCTGGGAGAAATTCACCGAAGAGTAAGTGAACTAGTGCTCGATAAAGACCGTCATGTCAATTTTCATTTCCAGAAAAATTCCCTCCCATAGAGATAACACGTAAACTGGTTAAATTTGACAAGGTTACATTATATCCATTTTCACGTGGTGAAGACATCATCCGATTAAAACTTTGATTAACAAAACTTAACGAGTATTACATTGGCTACAACATACTAAAATCTGGAAGAAATTCACCGAAGGGTAATTGAGCTAGTCGTCGATAAAGACAATCATGTCAACTTTCACATCTAGAAAAATTCCCTCCCATAGATATAACACGTCATAATGAAGATAAAGAAAGAAGTACATATGACCTTTGACCCTACTTTGCACAGACAAGATGGCGTCTGAGCAAAAAGTGGTTATTTTGTGAAATGATTCTTGTAACATGGTCTTTACGTATGCAAAATATGGGAAAGATAAGACATGTATTCACCAAGATACAGGATGAAACATTTTTGACCTTTGACCCTAATTTACATACCCAAGAAGGTGCTTGATCAAGTAATTGTTATTTTATGAAATAATGTACGAGACATAAACTAAACATGTGCAAAATATTGGGCTGACAGAGCTTGTTTTTCTTGAGTTATTGCAAAGAAAGTTGCAGAAAGAAAGGAATATGAAAATACATGGAAGATAAGCTTTAATTTCAACCAAGTTTTTGGGCATGATGCCGACTCCGTATGAAAAAACGAAGGGCACAACAACGATAGCCCAAAGTCTCAGCTACAACATACTAAAATATGGGAGAAATTCACCGAAGCATAAGTGAGCTAGTGCTCGATAAAGATAGTCATGTCAGTTTTCATTTCCAGAAAAACTGCACTCCCATAGAGATAACACGTAAACTGGTCAAATTTAACAATGTTACTTTTAATCCCTTTTTACAAGGTGATGCCGTCATCCAATCAAATTGTTGTTATTATATATCTGAAAGACCATTTAATAAGCTACAACATATTGAAATTTGGACGAAAATCAACTAAAGAATAAGTGAGATATGCTTGAATGAACTTGAAATTTGATGACGTCATTTTGAAAATTTACTCTTTTTATTTTATTAAGAAATTTGTTATCTTTTAATCATTTTTTTAGTATCGCCAACCCATGAAATGATATGTACAACTCATCAGCTTTCAAAATATGTAAAGAAAATGGGGGGTCACCGTCCATCCTGACGAGTAAAATCGGATTTGAAATTGGCGGTTTTTTGTCATAGTTGCACTGTATATCTCCATTGACGCGCGCGCGGAATTTCAACGTTGACGGGCCCGTATGATGTCATATTGTGTCGGATTAACTTGAAACTTGGTAGAAGTATTCCGTGACATTTTAGACATCCGATCATAGTGAGAAAACGGGTAATTTCTTTTGCATATGAGCTGTGCGTGCGTATATGAGCGCGCGCGTACGCGTCTGTCCGATTTTTTCAATTTTTCAAAAAATGTTCCAAATGGTCTGAAACGTGTGCAAAAAAATTTCGAGCTCGATTGGAGCATACAAATATTTCAACGCGCGCGTACGCGCACGTTTTAAGATTATAGATGAAATTTGAAAACATGAGTAGAATTACCTTAACTTGAACTATTTCTGACGTAAATTTCATTGAAAAGTTCCATTCCATTAATGAGATATGAATGAGAATGTGTTTTCATATAATGACGTCATAGTGACGTCACCGTCGACTGATTACTATGATTTTATAAAATTTGTCGTCTTTGGGTCATGATACATATATGGTATAATTTTGAAATTGATAGGAAGAGTACTTTCTGAGCTAATCGATACACAACTTTTGAGGAGAAAGATCTTTTTTTGTGACAACGGGAAGTTTAACACTAGAGATTGTAATTTGTCATCACTGACAAATTAAGGTGATCCGATTTTTTTTTAATCAATGATTCAAGTCCTGATCGCAATAGGCATGACCATGCAGGTTTCATCTGTGTTCAGAGACATTGGCCGTGTGATGTTTGGATTCTCATTTAGAAAAGGGAGTCATATCTGCCATCTTTGGTACCAAATCTGTATGCACTATAACGAAGATACAGCAACAAGTACATATGACCTTTGACCCCACTTTGCACAACCTAGATGGCATCTGAGCAAAAAGTGGTTGTTTTGTGAAATGATTCTCGTAACATTATCTTTGCGTGTGCAAAATATGGGAAAGATAAGACATGTATTCACCAAGATATACAGGATAAAACATTTGTGACCTTTGACCCTAATTTACACACCCAAGATGTTGTCCGATCAAGTAGTTGTTATTTTATGAAATAATGTACGTGACATGAACTAAACATGTGCACAATATGGGGATGATAGGGGCTGTTTTTCTTGAGTTATTGCAAAGAAAGTTGCAGAAACATAGAAATATCTTAGTACATCGAAAATAAGCTTAATTTCAACCAAGTATTTTAACATGATTCCGACATTAAATGAAAACACAAAGGGCACGTAACGATCGCGCAAAGTCTGAGTTACAACGTATTAAATTCTGAGAAAAATTCACCGAAGGGTATGTGAGCTACTGCTCGATAAAGACAATCGTGTCAATATTAACATCTAGAAAAATTCCCTCCCATAGAGAAAACACGTCATAACGAAGATACAGAAAAAAGTACATATGACCTTTCACCCCACTTTGCACACGCAAGATGGTATCTGAACAAAAAGTGATTATTTTATGAAATGATTCTTGTAACATGGTCTTTACGTGTGCAAAATATGGGAAAGATAGAACATGTATTCACCAAGATACAGGATGAAATATTTATGACCTTTTACCCTAATTTACATACACAAGATGGCGTCTGATCAAGTAGTTGTTATTTTATGAAATAATGTACGTGACATGAACTAAACATGTGCAAATTATGGTGGTGATAGAGTATGTTTTTCTTGAGCTATTGCAAAGAAAGTTGCAGAAAGAAAGAAATATTCCAATACATCGAAGATAAGCTTTAATTTCAACCAAGTTTTTGGACGTGATCCCGACACCGTATGGAAAAATAAATGGTACACTTACGATAGCCCAAAGTCTCAGCTACAACATATTAAAATCTGGGAGAAATTCACCGAAGCATAAGGGAGCTAGTGCTCGAAAAGGACGGTCATGTCAATTTTCATTTCCAGAAAAACTGCACTCCCATAGAGATAACACGTAAACTGGTCAAATTTGACAAGGTTACTTTCAATCCATTTTTACGAGGTGATGCCGTCATCCAATTAAAATTGTGTTATTATATTTATGAAAGACCATTAAATAAGCTACAACATACTGAAAGTTGGGTGAAAATCGGCAAAGGATAAGAAATATACGCTCGAGTAAACTTGAAATTTGATGACGTCATTTTGAAAATTTACATATTTTATTTTATTAAGAAATTTGATACCTTTTAATCATTTTTTCAGCATCGCCAACCTATGCAATGACATGTACAACTCATCAGCTTTCAAAATATGTAAAGAAAATGGGGGGTCACCGTCCATCCTGACGAGTAAAATCGGATTTAAAATTGGCGGTTTTTTGGCATAGTCGCAATGTATATCGCCATTGACGCGCGCGCGGAATTTCAACTTTGACGGGCCCGTATGACGTCATATTGAGTCGGATTGACTTGAAACTTGGTAGAAATATTCATTAACATTTCAGACATCCGATCAAAGTAAAAAAACGGGAAATTTCTATTGCATATGAGCTATACGTGCGTATATGCGCGCGCGCGTACGCGTCCGTCCGATTTTTTCAATTTTTCAAAAAATGCTCTAAATGGTCTGAAACGTGTGCAAAAAATTTTTGAGCTCGATTTGAGCATACAAATAATTCAACGCGCGCGTACGCGCACGTTTTAAGAGTATAGATGAATTTTGAAAACATGAGTAGAATTAGCTTAACTTGAACTATATGTGACGTAAATTTCATTGAAAAATTCTATTCCATTAATGAGATATGCATGAAAATGTGTTTTCATATAATGACGTCATAGTGACGTCACGGTCGACTGATCACTATGATTTTACTTGCGCTGTCGTCTTTGAGACACGATACATATATGGTATAAGTTTGACATTGATAGGCAATGCACTTTCTGAGCTAACCTCTGCACAACTTTTGTCCAGAAATAAAGAAAGAAAGAAAGAAAGAATCCGTACAGATACAATAGGTGATCCGAGAGGATTCTCGGATCACCTAACTAGAGATTGTAATTTGTCATCACTGACAAATTAAGGTGATCCGATTTTTTTTTAATCAATGATTCAAGTCCTGATCGCAATAGGCATGACCATGCAGGTTTCATCTGTGTTCAGAGACATTGGCCGTGTGATGTTTGGATTCTCATTTAGAAAAGGGAGTCATATCTGCCATCTTTGGTACCAAATCTGTATACACTATAACGAAGATACAGCAACAAGTACATATGACCTTTGACCCCACTTTGCACAACCTAGATGGCATCTGAGCAAAAAGTGGTTATTTTGTGAAATGATTCTTGTAACATTATCTTTGCGTGTGCAAAATATGGGAAAGATAAGACATGTATTCACCAAGATATACAGGATAAAACATTTGTGACCTTTGACCCTAATTTACATACCCAAGATGTTGTCCGATCAAGTAGTTGTTATTTTATGAAATAATGTACGTGACATGAACTAAACATGTGCACAATATGGGGATGATAGGGGCTGTTTTTCTTGAGTTATTGCAAAGAAAGTTGCAGAAACATAGAAATATCTTAGTACATCGAAAATAAGCTTAATTTCAACCAAGTATTTTAACATGATTCTGACATTAAATGAAAACACAAAGGGCACGTAACGATAGCGCAAAGTCTGAGTTACAACGTATTAAATTCTGAGAAAAATTCACCGAAGGGTATGTGAGCTAGTGCTCGATAAAGACAATCGTGTCAATATTAACATCTAGAAAAATTCCCTCCCATAGAGATAACACGTCATAACGAAGATACAGAAAAAAGTACTTATGACCTTTCACCCCACTTTGCACACCCAAGATGGCATCTGAACAAAAAGTGATTATTTTATGAAATGATTCTTGTAACATGGTCTTTACGTGTGCAAAATATGGGAAAGATAGAACATGTATTCACCAAGATACAGGATGAAATATTTATGACCTTTGACCCTAATTTACATACAAAAGATGGCGTCTGATCAAGTAGTTGTTATTTTATGAAATAATGTACGTGACATGAACTAAACATGTGCAAATTATGGTGGTGATAGGGTGTGTTTTTCTTGAGCTATTGCAAAGAAATATGCAGAAAGAAAGAAATATTCCAATACATCGAAGATAAGCTTTAATTTCAACCAAGTTTTTGGACATGATCCCGACACCGTATGAAAAAATAAATGGTACACTTACGATAGCCCAAAGTCTCAGCTACAACATATTAAAATCTGGGAGAAATTCACCGAAGCATAAGGGAGCTAGTGCTCGAAAAAGACAGTCATGTCAATTTTCATTTCCAGAAAAACTGCACTCCCATAGAGATAACACGTAAACTGGTCAAATTTGACAAGGTTACTTTCAATCCATTTTTACGAGGTGATGCCGTCAGCCAATTAAAATTGTGTTATTACATTTATGAAAGACCATTAAATAAGCTACAACATACTGAAATTTGGGTGAAAATCGGTAAAGGATAAGAAAGATACGCTCGAGTAGACTTGAAATTTGATGACGTCATTTTGAAAATTTACATTTTTTATTTTATTAAGAAATTTGATACCTTTTAATCATTTTTTCAGCATCGCCAACCTATGCAATGACATGTACAACTCATCAGCTTTCAAAATATGTAAAGAAAATGGGGGGTCACCGTCCATCCTGACGAGTAAAATTGGATTTAAAATTGGCGTTTTTTTGGCATAGTCGCACTGTATATCGCCATTGACGCGCGCGCGGAATTACAACTTTGACGGGCCCGTATGACGTCATATTGAGTCGGATTGACTTGAAACTTGGTAGAAATATTCATTGACATTTCAGACATCCGATCAAAGTAAAAAAAAGGGAAATTTCCATTGCATATGAGCTATACGTGCGTATATGCGCGCGCGCGTACGCGTCCGTCCGATTTTTTCAATTTTTCAAAAAATGCTCTAAATGGTCTGAAACGTGTGCAAAAAAATTTTGAGCTCGATTAGAGCATACAAATAATTCAACGCGCGCGTACGCGCACGTTTTAAGAGTATAGATGAATTTTGAAAACATGAGTAGAATTAGCTTAATTTGAACTATATGTGACGTAAATTTCATTGAAAAATTCTATTCCATTAATGAGATATGCATGAAAATGTGTTTTCATATAATGACGTCATAGTGACGTCACGGTCGACTGATCACTATGATTTTACTTGCGCTGTCGTCTTTGAGACACGATACATATATGGTATAAGTTTGACATTGATAGGCAATGCACTTTCAGAGCTAACCTCTGCACAACTTTTGTCCAGAAATAAAGAAAGAAAGAAAGAAAGAATCCGTACAGATACAATAGGTGATCCGAGAGGATTCTCGGATCACCTAACTAGAGATTGTAATTTGTCATCACTGACAAATTAAGGTGATCCGATTTTTTTTATCAATGATTCGAGTCCTGATCGCAATAGGCATGACCATACAAGTTTCATCTGTGTTTAGAGACATTGGCCGTGTGATGTTTGCATTCTCATTTAGCAAAGGGAGTCATATCTGCCATGTTTGGTACCAAATTCTGTATACACTATAACGAAGAAACAGCAACAAGTACATATGACCTTTGACCCACCTTTGCACTCCCAAGATTGCATCTGATGAAATAGTGGTTATTTTGTGAAATGATTCTCGCGACATCGTGTATACGTGTGAAAAATATGGGAAAGATAGGACAGGTATTCACCAAGATACAAGATGAAACATTTATGACCTTTGACCCTAATTTACATACCCAAGATGTTGTCCGATCTAGTAGTTGTTATTTTATGAAATAATGTACGTGACATGAACTAAACATGTGGAAAATATGGGGGTGATTGGGCGTGTTTTTCTTGAGTTATTGCAAAGAAAGATGCAGAAAGAAAGAAATATCTCAATACATAGAAGATAAGCTTTAAATTCAACCAAATTTTTTATCGTGATCCCGACATCGTATGAAATAACGAAATAAATTTAATGATAGCGCAAAGTCTCAGCTAGAACATATCAAAATCTGGGAGAAATTCACCAAAGGGTAAGTGAGCTAGTGCTCGATAAAGACGATCATGTCAATATTCACATTAAAAAAAATTCCCTCCCATAGAGATAACACGTCATAACGAAGATACAAAAAGAAGTACATATGACCTTTGACCTCAATTTGCACAGACAAGATGGCATCTGAGTAAAAAGTAATTATTTTGTGAAATGATCCTTGTAACATGGTCTTTGCGTGTGCAAAATATGGGAAAGATAGGACATGTATTCACTAAGATACTCGATGAAACACTTATGACCTTTGACCCTAATTTACATACCCAAGATGGTGTCCGATCAAGTAGTTGTTATTTTATGAAATAATTGACGTGACATGAACTAAACATGTGCAAAATATGGAAGTGATAGAGGCCGTTTTTCTTGAGTTATTGCAAAGAAAGTTGCAGAAAGAAAGAAATATCTCAATACATCGAATATAAGCCTGAATTTCAACCAAAAGTTTTGACGTGATCCCGACATCGTATGAAAAAACGAAGGGCACACTTACGGTAGCGTAAAGTCTCAGCTACAACATATTAAAATCTGGGAGAAATTCACCGAAGGGTAAGTTAGCTAGTGCTCGATAAAGATAGTCATGTCAATTTTCATTTCCAGAAAAACTGCACTCCCATAGAGATAACACGTAAACTGGTCAAATTTGACAAGATCACATTCAATCCATTTTTACGAGGTGATACCGTTATCTAATCAAAATATTGTAATTTTATGTTTGAAAGAACATAAAATAAGCTACAACATACTGAAATCTGGGTGAAAATTGGCAAAGGATAAGTGAGATAAGCTTGAGTGAACTTGAAATTTGATGACGTCATTTTGAAAATTTACTTTTTTTACTTTATTAAGAAATTTGATATCTTTTAATCATTTTGTCAGCATTACCACCCCATGAAATGACATGTACAACTCATCAGCTTTCAAAATATGTAAAGAAAATGGGGGGTCACCGTCCATCCTGACGAGTAAAATCGGATCTAAAATTAGCAATTTTTTGGCATAGTTGCACTGCATATCGCCATTGACGCGCGCGCGGAATTTCAACTTTGACGGGCCCGTATGACGTCATATTGAATCGGATTGACTTGAAACTTGGTAGAAATATTCCTTGACATTTCAGACATTCGATCCGTGCGATAAAATGTGAAATTTCTATTGCATATGAGCTTTGCGTGCGTATATGCGCGCGCGCGTACGCGTCCGTCGATTTTTTTTGAAATGCAGTAAATGACCTGAAACGTGTGCAAAACAATTTTGAGGTTGATTGGAGCATGTTTAAATTTCAACGCGCGCGTACGCGCTCGTTTAGTATGAACGTGACTAAATTTTATGAAATATATCAATAGACCTTGACTTGAACTATATGATATCTTAATTTCATTCAAAAATTCCATTCCATTAATGAGATATTGATGTAAACGTGATTTCAGATAATGACGTCATAATGACGTCACGGTTAACTGATCACATTGATACACTAGATCTGTCGTCCTTAGGACATGATACATATATGGTATAAGTTTGAAAGTGATAGGTAGGGGACTTTTTAAGTTAACCGATACACAAGATTTGAGGAGAAAGAAATAAAGAAGAAGAAGAAGAAGAAAGAATCCGTACAGATACAATAGGTGATCCGAGAGGATACTCGGATCACCTAACTAGACTCGGAATTTGTCAAGACTGACAAATTAGGTGATCCGATCTCTTCGAAAATCAATGATTTGAGTCCTGATCCAAATATTCATGACCATACAGGTTTCATCTGTGTTGACGGGACATTGGCTGTGTGATGTTTGGATTCTCATTTAGAAAAGGGAATGAGACATGCCATCTATGGTACCGAATTCCGTATACACTAACGGATATACAAAATGAAGTATATTTGACCTTTGACCTCACTTTGCACACCTAAGATGGCGTCTAAGCAAAAAGTGATTATTTTATGAAATGATTCTTGTAACATGGTCTTTGCGTGTGCAAAATATGGGAAAGATAGGACATGTATTCACCAAGATACAGGATGAAACATTTATGACCTTTGACCCTAATTTACATACCCAAGATGGTGTCCGATCAAGTAGTTGTTATATTATGAAATAATGTACGTGACATGTACTAAACATGTGCAAAATATGGGACTGATAGCCATTGTTGTTGTTCATCTATTGCACAGAAAGTAGTAGAAAGAAAGAAAAATAAAGAAAAAATTTTATTTTATAGAAATTTGAAGGAGAAGCATAAAAAAATCAGGAAAAGATAAAGTAAGGAAAGGGAGATTAAGATTAACTAAAGAAAAAGAAGAAAAAAAGTGTTTAGAAAATAAAAAAAAAAAATTGGCAGGGGTGAGCCTCGAACCAGGGACCTTAGGATTACGAGTCGGATGCGCTACGTAATGACCTATTTCATTCTCCATAGACCCTGTGTATTAAGCAAAATGACGCTGCATCGAAGCCTCGTGTCATTTTCAACCAAGTTTCGACATGATACCGACGTCGTATGAAAAAATGGAGGGCACACTTAAGATAGCCCAAAGTGTCAGCTACAACATACTAAAATCTGGGAGAAATTCACCGAAGCATAAGTGAGCCAGTGCTCGAAAAAGATAGTCATGTCAATTTTCATTTCCAGAAAAACTGCACTTCCATAGAGATAACACGTAAACTGGTCAAATTTGACAAGATTACTTTCAATCCATTTTTATGAGGCGATGCCGTCATCTAATCAAAATGTTGTTATTATAATAATGAAAGAGCATTTAGTAAGCTACAACATACTGAAATTTGGGTACAAATTGGCAAAGTATAAGTGAGATACGCTCGAGTGAACTTGAAATTTGATGACGTAATTTTGAAAATTTACTTCTTTTATTTTATTAAGAGATTTGATATCTTTTAATCACTTTTCCAGCATCGCCAACCCATGAAATGATATTTACAACTCATCAGCTTTCAGAATATGTAACGAAAATGGGGGGTCACCGTCCATTCTGACGAGTAAAATCGGATTTAAAATTGGCGGTTTTTTGGCATAGTTGCACTGTATATCGCCATTGACGCACGCGCGGAATTTCAACTTTGACGGGCCCGTATGACGTCATATTGAGTCGGATTGACTTGAAACTTGGTAGAAATATTCCTTGACATTTCAGGCATCCGATAAGTGTGAAAAAATGGGAAATTTCTATTGCATAAGAGCTGTGCGTGGGTATATGTGCGCGCACGTACGCGTCCGTCCAATTTTTTCAATTTTTCCAAAAATGCTCCAAATTGTCTGAAACGTATGCAAAAAAAATTTGAGCTCGATTTGAACATACAAATATTTCAACGCGCGCGTACGCGCACGTTTTAAGGATAAATATGAATTTTGAGAATATGAGTAGAATGCGCTTGACTTGAAATATATGTGACCTAAATTTCATTGAATAATTCCATTCCATTAATGAGATATGAATGAGAATGTGTTTTCATATAATGACGTCATAGTGACGTCACGGTCGACTGATCACAATGATTTTACTTGCGCTGTCGTCTTTGGGACATGATACATACATGGTATAATTTTGACATTGATAGGAAGAGGACTTTCTGAGCTAACCTCTGCACAACTTTTGAGGAGAAAAAAGAAAAAGAAGAAGAAAAACTAGAGATTGTAATTTGTCATCACTGACAAATTAAGGTGATCCGATTTTTTTTAATCAATGATTCGAGTCCTTATTGCAATAGGCATGACCATACAAGTTCCATCTGTGTTTAGAGACATTGGCCGTGTGATGTTTGCATTCTCATTTAGCAAAGGGAGTCATATCTGCCATGTTTGGTACCAAATTCTGCATACACTATAACGAAGAAACAGCAACAAGTACATATGACCTTTGACCCACCTTTGCACTCCCAAGATTGCATCTGATGAAATAGTGGTTATTTTGTGAAATGATTCTCGCGACATCGTCTATACGTGTGAAAAATATGGGAAAGATAAGGCAGGTATTCACCAAGATACAAGATGAAACATTTATGACCTTTGACCCTAATTTACATATCCAAGATGTGCGATCTAGTAGTTGTTAATTCATCAAATAATGTACGTGACATGAACTAAACATGTGCAAAATATGGGGGTGATAGGGCGTGTTTTTCTTGAGTTATTGCAAAGAAAGTTGCAGAAAGAAAGAAATATCTCAATACATAGAAGATAAGCGTTAATTTCAACCAAGTTTTTTATCGTGATGCCGACAACGTATGAAAAAACGAAGGGCACATTAGCGGTAGCGTAAAGTCTCAGCTACAACATATTAAAATCTGGGAGGAATTCACCGAAGGTCAAGTGAGCTAGTGCTCGATAAAGACAATCATGTCAATTTTCACATTTAAAAAAATTCCCTCCCATAGAGATAACACGTCATAACGAAGATACAAAAAGAAGTACATATGACCTTTGACCTCAATTTGCACAGACAAGATGGCATCTGAGTAAAAAGTAGTTATTTTGTGAAATGATCCTTGTAATACGGTCTTTGCGTGTGGAAAATATGGGAAAGATAGAACATGTATTCACTAAGATACAGGATGAAACACTTATGACCTTTGACCCTAATTTACATACCCAAGATGATGTCTGATCAAGTAGTTGTTATTTCATGAAATGATTTACGTGACATGAACTTAACATGTCCAAAATATGGAAGTGATAGAGGCCGTTTTTCTTGAGTTATTGCAAAGAAAGTTGCAGAAAGAAAGAAATATCTCAACACATCGAAGATAAGCCTGAATTTCAACCAAAAATTTTGACGTGATCCCGACAGCGTATGAAAAAATGAAGGGCACACTTACGGTAGCGTAAAGTCTCAGCTACAACATATTAAAATCTGGGAGAAATTTATCGAAGGGTAAATGAGCTAGTGCTCGATAAAGATAGTCATGTCAATTTTCATTTCCAGAAAAACTGCACTCCCATAGAGATAACACGTAAACTGGTCAAATTTGACAAGATTACTTTCAATCCATTTTTACGAGGTGATACCGTTATCCAATCAAAACTTTGTTATTTTATGTTTGTAAGAACATTAAATAAGCTACAACATACTGAAATCTGGGTGACAATTGACAAAGGACTAGTGAGATATGCTCGAATAAACTTGAAATTTGATGACGTCATTTTGAAAATTCACTTTTTTTACTTTATTAAGAAATTTGCTATCTTTTAATCATTTTGTCAGCATTACCACCCCATGAAATGACATGTACAACTAATCAGCTTTCAAAATATGTAAAGAAAATGGGGGGTCACCGTCCATCCTGACGAGTAAAATCGGATTTAAAATTGGCAGTTTTTTGGCATAGTTGCACTGTATATCGCCATTGACGCGCGCGCGGAATTTCAACTTTGACGGGCCCGTATGACGTCATATTGAGTCGGATTGACTTGAAACTTGGTATGAATATTCCTTGACATTTCAGACATCCGATCCGTGTGAAAAAACGGGAAATTTCAATTGCATATGAGCTGTGTGTGCGCATATGTGCGCGCGCGTACGCGTCCGTCCGATTTTTTCAATTTTTCAAAAAATGCTCCAAATGGTCTGAAACGTGTGCAAAAAAATTTTGAGCTCGATTGGAGCATACAAATATTTTAACGCGCGCGTACGCGCACGTTTTAAGAGAAAATATGAATTTTGAGAACATGAGCAGAATTCGCATAACTTGAAATATATGTGACGTAAATTTCATTGAAAAATTCTTTTCCATTAATGAGATATGATTGAGAATGTGTTTTCATATAATGACGTCATAGTGACGTCACGGTCGACTGATCACAGTGATACATTAGATTTGTCGTCTTTGGGACATGATGCATACATGGTATCATTTTGAAATTGATAGGCATTGCACTTTCTGAGCTAACCTCTGCACAACTTTTGAGGAGAAATAAAGAAGAAGAAAAACAAAGAATCCGTACAGATACAGAAGGTGATCCGAGAGGATACTCGGATCACCTAACTAGACTTGGAATTTGTCAAGACTGACAAATTAGGTGATCCGATCTGTTCGTAAATCAACGATTTGAGTCTCCTGATCCCAATAGGCATGACCATACCGGTTTCATCTGTGTTTAGTGGACATTGGCCGTGTGATGTTTGGATTCTCATTTAGAAAAGGGAGTCAGACCTGCCATCTATGGTACACAATTTCGTATACACTAACGAAGATACGGAATGAAGTATATTTGACCTTTGACCTCACTTTGCACAGACAAGATGGCATCTGAGCAAAAAGTGGTTATTTTGTGAAATGATCCTTGTAACATGGTCTTTACGTGTGCAAAATATGGGAAAGATAGGACATGTATTCACCAAGATACAGGATGATACATTTATGACCTTTGACCCTAATTTACATACCCAAGATGATGTCTGATCAAGTAGTTGTAATTGTATGAAATAATGTACGTGACATGAACTAAACATGTGCAAAATATGGGGGTGATAAGGCCTGTTTTTCTTGAGTTATTGTAAAGAAAGTTGCAAAAAGAAAGGAATATCTCAATACATCGAAGATAAGCTTTAATTTCAACCAAGTTTTTGGATGTGATCCCGACATCGTATGAAAAATGAAGGACACATTTTCGATAGCCCAAAGTCTCAGCTACAACATATTAAAATCTGGGAGAAATTCACAGAAGCATAAGTGAGCTAGTGCTCGATAAAGACAATCATGTCAATTTTCACATCTACAAAAATTCCCTCCCATAGAGATAACACGTCATAACGAAGATAAAGAAAGAAGTACATATGACCTTTGACCCCACTTTGCACAGCCAAGATGGCATCTGAGCAAAAAGTGGTTATTTTGTGAAATGATCCTTGTGACATGGTCGTTACGTGTGCAAAATATGGAAAAGATAGGACATGTATTCACCAAGATACAAGATGATACATTTATGACCTTTGACCCTAATTTACATACCCAAGATGACGTCTGATCAAGTAGTTGTTACTTTATGAAATAATGTACGTGACATGAACTAAACATGTGCAAAATATTGGGCTGATAGAGCTTGTTTTTCTTGAGTTATTGTAAAGAAAGTTGCAAAAAGAAAGGAATATCTCAATACATCGAAGATAAGCTTTAATTTCAACTAAGTTTTTGGACATGATCCCGACACCGTTTGAAAAAACGAAGGGCACATTAACGATAGCACAAAGTCTCAGCTACAACATATCAAAATCTGGGAGAAATTCACCGAAGCATAAGTGAGCTAGTGCTCGAAAAAGACAGTCATGTCAATTTTCATTTCCAGAAAAACTGCACTCCCATAGAGATAACACGTAAACTGGTCAAATTTGACAAGATTACATTCAATCCATTTTTACGAGGTGATACCGTCATCCAATCAAAATGTTGTTATTACATTTATGAAAGAGTATTTAATAAGCTACAACATACTGAAATCTGGGTGAAAATTTGCAAAGGATAAGTGAGATACGCTCGAGTGAACTTGAAATTTGATGACGTCATTTTGAAAATTTACTTTTTTAATTGTATTAAGAAATTTGATATCTTTTAATCATTTTTCCAGCATCGCCAACCCATGAATTGACATGTACAACTCATCAGCTTTCAGAATATGTAAAAAAACCGGGGGGTCACCGTCCATCCTGACGAGTAAAATCGGATTCAAAATTGGCGATTTTTTGGCATTGTTGGACTGTATATCGCCATTGACGCGCGCGCGGAATTTCAAATTTGACGGGTCCGTATGACGTCATATTGAGTCGGATTGACTTGAAACCTGGTAGAAATATTCCTTGACATTTCAGGCATCCAATAAGTGTGAAAAAATGGGAAATTTCCATTGCATATGAGCTGTGCGTGCGTATATGTGCGCGCGCGTACGCGTCCGTCCAATTTTTTAAATTTTTCAAAAAATGCTCCAAATGGTCTGAAACGTGTCCAAAAAAAATTTGAGCTCGATTTGAGCATACAAATATTTCAACGCGCGCGTACGTGCACGTTTTAAGAGAAAATATGAATTTTGAGAATATGAGTAGAATGCGCATAACTTGAAATATATGTGACATAAATTTCATTGAGAAACTCTATTCCATTAATGAGATATGATTGAGAATGTGTTTTCATATAATGACGTCATAGTGACGTCACGGTCGACCAATCACAATGATACAGAAAATTTGTCATCTTTGGGACATGATACATATATGGTATGAGTTTGAAGTTGACACTGTGAGTACTTTCTGAGTAAGTAGATACACAACTTTTGTCCAGAAATAAAGAAAGAAGAAGAAGACTAGAGATTGTAATTTGTCATCACTGACAAATTAAGGTGATCCGATTTTTTTTTAATCAATGATTCGAGTCCTGATAGTGCAAAGTCTCAGCTACAACATATTAAAATCTGAGAGAAATTCACCGAAGCATAAGTAAGATAGTGCTCGATAAAGAGAGTCATGTCAATTTTCACATCTAAAAAATTCCCTCTCGTAGAGATAACCCGTCATAGCGAAGATCGAAAAAAAATACATATGACATTTGACCCCACTTTGCACAGACAAGATGGCATCTGAGCAAAAAGTGATTATTTTATGAAATGATCCCTGTAACATGGTTTTTACGTGTGCAAAATATTGGAAAGATAGGACATGTATTCACCAAGATACAGGATGAAACATGTATGACCTTTGACCCTAATTTACATACCCAAGATGGCGTCTGGTCAAGTAGTTGTTATTTTATGAAATAATGTTCTCGACGTGAACTATACATGTGCAAAATATGGTGGTGATAGGGTATGTTTTTTTTTTTAGTTATTGCACATAAAGTTGTAAAAAGAAGGAAATATTTCAATAAATCGAAGATAAGCTTTAATTTCAACCAATTTTTTTCACGTGATCCCGACAAGGTATGAAAAATCAAAGGGCTCATCAATGATAGCCCTACGTCTCAGCTACAACATATTAAAATCTTAGAGAAATTCACCGAAGCATAAGTGAGCTAGTGCTCGATAAAGATAGTAATGTCAATTTTCATTTCAATAAAAATTGCACTCCCATAAAGATTACACGTAAACTGATCAAATTTGACAAGGTTACATTCAATCCATTTTTTCGAGGTGATGTCGTCATCTAATCAAAATTGTGTAATGACATTTATGAAAGAGCATTTCAAAAGCTACATCATATTGAAATTTAGGTGAAAATTGGCAAAGGATAAGTGAGATACGCTCGAGTAAACTTGAAATTTGATGACGTCATTTTGAAAATTTACTTTTTTTACTTTATTAAGAAATTTGATATCTTTTAATCATTTTGCCAGCATTGCCAACCATTGAAATGATATGTAAAACTCATCGGCTTTCAGAAAATGTAAAGAAAATGGGGGGTCACCGTCCATCCTGACGAGTAAAATCGGATTCAAAATTTAGGTGATCCGATTTTTTTTTTCATCAATGATTCGAGTCCAGGGCCTCGTTGCTAGAAACTTTGCGTTTAAACGCAACTCCAAAAATCAAACGCAAGTTGCAATCAAACGCAAGTCTCTTCTAGCAACAGCGCGCAAGTATCCTACGCAAGTTGCGTGAGATACTTGCGTAGGATGTGAGTTGCGTTTAAACGCAATTTGAGTTTCTTCCAACGGGGCCCTGATCGCAATAGGCATAACCATACAGGTTTCGTCTGTTGTTAAAAACGTTGGCCGTGTGATGTTTGAATTCTCGTTTAGAAAAGGGAGTCATATCTGCCATCTTTGGTACCAAATTCCTTATACACTAGATAACGAAGATACAACAACAAATACATATGACCTTTGACCCACCTTTACACTCCCAAGATGGCATCTGAGGAAAAAGTGGTTATTATGTGAAATGATTCTTGCGACATCGTCTATACGTGTGCAAAATATGGGAAAGATAGGACAGGTATTCGCCAAGATACAAGATGAAACATTTATGACCTTTGACCCTAATTTACATACCCAAGATGTTGTCCGATCAAGTAGTTGTTATTTTATGAAATAATGTACGTGACATGAACTAAACATGTGCAGAATATGGGGGTGATAGGGCGTGTTTTTCTTGAGTTATTGCAAAGAAAGTTGCAGAAAGAAAGAAATATCTCAATACATAGAAGATAAGCTTTAATTTCAACCAAGTTTTTTTATCGTGATCCCGACATCGTATGAAAAAACAAAATCAAATTTAACGATAGCGCAAAGTCTCAGCTACAACATATTAAAATCTGGGAGAAATTCACCGAAGGGTAAGTGAGCTAGTGCTCGATAAAGACAATCATGTCGATTTTCACATTTAAAAAAATTCCCTCCCATAGAGATAACACGTCATAACGAAGATACAAAAAGAAGTACATATGACCTTTGACCTCAATTTGCACACCCAAGATGGCATCTGAGTAAAAAGTAGTTATTTTGTGAAATGATCCTTGTAACATGGTCTTTGCGTTTGCAAAATATGGGAAAGATAGGACATGTATTCACTAAGATACAGGAAGAAACACTTACGACCTTTGACCCTAATTTACATACCCAAGATGGAGTCCGATCAAGTAGTTGTTATTTTATGAAATAATGTACGTGACATGAACTAAACATGTGCAAAACATAGAAGTGATAGGGCGTGTTTTTCTTGAGTTATTGCAAAGAAAGTTGCAGAAAGAAAGAAATATCTCAATACATCGAAGATAAGCCTGAATTTCAACCAAAATTTTTGACGTGCTCCCGACATTGTATGAAAAAACGAAGGGCACATTCACGGTAGCGTAAAGTCTCAGCTACAACATATCAAAATCTGGGAGAAATTTACCGAAGGGTAAGTGAGCTAGTGCTCGATAAAGAAAGTCATGTCAATTTTCATTTCCAGAAAAACTTCACTCCCATAGAGATAACACGTAAACTGGTCAAATTTGACAAGGTTACTTTCAATCCATTTTTACGAGGTGATACCGTTATCCAATCAAAATTTTGTAATTTTATGTTTGAAAGAACATTAAATAAACTACAACATAATGAAATCTGGGTGAAAATTAACAAAGGACTAGTGAGATACGCCCGAATAAAATTGAAATTTGATGACGTCATTTTGAAAATTTACTTTTTTTACTTTATTAAGAAATTTGCTATCTTTTAATCATTTTGTCAGCATTGCCACCCCATGAAATGACATGTACAACTCATCAGGTTTTAAAATATGTAAAGAAAATGGGGGGTCACCGTCCATCCTGACGAGTAAAATCGAATTTAAAATTAGCAGTATTTTGGCATAGTTGCACTGTATATCGCCATTGACGCGCGCACGGAATTTCAACTTTGACGGGCCCGTATGACGTCATATTGAGTCGCATTGATTTGAAACTTGGTATAAATATTCCTTAACATTTCAGACATCCGATCAAAGTGAAAAAACTGGAAATTTCAATTGCACATGAGCTGTGCGTGCGTATATGCGCGCGCGCGTACGCGTCCGTCCGATTTTTTCAATTTTTCAAAAAATGCTCCAAATGGTCTGAAACGTGTGCAAAAAAATTTTGAGCTCGATTGGAGCATACAAATATTTCAACGCGCGCGTACGCGCACGATTTAAGAGAAAATATGAATTTTGAGAACATGAGTAGAATGCGCATAATTTGAAATATATGTGACGTAAATTTCATTGAAAAATTTCATTCCATTAATGAGATATGATTGGGAATGTGTTTTCATATAATGACGTCATAGTGACGTCACGGTCGACTGATCACAATGATACACTAGATTTGTCGCCTTTGTGACATGATGCATACATGGTATAATTTTGAAATTGATAGGCAGCGGACTTTCTGAGCTAACCTCTGCACAACTTTTGCGGAGAAATAAAGAAACAAAGAAGAAGAAAGAATCCGTACAGATACAGAAGGTGATCCGAAGGATACTCGGATCACCTAACAAAGAATCAGTACAGATACAGAAGGTGATCCGAGAGGATACTCGGATCACCTAAAAAGAAGAAAGAATCCGTACAGATACAGAAGGTGATCCGAGAGGATACTCGGATCACCTAACAAAGAATCCGTACAGATACAGAAGGTGATCCGAGAGGATACTCGGATCACCTAATGAAGCTAAGCTTTGATTACTTAAGCCGAGTTTTTCGACGTGCTTTTGACGTCGTATGAAAAAACGGAGAACTTATTACGATAGCCCAAAGTCTCAGCTACAACATATTAAAATCTGGGAGAAATTCATCGAAGGGTGAGTGAGCTCGTGCTGGATAAAGACAATCATGTCAATTTTCACATCTAGAAAAATTCCCTCCCGTAGAGATAACACGTCATAATGACGATAAAGAAAGAAGTACATATGACCTTTGACCCCACTTTGCACAGACAGGATGTCATCTGAGCAAAAAGTGGTTATTTTGTGATATGATCCTTGTAATATGGTCTTTACGTGTGCAAAATATGGGAAAGATAGGACATGAATTCACAAAGATACAGGATGAAACATTTATGACCTTTGACCCTTATTTACATACCCAAGATGGCATCTGATCAAGTACTTGTTATTTTATGAAATAATGAACGTGACATGAACTAAGCATGTGCAAAATATAGTTTTGATAGGGTATGTTTTTCTTGAGTTATTGCAAAGAAAGTTGCAGAAAGAAAGAAATATTTCAATACAACGAATATAGGCTTTAATTTCAACCATGTTTTTGGACGTGATCCCGACATCGTATGAAAAAACAAAAGGCACACTTACGATAGCCCAAAGTCTCAGCTACAACATATTAAAATCTGGGAGAAATTCATCGAAGGGTGAGTGAGCTCGTGCTGGATAAAGACAATCATGTCAATTTTCACATCTAGAAAAATTCCCTCCCGTAGAGATAACACGTCATAATGACGATAAAGAAAGAAGTACATATGACCTTTGACCCCACTTTGCACAGACAGGATGTCATCTGAGCAAAAAGTGGTTATTTTGTGATATGATCCTTGTAATATGGTCTTTACGTGTGCAAAATATGGGAAAGATAGGACATGAATTCACAAAGATACAGGATGAAACATTTATGACCTTTGACCCTTATTTACATACCCAAGATGGCATCTGATCAAGTACTTGTTATTTTATGAAATAATGAACGTGACATGAACTAAGCATGTGCAAAATATAGTTTTGATAGGGTATGTTTTTCTTGAGTTATTGCAAAGAAAGTTGCAGAAAGAAAGAAATATTTCAATACAACGAATATAGGCTTTAATTTCAACCATGTTTTTGGACGTGATCCCGACATCGTATGAAAAAACAAAAGGCACACTTACGATAGCCCAAAGTCTCAGCTACAACATATTAAAATCTGGGAGAAATTCATCGAAGGGTGAGTGAGCTCGTGCTGGATAAAGACAATCATGTCAATTTTCACATCTAGAAAAATTCCCTCCCGTAGAGATAACACGTCATAATGACGATAAAGAAAGAAGTACATATGACCTTTGACCCCACTTTGCACAGACAGGATGTCATCTGAGCAAAAAGTGGTTATTTTGTGATATGATCCTTGTAATATGGTCTTTACGTGTGCAAAATATGGGAAAGATAGGACATGAATTCACAAAGATACAGGATGAAACATTTATGACCTTTGACCCTTATTTACATACCCAAGATGGCATCTGATCAAGTACTTGTTATTTTATGAAATAATGAACGTGACATGAACTAAGCATGTGCAAAATATAGTTTTGATAGGGTATGTTTTTCTTGAGTTATTGCAAAGAAAGTTGCAGAAAGAAAGAAATATTTCAATACAACGAATATAGGCTTTAATTTCAACCATGTTTTTGGACGTGATCCCGACATCGTATGAAAAAACAAAAGGCACACTTACGATAGCCCAAAGTCTCAGCTACAACATATTAAAATCTGGGAGAAATTCATCGAAGGGTGAGTGAGCTCGTGCTTGAAAAAGACAGTCATGTCAATTTTCATTTCAAGAAAAACTGCACTCCCATAGAGATTACACGTAAACTGGTCAAATTCGACAAGGTTACATTCAATCCATTTTTACGAGGTCATGCTGTCATTCAATCAAAATTGTGTTATTATATAACTGATAGAGCATTAAATTAGCTACAGCATACTGAAATCTGGGTGAAAATTGGCCAAGGATAAGAGAGATACGCTCGAGTAAACTTGAAATTTGATGACGTCATTTTGAAAATTTACTTTTTTTATTTTATTAAGAAATTTGATATCTTTTCATCATTTTTCCAGCATCGCCAACCCATGAAATGACATGTACAACTCATCAGCTTTCAGAATATGTTACAAAAATGGGGGGTCACCGTCCATCCTGACGAGTAAAATCGGATTCAAAATTGGCGGTTTTTTGGCTTTGTTGCACTGTATATCGCCATTGACGCGCGCGCGGATTTTCAACTTTGACGGGCCCGTATGACGTCATATTGAGTCGGATTGACTTGAAACTTGGTAGAAATATTCCTTGACATTTCAGGCATCCGATCTGTGTAAAAAAAGTGTAAATTTCTATTGCATATGAGCTGTACGTGCGTATATGCGCGCGCGCGTACGCGTCCGTCCAATTTTTTCAATTTTTCAAAAAATGCTCCAAATGGTCTGAAACGTGTGCAAAAAAAGTTTGAGCTCGATTTGAGCATACAAATATTTCAACGCGCGCGTACGCGCACGTTTCAAGAGAAAGTATGCATTTTGAGAATATGAGTAAAATGCCCATAACTTGAAATATATGTGACGTAAATTTCATTGAAAAACTCCATTCCATTAATGAGATATGATTGAGAATGTGTTTTCATATAATGACGTCATAGTGACGTCACGATTGACCAATCACAATGATATTTTAGATTTGTCGTCTTTGGGCCATGATACATATATGGTATGAGTTTGAAATTGATACTCTGAGAACTTTCTGAGTAAGTAGATGCACAAATTTTGTCCAGAAAGAAAGAAGAAGAAGAAGAACAAAGAATCCGTACAGATACAGAAGGTGATCCGAGAGGATACTCGGATCACCTAACTAGACTTGGAATTTGTCAAGACTGACAAATTAGGTGATCCGATCTTTTTTTAATCAATGATTCCAGTCCTGATCGCAATAGGCATGACCATATAGGTTGCATCTGTGTTTAGAGACATTGGACGTGTGATATTTGGATTCTCATTTAGAAAAGAGAGTCAGGTCTGCTACCTTTGTTACCAAATTCGGTATACACTATAACGAAGATACAGAATGAAGTATATTTGACCATTGACCCAACTTTGCACAGCCAAGATGGCATCTGAGCAAAAAGTGGTTATTTTGTGAAATGATTCTTGTAACATGGCCTAAACATGTGCAAAATATGGGATGATAGGGGCTGTTTTTCTTGAGTTATTGCAAAGAAAGTTGCAGAGAGAAAGAAATATCTCAATACATCGAAGATAAGTTTGATGTCAACCAAGTTTTTTGACGTGATCTCGGCGGCGTATGAAAAAATGGAGAATCACTGATGATAGCCCAAAGTCTCAGCTACAACATATTAAAATCTGGGAGAAATTTACAGAAGAGTAAGTGCGGTAGTTCTCGATAAAGACCGTCATGTAAATTTTCATTTCCAGAAAAATTCCCTCCCATAGATATAACACGTAAACTGGTTAAATTTGACAAGGTTACATTATATCCATTTTCACGTGGTGAAGACATCATCCGATTAAAACTTTGATTAACAAACCTTAAAGAGTATTACATTGGCTACAACATACTAAAATCTGGAAGAAATTCACCGAAGGGTAATTGAGCTAGTCGTCGATAAAGACAATCATGTCAATTTTCACATCTAGAAAAATTCCCTCCCATAGAGATAACACGTCATAATGAAGATAAAGAAAGAAGTACATATGACCTTTGACCCTACTTTGCACAGACAAGATGGCATCTGAGCAAAAAGTGGTTATTTTTTGAAATGATTCTTGTAACATGGTCTTTACGTATGCAAAATATGGGAAAGATAGGACATGTATTCACCAAGATACAGGATGAAAAATTTTTGACCTTTGACCCTAATTTACATACCCAAGAAGGTGCCCGATCAAGTAGTTGTTATTTTATGAAATAATGTACGTGACATAAACTAAACATGTGCAAAATATTGGGCTGATAGAGCTTGTTTTTCTTGAGTTATTGCAAAGAAAGTTGCAGAAAGAAAGGAATATGAAAATACATGGAAGATAAGCTTTAATTTCAACCAAGTTTTTGGGCATGATGCCGACTCCGTATGAAAAAACGAAGGGCACACTAACGATAGCCCAAAGTCTCAGCTGCAACATACTAAAATATGGGAGAAATTCACCGAAGCATAAGTGAGCTAGTGCTCGATAAAGATAGTCATGTCAGTTTTCATTTCCAGAAAAACTGCACTCCCATAGAGATAACACGTAAACTGGTCAAATTTAACGATGTTACTTTTAATCCCTTTTTACGAGGTGATGCCGTCATCCAATCAAATT
This sequence comes from Diadema setosum, assembly GCA_033980235.1. Lineage (NCBI taxonomy): Eukaryota > Metazoa > Echinodermata > Echinoidea > Diadematoida > Diadematidae > Diadema > Diadema setosum. Next base: position 20,484,089 of record CM067064.1, read on the forward strand.
GTTGTTATTATATATCTGAAAGACCATTTAATAAGCTACAACATATTGAAATTTGGACGAAAATCAACTAAAGAATAAGTGATATATGCTTGAATGAACTTGAAATTTGATGACGTCATTTTGAAAATTTACTTTTTTAACTTTATTAAGAAATTTGATATATTTTAATCATTTTTCCAGCATTGCCAACCCATGAAATGACATGTACAACTCATCAGCTTTCAGAATATGTAAAGAAAATGGGGGGTCACCGTCCATCCTGACGAGTAAAATCGGATTTAAAATTGGCAGTTTTTTGGCATTGTTGCACTGTATATCGCCATTGACGCGCGCGCGGAATTTCAACTTTGACGGACCCGTATGACGTCATTTTGAGTGGGATTGACTTGAAACTTGGTAGAAATATTCCTTGACATTTCAGACATCCGATCAAAGTAAAAAAACGGGAAATTTTCATTGCATATGAGCTGTGCGTGCGTATATGTGCGCGCGCGTACGCGTCCGTCCGATTTTTTTAATTTTTCAAAAAATGCTCCAAATGGTCTGAAACGTGTGCAAAAAAATTTTGAGCTCGATTTGAGCATACAAATATTTCAACGCGCGCGTACGCGCACGTCTTAAGCGTAAATATGAATTTTGAGAATATGAGTAGAATGCGCTTGACTTGAAATATATGTGACGTAAATTTCATTGAGAAATTCCATTCCATTAATGAGATTTGAATGAGAATGTGTTTTCATATAATGACGTCATAATGACGTCACGGTCGACTGATCACTTTGATTTTAGTTCGATTGTCGTCTTTGGGACATGATACATATATGGTATAATTTTGACATTGATAGGAAGAGCACTTTCTGAGCTAATCGATACACAACTTTTGAGGAGAAATAAAGAAGAAGAAAAAGAAGAAGAAGAACACCCAAAGAATCCGTACAGATACAGAAGGTGATCCGAGAGGATTCTCGGATCACCTAACTAGAGATTGTAATTTGTCATCACTGACAAATTAAGGTGATCCGATTTTTTTTATCAATGATTCGAGTCCTGATCGCAATAGGCATGACCATACAAGTTTCATCTGTGTTTAGAGACATTGGCCGTGTGATGTTTGCATTCTCATTTAGCAAAGGGAGTCATATCTGCCATGTTTGGTACCAAATTCTGTATACACTATAACGAAGAAACAGCAACAAGTACATATGACCTTTGACCCACCTTTGCACTCCCAAGATTGCATCTGATGAAATAGTTTTTATTTTGTGAAATGATTCTCGCGACATCGTGTATGCGTGTGAAAAATATGGGAAAGATAGGACAGGTATTCACCGAGATACAAGATGAAACATTTATGACCTTTGACCCTAATTTACATACCCAAGATGTTGTCCGATCTAGTAGTTGTTATTTTATGAAATAATGTACGTGACATGAACTAAACATGTGGAAAATATGGGGGTGATTGGGCGTGTTTTTCTTGAGTTATTGCAAAGAAAGATGCAGAAAGAAAGAAATATCTCAATACATAGAAGATAAGCTTTAAATTCAACCAAGTTTTTTATCGTGATCCCGACATCGTATGAAATAACGAAATAAATTTAATGATAGCGCAAAGTCTCAGCTAGAACATATCAAAATCTGGGAGAAATTCACCAAAGGGTAAGTGAGCTAGTGCTCGATAAAGACGATCATGTCAATATTCACATTAAAAAAATTCCCTCCCATAGAGATAACACGTCATAACGAAGATACAAAAAGAAGTACATATGACCTTTGACCTCAATTTGCACAGACAAGATGGCATCTGAGTAAAAAGTAATTATTTTGTGAAATGATCCTTGTAACATGGTCTTTGCGTGTGCAAAATATGGGAAAGATAGGACATGTATTCACTAAGATACTCGATGAAACACTTATGACCTTTGACCCTAATTTACATACCCAAGATGGTGTCCGATCAAGTAGTTGTTATTTTATGAAATAATTGACGTGACATGAACTAAACATGTGCAAAATATGGAAGTGATAGAGGCCGTTTTTCTTGAGTTATTGCAAAGAAAGTTGCAGAAAGAAAGAAATATCTCAATACATCGAAGATAAGCCTGAATTTCAACCAAAAGTTTTGACGTGATCCCGACATCGTATGAAAAAACGAAGGGCACACTTACGGTAGCGTAAAGTCTCAGCTACAACATATTAAAATCTGGGAGAAATTCACCGAAGGGTAAGTTAGCTAGTGCTCGATAAAGATAGTCATGTCAATTTTCATTTCCAGAAAAACTGCACTCCCATAGAGATAACACGTAAACTGGTCAAATTTGACAAGATCACATTCAATCCATTTTTACGAGGTGATACCGTTATCTAATCAAAATATTGTAATTTTATGTTTGAAAGAACATAAAATAAGCTACAACATACTGAAATCTGGGTGAAAATTGACAAAGGACTAGTGAGATAAGCTTGAGTGAACTTGAAATTTGATGACGTCATTTTGAAAATTTACTATTTTTACTTTATTAAGAAATTTGATATCTTTTAATCATTTTGTCAGCATTGCCCTCCCACGAAATGACATGTACAACTCATCAGCTTTCAAAATATGTAAAGAAAATGGGGGGTCACCGTCCATCCTGACGAGTAAAATCGGATCTAAAATTAGCAATTTTTTGGCATAGTTGCACTGCATATCGCCATTGACGCGCGCGCGGAATTTCAACTTTGACGGGCCCGTATGACGTCATATTGAATCGGATCGACTTGAAACTTGGTAGAAATATTCCTTGACATTTCAGACATTCGATCCGTGCGATAAAACGTGAAATTTCTATTGCATATGAGCTTTGCGTGCGTATATGAGCGCGCGCGTACGCGTCCGTCGATTTTTTTTGAAATGCAGTAAATGACCTGAAACGTGTGCAAAACAATTTTGAGGTTGATTGGAGCATGTTTAAATTTCAACGCGCGCGTACGCGCTCGTTTAGTATGAACGTGACTAAATTTTATGAAATATATCAATAGACCTTGACTTGAACTATATGATATCTTAATTTCATTCAAAAATTCCATTCCATTAATGAGATATTGATGTAAACGTGATTTCAGATAATGACGTCATAATGACGTCATGGTTAATTGATCACATTGATACACTAGATCTGTCGTCCTTAGGACATGATACATATATGGTATAAGTTTGAAAGTGATAGGTAGGGGACTTTTTAAGTTAACCGATACACAAGATTTGAGGAGAAAGAAATAAAGAAGAAGAAGAAGAAGAAGAAAGAATCCGTACAGATACAATAGGTGATCCGAGAGGATACTCGGATCACCTAAAGAAGAAAGAATCCGTACAAAAACAGAAGGTGATCCGAGAGGATACTCGGATCACCTAAATATGTATGCATTAGACGAAGCAAGACAAGATATTTTCCAAGAGTGTTTGATGTTACCCAGAGGAATTATGATACTTTGGGAAACATTAGTAGTTTACTCACTTTTATGATTTTGTTTTAAATGATGTTACCCAGAATATGATGTTAATCATTTAAATGCTGTAGCACCAAAGATGAACCTTTTTGTCTAGCGCCCGCCAGCATTCGGTCGCACTCTAGTAACTGATGCTTGTGGATGAAATGCCAAGTAGACTTTACTCGACATTATAAGTCCTCCAAAGTGATCGAGCATATCCAAAATGAATATGATACTTAGACTTTACATTTCTACATCCTGTCTTTTTGCATCTAGTATCGATCATCTTATATTCATTCATTCTTTCATTTAGTTATGTATCAGATACAGGATTATCCTCTCTTACTGCAGTTTCTTTTTTAAAGTGATGGAGGGACCTATATTTTTCAGGTTTTGGCTTTTTGCGAGATAATTAGGAACAACTTATATGAAATATTAGAGAGCATAAAATTCTCAGAGGAATTCAAGGTTTATTTGATGAAAATCGGTTTTGAAATGGCCGAGATAACCAAAAAAAAAAAAAAAAAAAGAGCCAGAGAGAGAAAGAAACAAAAGGTGGAACCCATCTTTAATGAGGGCCACTTTCTTTTGATTTGTTTTGTTTTGGGATATCTCGGCTATTTCAAAACCGACCTTTAGCAAATGAAATTTTAAGTCCTCTTAGAATTGCATACTCTTGAATGTTTCATATAAGAAAAGGGGTTCCTAATTACCTCCAAGAAGTTAAAACCTGAACACCCATCTCAACCAAAATTATAGTTCCTGCCATCCCTATAAAAAGAAAGTGAAGAAATTGAAGTACAATAATATAAACATGTATCTAATTCATGATGAAAGAAAAGAATGAATGAATAGATGATCGATGTTAGATTCGAAAAGATAGGCTGTTGAGCTCTAAAGTCTGAGTATCATAATCTGGTAATGTATTACTATTAAGTAAAACACAATAATGATGATCTATGCAGAAAACAGCATGAGAGTGAAAAAACAAACAAACAAAACAAAGTTATACATAATTATTCCCTATAGGAAATCATAGGAAAAGAAATACAGTTTACTTGTACACTCATATTAAAGCATCCAAAACTTTAAAAATTCATAACTTGTGCGCTTTATAAGAGTCTCACTGTTATTATTATTATTATTATTATTATTATTATTATTATTATTATTATTATTATTATTATTACTATCATTATTATTATTATTCTTAGTTCAATATATACCTCAGGCTATGATTTCATGAAACAGACAGCAAAGGAGCAAGACTCAATTCAGAATACACCATTACTCACTTCTCACAGATAGAGGCCTAGAGGTGGTTTTGAGATGCTGCTGGCGATTGCCTTTGTAACATTTTACAAATAACGTATAGGGCGCGCTTGCACACACACACACACACACACACACACACACACACACACACACACACACTTTTTTCGTTTTTCATTGATCTTTACTCGATTTCTACATAACCAAACATCCAACATGCAATCTACAGTCATTAATCAAAACAAACAATCACTGCATGCATGGGGTGACCCGAAAATCATAACATACATTTTGAATACATACACAACATTATACGCAATTAAATCATTGATTAAGAAAAAACCCTCACACAATTACACACTCACACACTGACTCACATATGTTCACTGCATGTTTTTCAATTATTAGTGAGTTTTTTCTCTCTATCTATCTGTCTTCTCTCTTTCACCCTTTCTCTGTATTTGTCTTTTATCTTTTCTCTGTTTTTGGAGGCCATTTCGTTGAAAAGCCACCGTAGAACAAGGAGGTTGTAACGAAATCTATTATAACAAGTCTTTTTTTATATATCAAATGCAGTTGATAACGATAGCAATCACAGCACCGCGTAAATTTGGTCAATGAAGTAAAAGAAGTGCATTAAATAACCAGACATTTTAAAGTTTAAAAAGCTATAGAGGATTGCAGGGGCGGATCCAGGAATTCCGTAAAGGGGGGGGGGGGGGGAGGGGCTTTACAAAAAAAAATCTTGTTATTTCTTTTATTTTAACAAAAAAATAAAGGGACGTGGCGCCCGGTGCGCCCCCTCCTAGATCCGCCACTGGATTGCCACATTTTGCTCATGTTATCAATAAACATTCGTCTTGCACAATTATATTGCACCTGCCTGCATGATATAACGCAAATTATAGATAGAGCGTTGCACGGTTTCAAAACGTTACACATTCTTCCCTTGGTTAGTGTAGAATGATATCAAAATATTACGCAAGTTTTGCATATATTTCACCTATAATATTTAGGGTTTTATTTGGGAGGGGGATAAGATATCAGTTTCTGTACACTTTAATATCCTTACAAACATTTCCTGTACATAGGTTCCATCACATTTTGTGCCACTGCTTGATTTGTATTTGGCCCTATATAATATATTGACAGAATTTGATAATTATTTAGTTTTGACGTGGTTTTTTGTCTATCCTTTTGATATATAATCGTTGACAACATTGATATAATCAAAATATGACAAGGAATGGTATTAAACTAATCGAACTTTAATTGAATGTTAAATCAAGCACGCACACACACAACACACAATTGATTATTACATCCACACTATTCCTCCACGACCGAGATACTGTAGTTGATTCCCGTCAGTTCATAGAAACCCAACAACAACATACATTTGGTCCATGAGACAATTCCAATTCTACTGGACAAACCTAGTCTAATAAAAAAGGTAGTTAAAGGGGATGGCGAGTACCTGATCAGTGGGAATGATGGGGGATGATTGTTCCAATCCTTGATGTGGATTCATTTAAAGGGAAGGTAAACCCAAAGAACAATGTGGAGTGAGTGAAAGCAGCAACATTAGTAGAACACATCAGTGAAAGTTTGAGGAAAATCGGACAATCGATGCAAAAGTTATGAATTTTTAAAGTTTTGGTGTTGGAACCGCTGGATGAGGAGACTACTAGAGGATATGACGTATGAGTGGACAACAATACAAAGAAAATATAAAGGAAATTCAACAAAAATTCACTTTTCTAGAATTATGAAAGAGCAATGGACCAACCGCTTTCAGAAAGCAGGAAGAATAATTGCTACCCTTAACATATGTCAATATCAAGTTGATGGAATTTGTAATTTTCATGAAAAACGGATTTTTGCAGAATTTTCTTTATATTTTCTTGGTATTGTTGTCCACTCATACGTCATAACCTCTAGTAGTCTCCTCATCCAGCAATTCCAACATCAGAACTTTAAAAATTCATAACTTTTGCATCGATTGTCCGATTTTCCTCAAACTTTCACTGATGTGTTCTACTAATGCTTCTGCTTTCACTCAATCCACATTGCTCTTGGGGTTTACCTTCCCTTTAAGAGTACATTATCATATCTATTGTTGTGTGAAAATCATTTGCTTCAGAATGGTCTCATATTCAAGTAATGCGCAGTTTAATGTTTCCAAGCTAGCATACCTGTCGACGGGGCATTTAGACCTAACACAAAAGAAAACATCAAAAGCTAGGAGCAAAGTTCAAAACACGATTGTTATTATCAACCACGAGCGAGACTGAACGATGAGGACATAGTTTTCGAGTTGAAATATGACTCGAGTTTGGAAATAGGATGTTTTTAAAAGGCTTTTAAAAACAAAATAAAAAGACAGATCGGTGCAGACAAAAAAAGAGGTAGACAGATAGATAGGTGAACAGACAAATCAAAATACATTGTATTGGTAAAGCGCCTGAAATTTGAATCATTGTAAACACTGGTAAGGAAATAATTTGATTCATTCAAAGTTTGTTTGATTCATTCAAACTAAGTCATGTATTTCTTGAAATAGATTAGGCCTAAACCGATTTTACCGAAGGCCATTCTCATTCTTGTGACAAACTTAACAATTGATGCAAATGGAAAAGAATACTCTCAACTAGAATTGAGTATCTATAAAATTCACAGACCGTATGCAATCTGAGTCAATCGGCGTTCGTCTGTGCGTTAACACTGACGTGTCCCTTACAAAAAAAATTGCTATGGTATACCATAAAAATACCATACAATGTATGGTACCTATACCATAAATGGTATTGTATGGTATCATAGACGTATACCATATGAATACATCACAAATACCATAGCACAAATACCATATACCATACATACACCATACACATACCATAACACATGTACCATACATATACCATACAAATACCATACATCTCATTTACATTTTTGGGACAAATTTATGCAAATTTATGCTACCATACATCTACCATAAGAAAATACCATACAGTTACCATATAACCACCATACACTTACCATATATTGTTAACCATACATCTACCACAGAACCACCATAAATTTACCATATAAACACCATACAGATCCAGCAAGCAGCATATACCTATAATACCATATAACTACCACACATCTACCATATTACCACCATACACCACCACCAAAGCACCATATATCATATAGCTACCACAGAAGCACCATATAATTACCATACAACCACCATACACCAACCAGCAAAGCACCATATACCTACCATATAACCACCATACAGCTACCACAGAAGCACCATATAGTTACCATACAACCACCATACACCATCCAGCAAAGCACCATATACCTACCATATAACTACCATAGTAGCACCATGTACCTACCATATAACCACCATACACCTACCACCGAAGCACCAGATACCTACCATATAACCACCATACAGCAACCATAGAAGCACCACATATTTACCATACAACCACCATACACCATCCAGCAAAGCACCATATACCTACCATATAACCACCATACAGCTACCACAGAAGCACCATATAGTTACCATACAACCACCATACACCATCCAGCAAAGCACCATATAACTACCACAGTAGCACCAGATACCTACCATATAACCACCATACAGCAACCATAGAAGCACCACATATTTACCATACAACCACCATACACCATCCAGCAAAGCACCATATAACCACCATACAGCTACCACAGAAGCACCACATATTTACCATAGAACCACCATACACCATACAGCAAAGCACCATATATCTACCATATAGCTACCACAGAAGCACCATATACCCACCATAAATCTACCACAAAAAACATCATACATCTACCATAGGAGAACCATATATATACCATAGCGGTATCATACATGTACCATATAACCACCATACATATACCAAGAAGCACCATACACCCACCATAAATCTACCATAGCGGTATCATGCATGTACCATATAACCACCATACATATACCAAGAAGCACCATACACCCACCATAAATCTACCATAGCGGTATCATACATGTACCATATAACCACCATACATATACCAAAAAGCACCATATAACAGCCATACATCTACCATATAATCACCATATATCTATCATATAGCCACCATACATTTACCTCAGAAGCACCATATACCCACCATAAATCTACCATAGCGGTATCATACATGTACCATATAACCACCATATCCCGAAAAGCACCATATAACAGCCATACATCTACCATATAACCACCATATATCTATCATATAACCATCATACATCTACCATAGAAGCACTGTGTGGTAAAAGCATGGTGATTTTGTGGTAGATGTATGGTGGTTATATGGTGTATGGTGGTTATATCCCTAATAGCAGAGACACATCTTAAAAACATCTTAAAGACGTATTTTCCTGACCAGTAAGTTGTCTTAAAGACGTCATATAACAGCGCAAATAAGACGAAAACTTGCACCAACGCGAGACGTCGTAATGACGTCATATTTTTACGTCATTACGACGTCTTACTGGTCATGAAATGACGTATTTGAGACGTTATTAAGACCAGTAACTGACCATAATATGACGTCTTAAAGACGTAATTCTTAGCTGTCACTGGTCATGACAAAGGTGTCTTTAAGACCAGTTACTGACCATAATACATTGTATGACATGTTTAAAACATAATTCACACATTTAAATGGGCATGAAAAGACGTCATTAAGATGTATTTAAGATCTGTTACAAGTCATGACAAGACGCCTTTACGGCATATTTTGGACATGTTACTGGTCATGAAAAGACTTCATTAAGATGTGTTACTGGTCAGAATAAGTCGTAATACTCTGAAAACATTTTAAAATGTAAATGTTCACAAAGATGTCTGTGTGATATCATTACGGTGTCAATAATTGTTTTATTTTAAATTCTATTTATCATGTAAAATGAGTGGGACAGCATTAATGCATCAAAAAGACAGATTGTTCTATGGTTACAGTATATCAATGTATAATTTACAGTACTCAGTGTAATGAGCATACTTGTCTTACAACTACACCTGTCAAAACCACCTCATAAACTAACACTCAATCACTAACACAAGACAAAGACTACAATACTGCATCAAAAAATTAAATACACACAAGTTGATTAGAAACGTATTTACATAATTCAATCATGAACACAAGAAAAACACATACATTCTATATCTTGAAAAAAGGAAAACATTTTTAAAAATACACTTTGCTGTTAACATAGCAGTTTCCAAGCACATGTATTGAAGGTCTAACTAGTATATTGCTTACTAGAATCAACTGAAAGACCTGAAAATTTACACATACAGAGTAGAATAATTTAACCACCCCCCTCAAAAAAAAAGACCAGTATTTTCAACATTTGGATTTCAATATGCAAATTTCTTATGAATTTTAGGGAAAGTTGGAATTTCATCTAAAATCAATGAAAAATAAAACTCCTTCAGGTTTACTGTAGAAAAAAAAAATCTTCCAAATGATGTAATTGATATCCATGACACAAATTCTTACAAATTTTGCAAATTTCCTATTTTCCTTTGTTTTTTGTTTTTACAGAATTTTCTGCTTTTTAAAAATGAAAAGGGAAAATCTAGCCATGCTTACTTTAGACAATAATAAAATATAATTTTAAAAACTGTATACCCCCTTGCCCCCAATGTCACTGGAGGGGGGTGATTACCCACAATTTCAGGACATGAAATGGCAGTTCTCCACAAGACTGAGCATAGAATTCATGTTATTGCTGATATAGTCTGTTACTGTTTCACCTTCCAAAACTCTGATACAAACTTCCAATTTTTGGCTTGATAAAATATCCACGTGTATCAAACATTTTGAAAGCCTCTCATAAAAAGCTTATCATATGATTGACAATCTGTAGATGTCCGAATTTTCACACTGTAACATTGGCAATTCGCCGGGGCAGCGGCTGAGCTGCTGCAAGCAAGAGCACAGAAGTGCAGTCTCAACTGCTCTGTGTTGGTTGTATACCTGCTGCGATGTGGCGTGTGAGAGCCATATGACAGGCGTAGAAGTCCGCATTTCACTGACTGTATATTAGGGAGTTAAGATTGCACCTTGACATAGTCGACATGAACCGATGGCGTCATTTAAGGCTGCGTTTACATGGTGCAGTGGACGACGTTCACTCGTCTGACGTGAAATTGGCGGGTTAGGAGTGAACACATTGACGTACTGTTGAGAGCGAGGCACATGCGCAGTAGCCCTTTCGTTGCAGGCAGACATGATCTCGACTCCGTCCACTAGTGCATGTTCACTGAAATCTTAAACTCCCTATTGGGAAACCACACACAAGTAGACGTGCTAACTACAATAGGTTGTGGGTGTTGACTTTTGTTCCAGCCTTTTTGCAAAATTGTTTATTCCACACTGACGTAGTAATTTCCATTGGATGCTTCCTTGGAGACAAGATACAGCTAGTACAGGGTGCTGAGTAAAGCTAGCTTGTTACTTGCGAATTTTGTTACGGGGCTTGCTCTGGATCCTGAAATGACCAGTCATGTTGGGGATGCCACAGCTGGTTGCTGGACTTAGAGTGCTGGGAAAAGAAGGGGATGTGAAATGAAGATTTGAAATACAGGTGGAACTTCTTTTTGCTACTATGAATTACATCTTAGCCATATACTGAGAATCAACACAAGAGTTTTGGGTCAATTTAACATGAGTCACAAAATTAATGCTCATCTAAGTTAACATATTCATTACTCTTCTTACCCATCATCGCTAATTTTCTAGGGTAAGGTGCTAGGTAAGCATGTGCCCGCTTGCCCTGGGCAAGTCAAAGTTGGGCAAGTGTTGTGGAGCAAAGGCAAAAACTGATTGCTCAAATCAGGCAAGGAAAATTCTCAAAGTAAGGTGGATTTTTTTTCTTAATATTCCTCAAATGCCATTATGCAGTTAATGAATTTGATCCTATCAAGGTAGGACAAACTGATCATCCAAATGGATGACTTGGTACTCTCTAGTTACTACAATCTTCACACAAAAGTATATGTTTTCATTGGCTTATACTCTTCATAATGATCTGACTTTGCAAGGAGAGGAAATTTGTGAAAACTTTTCAGATTTACCAAAACTATCTTTGTGCTTTAGAATCAGTAATGTGATAATCACCTGATTCTTCTATTGCTGATGGTTGCCTCCAACATGGAATCCACACCTAATCTGTTGCCTTTTGACACCTCCTGGTGGCTATTTCATGATTTTCTGTGCCAGAGATAAAAGTGAAAAAGGCGATCCAAATTGTGACTGAGACCACACAAGACAGTACACAAGTGCCATTCATCTACCAATATTTCTTGTGAGCAATGGAGAGTGATTCATGGGCTATGGATCACTTTCCAAGAAATATTGGAAGATGAATTAAGCTTTAGAGGCTTATATTTTTTCCCTTTCTATTCAATAAAAAAAACCTAACGATTCAAAGATCCATGTAATCATTAAGCAATAAAAAGCAAGTTACAGAAAACAATACATTTTCTATTACAAATATCAGTCTAAAATTCATATCTACAGTCTCTTTAAATCAAATTATAGGCACACTTTTTGGAGTATAAAAGTGGGGAAAATCAAGCAAGTTGAAAGCAAGCTTCACATAACACATTTCCATCATATGAATACATTGTACATCATGTATGACCAAAAAAACAAAAAAAAATGAATTAATCTATTCTGCACATATTTTTGTTGAATATTAATTGAACACAAATGCTCTTTCACTGAAAATGATGTGAATCCTAGAATATTGCAAAATACAGAGTCATAAGCGCACTTATTTGCCTCTTGAGGGTCAAATCAAATGCAAATTTTGCATGTCGATTTTATGCTTATATCACGTACTACCACAGTCATTACTGTATATGTTGTCAATAGATTTTTTTTTTTTTAAACATGTAAAATTGTCCCTCTCGGGGGGGGGGGGGGGGGGCAACTGCCACTGAAAGGTGGACACCATGCTCATTCAACAAAACATATAAAAGGTTTTTTTTTTCACGGTCAGGCAATGCATGCGCGAACAGTGGAAAGGGTATCAAAATCACAGAAATTTTGAAAAAAGGGTTCGCTTTTCAATAGCTCGATATGTGTTCAGGGAATATATTTTACAACTCATGAAAATCTGAATACGAATACTTCATACGGTGGAAAAAATCAAAGGGTCATTACCGGTACTCATTTAGGGTCCATTTTGAAAGTTCATGAACGAGCATGGTGTCCACGTTGCAATGGCAGTTGCCCCCCGCCCCCGGAATTGTAATTGATGGTGATGAATTATGGGTGCTCGTGTGGTATCATACCTGTGATGTACAAAACCCAAACAAGCCATGATGTCCAGCCTCCAGGACTCAGGGTCAGGGGCTCAGAGGGAGCATTGGTCATCATCATACATGTGCCTTTCTCAACATGAGTGGTATGGCAGGCTGGTACATGAGTCTCGCATCAGGTCTGCCCTACGTACACGTACGAAGCTCCCATTTGTTGCCGACAAGTGTACAAATGTAGTTCATGTCATGGCTCCTCCAGTCGCCCTCCATTCCTACAAGCACTTTTCATGCTCACTGCTAGCAGCCATACCTTTAAATATGAAATTAAAACAAACAAATTGACAAAAACGATTTCATTACTTCACTGGAAAGTATGAGTTTTGAAAAAAAAGCCACTTCCTGCATTTAAATTGCCACATCAGCAAAAGTAAATTTGTTTCATGTGCTGTATTTTTATAAAGTTGCGTGTTCTCTATAAATTTCTTAAAAGCCTCAATCAACATTGGAAGGCCGTGTCTAACATTGTTCAATCCAAAATTGTTGAATTGTACTTTTAATATCTAAAGTTTCATTATATAAATCAATGCAGATTGCAAGAATTCTTATAGAGAACCAATATGAACGAAAACATTTTGAATCAGCAATGTGACAATAGGCCTCCTTCAAAATCCAAATGCAAATTTGACAGTATTCTGCACATAAATAGTAGTAGCATTATGTTTAATTACTAGTATTAAATTTGCATTCAACATTTCTAGGGTGTTATGTTTCCAGTTCCTCCTTTTTATCCACGAAACATCACCACATACTTGCATGACAACAAAGTTAAAGAGAATTCATTTTTAAAATAGATTTTAACAATGAACACTATAAAGGCTTCATTTAGACAAATACATGTAGGAGGATAACATGATACATTATTTATTTCGCAATCGCAATGTCACTCATTTATCATTATCGATGACAACTGATATATGAACATGCAATCTTCTTGAGTACACACAGCCTCATACTCACAGGCTGTAACACACTAATATGCATGGGTTAGACTGCTTTGTGTTCCATATGGGCCATGGGCTCTGACCTTGTCCTTGTCTGTAAGAATTGTAACATTGTCATTGACAATAGATTAATTGTGACAATGAATAATATCCTGTCAGTACTATAAACCTTTGGTGAAGCCTTAATTATGTTGAACTTGGATTTCTGTTTAAGTTACACATGTTATGACTTATGTACAATCAATGTAGTTGCAAGTTCCGTCTTCGTATTTTGTAAATGCCACAGTAGATCTTGATTATTACGCCAAAATTTAGGAAGAATCTTGCAAGTCCTAACAAGCACAATCCTGTCAAGCACAGTCCTGAGCCGATTCCAGTTAGAATATTGTTTCCTTTGATTTAAGGTTGCATTTTCTTCTAACCAGCTAACAAGCTACATCGGTACATGTATAGCCTGCATATTCAATATTGATCATTTAAGTGATCTTGATCACTTAAGTCGATTATTTCTCCGTAAGCGGGCTTATAAACTTGCAGTTGCACTGTAAATTACTGCAGAATGTGATTTCATTTTGACAGAAACTGCCCCCACATCTATGTTGGTTACCAATTTAAGCACTAACTGCGACCAGCAGCCCCATACGCATAGTGTATGCATGGGGCTGCTGCTCGCAGTTAAGCACCAACACAGAAAATCATCTATGGGACTGTGGGAGTAAAAAGAATATTTGCCGAGTGCGAGTGGATGGAGAACAGGCATCAAATAAATTCTTACCGAATTTGACGTAGAATTGTTAGTTCTTTGATGAAACCGGCCTCTTCAGCGAACAGATGCTTTTATGCAGTTCACCTTTCCACTTTTAGTCTCCAAATTTGGCATTCAATCTCCGATCTTTCGAGACGTGTCCTTAGATCGCTTGCGTTGGGGACATCTAACGGTTATAATTCGAACAATTGTGCACTGCGATGCGCATACCTACCGCGCGCTGGCGGTTAACGTACGAGCTCTGCTTTTTAATTTTGGCGCGCACGGCCAGGGGATGGCATAGCGAAGGGGACTATAATTGGTATATATGGCTATGGCAGGGCTCGACACTAACTTTTATTTTTGGTGGCCCGAAAGTAAAATCTGGTGGCCCGAAAAAAAATCAAGAAAAACATAAATACTAAATCGGTCCTACTGAACATAGAAAATGAAATATTAAGTATTACTCAAGTGATACATGTACCCATGTCTAAAATAAATGAAGAGAAAATTCAATCATCTTACCGTTATTCTGAGTTCTAAGATTTAGCAAATAGGCTTATAGATTATTATAAAAGTTGATGCCTATATAGGTGGTCAAAACTTACGTTTGAAACGATAGAGTGGGAGCATTTGCAGACATTTGTGAACATCCGACATCTGTTTTTGCATTATAAAGAGCTGAAAGTTACCGTTATTCATTTCTGATTGTAAAAACAATTATCCAACATTTACTAGTATTTTAACACCATACGGAGCCGAATGTTACTATTAATTGTTGTTTTTTTTTTTTCAAATGTAAAAGCAAAGAACTGACAGTCATTTTCGCATTTTTTTTTTTTTGCATAACAAAAGAACACTCCACTTCTCTCTTCCAGAAGGCAGGGGAAATAGTTTACCCTTAACACACGTCAGCAGCAAGTCGAAGAAATGTGCACTTTATTAATAAAGTAAAGTTTTGTGAAATTCTCTTTTTATTTTCCTTATATAGTTGTACGCATGTGACATCATACACTGTAGTAGTCTTCTCTTCCAGCAGTGACTGCGCAGATACTTAAAATATTCGTATATAACTTTTGAACAGATTGTCCAATTTTCCTCAAACTTTCACTGATGTGTTCTACTAATATTGCTGCATTCTCTCAATCCTTATGAAGGTGGACTTGTCCTTTAAATATTTTACCATCAAACGCAGCTGAAAGCTACTGTTATTCATTTCGAAATGTAATAGCAAATATCCGACATTCATTTTAGCATCGTATGGAGCAGAATATTACTGCTATTCACTTCCGAACGTAAGAGCAATCATCTGACATTTATTTTAGCATCTTCCTTAGCCGAATGTTATTGCTATTTACTTTCGAAAGTAAAAGCAAACATCCGACATTTATTTAATCATCATTCGGGGTTGAATATCATTTTTATTCATTTCCGAACGTCAAAGGGCAAGGGATCATTCGACATTTATTTTACCATCTTCCGCAGCTGATCTGTTATTGCTATTTATTTCAAAACTGAACGTGAACATCCGGTATTTATTTTACTATCTACAGTGATCTATGGAGTTGAATATTATTGTTGTTCATTTCCGAACGTCAGAGCAAAATTAATATCCGACATCTATTTTAGCATCATCCGGAGCTGAATGTTGTTGCTATATACATTCGAACATAAAAGCAAACATGAGACATTATTCTTATTCACCTGAACGTGAACATCCGGTATTTATTTTACTATCTATATGGAGTTGAATATCATGTTCATTCATTTCCGAACGTCAAAGGGATCATTCGACACTTACTTTAGCATCTTCTGGAGCTGAATGTTGTTGTTATTTACTTTCCAACGTAAAAGCAAACATCCGGCATTTATTTTCTCATCGTACGGAGTTGAATATTATTAGTATTCATTTCCGAACGTCAAAGCTAACATTTCACATTTTTTCAGCATCTTCTGGAGCCGAATATTATCCTTATTCAATTCCGAACGTAAAACCAAACATCCGACACTTCTTTTAGTATCATACGGAGCCGAATATTACCGTTATTCATTTCCAAAATAAAAAGCAAACATCCGGCATTTATTTTCTCATCTTACGGAGTTGAATGTTATTAGTATTCATTTCCGAACGTCAAAGCTAACATTCCACATTTTTTTTATTTCATCATCTTCTGGAGCCGAATGTTATTCTTAATTCATTTCCGAACGCAAAATCAAACATCCGACACTTATTTTAGTATCATACGGAGCCGAATATTACCGTTATTCATTTCCAAAATAAAAAGCAAACGTCTGACATTCATTTTAGCATATTATATACGTACGGAGCCGATTGTTACCGCTGTCCATCTACAAAAGTAAAGGCAATTATCCGACATTTTGGTGGCCCGATTGGGCCACCAAAATCTTCATTTCTGAAATGTTGGTGGCCCGACGCGCGTTTTTGGTGGCCCCGGGCCACCGGTAGTGTCGAGCTCTGGCTATGGCATGTAACAATTCTCCATTTTGACACGTATTTTAGATTTACTAAGGTTTGGTAAAAGATTTAGAGTGAAATATGTACATATACAGTATACTTTAACCCTTTTATACAACACGTCTAGATTAGGTTAATAAATGACGTGAAATTGACGTCTTTATCTGGTTGCGGGAATGCACTAGATCTGGTCAAAAAGCGACGTAAAACTGACGTCTTAATCCCGACATGAAAGCAGGAAGAAAAACACTGGTAATTTATTGGTCAATAACTGACGTAAATTCATTCGCCGTTGAAAGTCGTCATAAAGATGTTGTACATGTCGTAACACGACGTATGACCAGTTGACCTGTTTACGACCAATAAAAGACGTTTTTTTTTTTTTTTTTTTTTTTTTTTTTGCGACGAGTGTCTGCTATCACTAAACAGTATCAGGGATGGTGAATGGTCGTCATATAGAACATAATAATGGTGGTAATATGGGGTATGTATGATCGCTATATGGTGTATGTATGGTGGTTATATAGTGTATAAATGGTAGATATATGGTACTTCTGTGGTAGATGAGTGGTGGTTATATGGTGTAGGTATCATGGCGGTCATGATGGTAGCTGTAATGGTGCTTCTGGGGTAGTTTTATGTATGGTGATTATATGGTAGAAGTATGGTAGTATTTGGTAGATGTATGATACTAGTATGATATATGTATGGTGCTTATATATGGTGTATGATGGTTATATGGTAGGCATATGGTGGTATGGTTGCACCATTTACCCACCATAGAAGTTATAGAACCACCATGCATATACACCATAAACACCATACATGAATCATACTTCGTTCATATAATTACCATATATCTACCATAAACCAAAACAGCTAACACAAATGACGCATTAATCTGCCACAGATATCTACCACAGTCACCATACAATGTTCCATGTTAGCACCTAATATTTACCATATAACTACAATGCATCTATTACCATCATAGAACCAACACTATACTTAACAGCCATATTTTGTTCACATGGTTAATTACCTGTATGAAAACAAAAACCGAGTCATGAAAAAAATGTAACACAATAAAAAAATATTTTAATATATGAGCTGCATAGAGAGTATATATAACAGAAATGTCTGTATGTACCATATTCACTATATTCTACACCATACGGTATATTGTAGAACAAGCATCTACCATACAGATGTACCATACACGATCTACTCACCATAATATATACACCATAATATGTGATATACCATAGAACAAGCACCTGTCATACAAATGTACCATATTTATTCTACTCACCATGATTAACACTATGTGGTATACCATAGAACAGGCATCTACCATACAGATGTACCATATTCATTCTATAATTCTACTCGCCATCATTTACAAAATGTGGTATACCATATAACAAGCATCTACCATACAGATGTACCATATATATATGCATTCTATGATACACTATAAATTTACACCATGTGGTGTACCATAGAACCAGCATCTACGATATTCATTCTACTCACCATATATTTACACCATGTAGTATACCATAAGACACGCATCTACCATAGAGATATACCATATCCATAAATCTGCTCGCCATATATTTACACCATTTGGTATACCATAGAACGCATATCTACCATACAGATGTACCATATGCACTTTATTCACCATAAATTTGCACCATGTGGTATACCATAGAACATGCATCTACCATATGTACCATATGCAGTCTACTCACCTTGTATCTACACCATATGGTGTACCATAGAACGCATATCTACCATACAGATGTACCATATGCACTTTACTCACCATAAATTTGCACCATGTGGTATACCATAGAACATGCATCTACCATAGAGATGTACCATATGCAGTCTACTCACCCTGTATCTACACCATATGGTGTACCATAGAACGCATATCTACCATACAGATGTACCATATGCACTTTATTCACCATAAATTTGCACCATGTGGTATACCATAGAACATGCATCTACCATAGAGATGTACCATATGCAGTCTACTCACCTGTATCTACACCATATGGTGTACCATAGAACGCATATCTACCATACAGATGTACCATATGCACTTTATTCACCATAAATTTGCACCATGTGGTATACCATAGAACATGCATCTACCATAGAGATGTACCATATGCAGTCTACTCACCTTGTATCTACACCATATGGTATACTATAGAACAAGCATCTACCATACAGATGTACCATATGCACTTTATTCACCATAAATTTGCACCATGTGGTCTACCATACAACATGCATCTACCATAGAGATGTACCATAAGCAGTCTACTCACCTGTATCTACACCATATGGTGTACCATAGAACGCATATCTACCATACAGATGTACCATATGCACTTTATTCACCATAAATTTGCACCATGTGGTATACCATAGGACATGCATCTACCATAGAGATGTACCATATGCAGTCTACTCACCATGTACCTACACCATATGGTATACCATAGAACAAGCATCTACCATACAGATGTACCATATATGCAATATTCCCACCATATATTTACACTATATGGTATACCATAGAGCAATCATCTACCATAGAGTTGTACCATAGATTTACCATACACCATAGAGCCATACCATACATGTACCATACAATTTTTTTTTGTAAGGGGTATGAATTCAAGGTAGTTCTCAAGGGGGGGGGGGAGGGGATTCGACCCCCCCCCCCCCCAAAAAAAAAGGTGTAGTTTAGGATTCACATACTATTCAATAGCCGGGGGAGAAGCACGAAACATTAATAAGAGTTATGGTAAACCATTCAAAACATGACTGAAACATGAATGAATGATTTCAATGATTTCTCGGGGAGATTGGAAGCTTTCACGTCTCTGTTTCAATCTTATATTTCTCATAACTTCAATCAATAGTTTACTTATTTCCATAAAAAATAATAACTTCCCAAACCGTGTGCCGCACAAAATTAGACTCTCTTCGGCGTCACACAAGAGATTCTCTTCAGTGTCCTTCCACTTTAGTAAATTTTTCGTCAGCAAGCATGGTCGGTATTTTGCCGACTACAAAAAGTCGTCCACAGTCCAGTCTACAAGAGTTGTACGAAGAGGGCGCAGTTGAATTTTATCAGTTTCGAACTCGTTGCCGAATAATCGAGGTTCGATCAACCGGTGTCTCTGCGGCCACCGTACGGTACGCGGATCCGGATCCTGGCGGACGGCGGGGAGAGGCGCGCTCGGGGCCAGCAGGCGAGGCAGAGAGCTAAGACTAGAGCCAGAGGGAGGGATTACTCGATCGTCGACACGGACGCCACACAGTTCGCCACTTTATACTTGGAATAATGTATCGTTGATGTCGCATGTCGCCCGACTCGTAGTTGCCGTTGTGATGATCGAAATTATGACTTTTTGTGCTAGGACTATTTTTTGATGTCGCAAGCTTGCACTTGGATTTTGATTCATCTGACTCGTAACTTTTAATGACATCCATCGACATCGTACGCATCGCATGGACCATCGACATCGTCATAAACATCGTTGTCTGTTGATCACACTTACCTAAACTCTCGAGCTCTCGAAGCTTAAGTTTTTTTTTTTTTTTTTCGGTAAGTCCATTGTCAATGCAAAATAGGTTCTCTCATTTTCTTTGTTGGAGGCACCTAATAGATCATGAGGTGAGTTTGAAACAGTGAACGTGTGGACTAGAACGTCTAAATAAACATTTTGAATGTAAATTCGTGCGGAAACGGGCCAGATCACCAGACGATGCCTTTTGCGTACTAAAAGTAAAAAGTACAAACAATATCTATAAGTAGTAACGTTAGGCCTATATGATGTTTATTAAACAACTGTCAACGCGGGTCCCAAGAACTGAAGATGGAGGGAGAGAGGTCTGATCTTACATGTTAAATAAAGGAGACCAGCGGATGATAGTCAGACTTTTGCATTTGAACACCTAATGTACTTATAGGCCTAACATTAGAAGGTAGGGCCTACAATATCTTGTAAATTCTAATGTTAGATTTTCTATGCTGCATACAGATGAGGAGTAGGCCTTATTAAAGAATGTTTCAAAATTCATAATAAATCACAGTGACCAAGTCAACTCAAAGGTGATGATTGGGTGCTCATTCGAGTCATTGAAGCAGAACAAAACAAAAAAGCATAAATTCTATACAGTAATTGTGGAATTGCATGGTTAGATGTTATTGTGAAGCCTCCTATGTAGAGTCCTAGATGTCATTATCCTTGTTCAGTGTGATATCTATTATGTGGGTTTTTTTTTCCAGAGTAGGCCTAGGCCTAATTAGACTGCTAGATTTCTATTCATTTGTCTGCTCAAGGACCGCAATAAATTCCACAAGTCTAAATCTAGGCCTACATGGCACTATCAATTTATGTCTTATGATAGGTCTATCTACATGTAAATAGAATACTTCGAATTGCATTCCAGCTTTACCCCTCTATTTCTCTAGACATGTCTATGCCGAGTGTAGAAGTCAGGGTGTCAATGGAATAATTATTTGTGTTTCATTCGCAACATGCCTATACTCTTACTTAGACACTCTGTATACGTGCAGACCTTGTCCACTGGTATTTCTGATTTTAGGTTTGCAAACATTTACTGTCGTATACTACCCAGAATGGAGTGGTCATTTGGACAACTAGAAAATAAAAGGCTGAAATTCGAAAACACTAATTTTATGATTTTTTTTTTGTCTTGACTTGTCTTCTATGTGGTAGCACACATTCTGTTGTTTTATTTTAACTTTGCAGTCTTGCATTAGCTGCTGTTTCATTTATCAATTGTAATTGTCATTAGAAAAGTTTAGTGTTCTCTGGGTGTCAAACATACTACAGATTATATGCAACCTCTTACCTGTGAAACTAAGCTATGCCATTGTTTTCAAGAAGTCTTAATAATGTACCCTGTATCACTCTCAGAAGGTGCAATTGCCACAATTCTGTGTGTTTTGAGAGATCTACAGTGCATACATGTAGCAGGGAGGTGGCTCATCCACCTCCCTGATAAACCACTGATAGTTGGTCCACATTTGTTGCATTCCAATGGCTCATTGACACTGTTCTTTATGAGCAAATTATGCAGATCTGTACGATATTGGTTGGCTGCACAATGAATGCCCTTCACTGTGTTGGACACTTGTGTGGTTGATTTCAGCAAGAAGTCCTTTCTCAGCATATGGTGGGTGAAAGATTAGGGCTTCAAAAGCGTGAAGCCTTCATCATAGGCACAATTTCAGCACTGTGAATAGTCTCAATGGAATACAGCATTTACCTATTTGACAGGAAAGTTGTTGGTAATTAGTATTTAGAAAGTGAGTATAAGAATACATACAGTATACCCTGAATATCATCAAAAGGTTTGATGTAATCAGGGTTTGTTTTTTGTTTTTGTTTTTTGTTTTATTATTTTTTTTTTGGGGGGGGGGGAATGTGAGCACTACAATCCTATGTGATTTGGCTCTGTTGTGTTGGCAACAAAATTATCTTAAACTGTAGATGGATGATTAGTTTAAAGGACAAGTTCACCTTCGTTAACATTTAAAGGATTGAGAGAATGTAGCAATATTAGTAGAACACATCATTGAAAGTTTGAGGAAAATCGGACAATCCGTTCAAAAGTTATGAATTTTTGAAGTTTTTGTGCTGTTACCGCTGGATGAGAAGACTACCGCAGTGTATGATGTCACATGCGTACAGCAATATAAAGAAAATATAAAGAGAATTTCAAAAAATTTCATCTTTTGAAAAAAGTACATATTCCCTTACTCGTTACTGACACATGTTATGGCTAATATTATTCCCATTGCCTTTAGAAAGAGGCAAGTCAAGTGCTCTTTTATTATGCGATAAAGTGAAAATATGTTGAATTTTCTTTACATTTTCTTTATACTGTTGTACTCATATGACATCACGAGCCTTAGTAGTCTCCTCATCCAGCGGTTCAAACACAAAAATTTTAAAAATTCATAACTTTTGCATCGATTGTCCAATTTTCCTCAAACTTTCAGTGATGTGTTCTACTAATATTCCTTATGTTAATGAAGGTGAACTTTTCCTTTAAGTTCAGTGCTCTGCATTCACATGCTAGACAATAAACCCCAAGACAACACGTTCTGCAACAAACAATAAAACGGGACTTATTCTTTCAAGTTAACTGCTTCCTATTGCCAGTGTGAATTGTCCCAACTACAGTTGTATAAGATTAGCATGGTAATTAAGGACTAATGATATCACATCAAATGCCATTGTAGTGTTCACTGTGCCCTTGGTTGCTAATAAATTTTAAACTGTTAAATTTTAAAGATATAAAAATATATAATGTGATGTTGAAATGATTGGAAAGAGGCAAAGTATCATTTATGACATTTATGCTATCATGATGATAAAGTTAATATTCATGAATGGATTAATTTCAAACTGTTTTCAGGATATCATGTTATCTCCATGTTGAGTATCGTTTTTGTTTTTTGTTTTTGTTTTTGCTACCAGGTTTGAATCCATTTTGATCATTAGGATGTACTGTAGCAAATTTCCGTTTCATGCACTGTGTCAGTTTGTGGTAAATTTGTCAAGGATCTGGGCTGTGTACCAGATGGTAGAACACTTACATTTGTACCATGCAAACCATGCTTTTATGGTAACTTCAGTGATTTGTCTCCTTGACGTGCTGAACCAAAAATAAACCATAAATACTAAAAGAGAACTCAGAGTTTGATTGTACAGGTATTCACATTCTGTGATAGTGCTGTTTTAAGCCTGCAGCTGAACAGGAAATAGACACAATGTAAAAGCTAATGTGGAGTAAGGGGAATATGATTGATTTTATTGTATACCATATTATAAGTGTTCACAGATTTGGACAAGTCTGAGAGTTATTGAATGCATGATCAAATGTTGGTATTGCTACTAAAATTAACAATGTAAATACCATACCCAGACTGGAACCAAAGAAATCGTCTTGTAGAACTATATTATGGCCAACCCACAAATTACCACAGTGCATTCCTGAATTGGCCACAGCAGATCAAACAACAAATTGGGTAGGATGCATTTGATTTCATTATTGATACTCACTGATATTTGAAAGACTCATTTTATTCTTTTAGTTGAGATGCTTGGTGTGTACACGGCATCCATACCTGCTTTCTGAAAGAAAGTTTTGGCAGCTCTGTTTGATGCTGCTATGTTTGATATGTCACAGAGAGCAACAATTGAAAGCAATGGTTGACATCTTGTGTGTTTTTAAGTAGTCTAAAAGATTGCCTCCATTACCAGTGTTTTTCTAATTTATATACATTGCAAATTGATGATTTAGAGTAGGTCTACATCTGAGAATACCCCTTGCACCAGTACTGTATGATGTTGAAATATAATTGGGTAATTCCATGAAGTTGGGGGCAGTGTCCATGTAGCATCGTGAACTTTAAAAAATACATTTCAGCATAACTCAATATTAATTATGCTATTGTTTGTAGGCTTTACATTTGCATTGAGGCCACACATTTTCCTGGAAATTTTGTGCCATTCAGACTCAATTTTGATGAAGTTATTAAACAATATGTAACAGTGTCCTGTAGCATCGTGAAATGTCCATGTAGCATCGTGATATTTTAAAATTTGGTCCTAAGAGACAAATCATGGCAATTAGCTTGACCAAAATTTGATGCAATATGCATTTACAAGATATGAATGAGATAGCTATTTTATAGTCAATTACAATGAGGGAGGTGATATTTTGGCATTGTTGTTGATTTTTGCAATTATTGGTTTGACTAAGAAAATTCATGAAAATAGAACTACCATGAAATATGTACAGTATGTACCATGCATTTTTTTTATATAGCTTTTTGGATGCTCATATTTCTGTGCATATATTTTTATACAATAGTAAGCAGAGTGAAACCACTGATGACACAACAATTGCTATGACAGTTGCTCTGGTCATGTTTTTTTTTTTTTTTTTTTTTTCCTCAGGACTTTGGGTTAAGTTTATGATAGAGTTTTAGGTTTAGTTTGATGTGAGAATTAGGATTAGGGTTAAGGCTACAGTATGTTTGTGGGTAGAAAAGGCTTAATAGTGTGCTGATATTTCATGGGAGCCATTGTTGCTTTGATCAAATTTCATGGAACCAAAACCACCACAGCCAGAGCAGACTGAGTAGCAGAATAGCTGTGTCACTCATCGTGATTATCGCCCCCTAACTCTGTGTTTACTTTGCTTCTATAGTGCTCCTCTGTCCTTCATTTTGATGAGTAAAAAAAAAAAAAAAAAAAAAAAAAAAAAAACCTGAAAGAAAGTGTATTCGCAGTAAGTTGATATCCTGGTCATTTTCTTATTGTGAAGCAGAATGTGTTAGAAAGGGTGCATGACTGTGACATGGTAGACAAAGAATTTTCCATGCACGCCATAGAAGTTTTTTTTTTTTTTTTTTTTTTTTTTTTTAGAAACTCAGAATAATTTCCACAGGTCAGTACCACTAAACTCAGGGAATCCCAAGATGTTATAAATGAAGCAGTGTGTGTAGTTACACGTAGTTTGTGATTGTTTGAATCTAATACCATGTAGTTGGTAGTAGTACTTCAAACATCTTGTTGACAGCAATCACCTTGACATATTTGTTTTGTCTCGTCTTGCTTTTTATACCAGAGAACCTGAACATTCAGGCTGTAAGAAGAAATGGAGGAGAATGCAAGCAAGATAATTCGCGGCCGCTCACGTAGCCGGTCCATCTACCACTTGGTGGTCAAAGATGAGTCAGACGAGGACATCGAGTGTGTCACCAGCAGTGAAAAGTAAGCCTGTAACTATTCCTAAACTACAAATGTACCTGTGTTTGTTGACTGAGCATGATGTATCCCTTTAAGATCTGCTTTGTCTAATATAGACTTGTAAGAGGTACATGTAGGAAGTCCTGTGTATAGCCATGGAGGAGCCACTAGTCCCACCTTGATTAATCCGGATTAATCAGGGTGGAACTCTAGTGACGTTTGGTCACACTTAATCCCCTTTGGATTGGATAAAAGGCATGCATTGAACAGTAGAATCATTCCTACACTAGGTGTGGGCTCATATACAATTACATTAGCTGTGCTTGTATCGTTAATATTTCATGGCAGTCCAGTTATTATGTTAACCATAACAATAGGCAGTCCAAGAAGACAGCATGAATTATCATGCTGCTTCAGGTTGGTGCTTCCATGCACTACACTTGTTAGGTCTCTAACAGTGAAGGAATTGTTATGTATCTTTCATGTTCATGAGAGAGTCAATATCATACAATTAGTGCATGCATTATCATGCACTATATGGATACGGGATTATAGTGCTGTTTTGTATTGTAACAGAGGCCACAGGCCAAGGTGAAATAGAACTGTTATATGAACATTGTATATGAAATTATAACATTTATAAAATACGGTACTGCAAAGAATATACAAGCAGATATTGTAGTATGAAGTACAGTCTGTAGTCAAACTGCTCTTGTTACTTATTTTCAAATTTATCGAAATGGTTCGATACGAAGTCTGCATGATGCATGCAATGATTAATGTTACAGGTTTTTGCAAAGTATACAATTGCATTTATGCTCTTACAGATTACTTTACTTGTTAAATGTTAACTTTAGAACACATCTTTATAGAACATCATTATCTTACTACACAATTAACACTGTCCAGAGTAAAAATATTTCTTCTAACTAATGTATGTTAAAGGTAGGGAATCCCATTTGCATGCCTTAAATGAAGAGTTGTATAAATACAGTGGTATGTTGAAGAGAGTGTCATTTTAGAAACTCCCATAAAGTATTGAAAGTGGAAGGTAACATTTAGTACATTTTTATTAACCGTTAGATTTTGAATTGAATTTTTTTCGGGGCTCAACGTAAATTCCAGTACATTACTAGGCTACCTTTGCAGACCCATGCACTGCATGTGTGTCCATCATGTATATTTTGTGAAGAAAGTTCATCAAAACTTACAAACATTTCTATATACATTCTTGCCACACACTCTATATGTTATTACATCAGCTCTTATACTTTTAGATTTGTGTTTATAGATAAAAGATACAGAAGACTGCAACAAAAAGGATTAAGTGTGGCTGACACACAGTACTACTGAGTAGTTGAGTTTTGTGCATTATTCAAATTGTAGATAACTGTTGACTTCCAAATTTCTCAGCAGTGGCCTAAACAAGTCCCCTGAGGTTCATATTTAATGTTTAGCTGCATTTTGGGAGGTCTGTAAAAGGTATCCCCTACCTTTAAAACTGTTTTTGCCAAATAATACAAAGCTTACAATATTATAATAAAGGTTCTTACATTGATCTTACAAAGGAGGTACCAAGTACCTCTTCGTCTTTCAGTTTTATTACACTCTACCATCATAAAAGTAGTCAATCGTTTAAATACTTGGTCCCTTTTGATCAGTTTTAAAGCTTCACAATCAGCTGGTTCAGCTGAGAATAGCACATTTCTTTCTCCAGGACAGGAGTTCTGTTAAGCTAGATTTATCACCTCAAAGGCACTCATGTGTAGCTTGTACACTGTGGCATGTTACACCAGCAAACCCCCTTTTCACTGGCTCCTTTTAATAATGGGAATGAGAATGGCTTATCCCTGCCAAAGATAACTTGTGATCACTCCAACCTTGTGTATTCATTTGCACGTGAAGTGACTGTACCCTACTGCTCCTTAGTACACTGTAAGCTTATATTCTATATCTAACTGTAGAAGTGTGCACTAGCTCTTATTTGACAACTGGCCCAGGTTCTGTTTTCATTCATCTATTGTTTGTAGTTTATAATTACATGCAAACGCACATTTCAAATTCCGAATAGCGTAAACATGAACAGGTCCCACTTTTTCTGTGGCCCTTTACTATTAAGTTAATGCTGGTACTGTTGGCAGGAAAACCAACAAAACACGTTCAAAACTTTCAAGATTTTGCTTGCGACAGTACAAGTGCTAGATGTTGGGTAGAAATGATGGTCACTATTAATTTCATGTAGTAAAATTGACTTGTACAGTCAACATGCCTAAAGATATATTACTTTAATATGCAACATGTGACTCTTGGAACTTAGTACCTAGACACACAAGGGTTGTTTACAGCAGACATAAATACAATGTATTGTACTAAGTCTTATAAATGCATCTGGCGTAACGGTCATGCCTCAAGGGTTTTAGTCCTGTTTACACACCTGACAAACTTTTTCTCATGCCTTAATTGCAAAACCCCTCAAAAACGAAACAAAGCATGAACCTCCAACCACCAAATGTTACATTTTGGGAGAGTATCTCTTTTATTTTTTACAGAATAAGTCGAACTATTATATGTAATATGCACCAGATTGCACAATTTACAGCTTAAAGGGGATGGCTAGTACAATACTCTGTCTGTCTTTCTTTCTTCTTTTTTTCCCTACCGCTTAGGGATATTATTGTTGTTGGTTTTTTTTGCAATTATATTTTTTTCTCTATGAGGGGACTGTATTCTACAAGCTCTGCCTTTTAGCAGTCCCCTACATTTCCAGCAGTATTTTTTATGCATTTACCACAGTGACGTAACAGTTATTTGTATCTCTGTTGATAATTTACCTGTATCTCTTTTACAATGTTATTCTGTTCATCGCATTGTGGTACTGATTTCATGACGTCTGTGTGTAGGAGTGTTTCATTGTATTTCTAATCATTTGTTTGTTGGAAATGAAATAAATCAACTGGAATAGTTGGATGTTGGTTGCGGCAAGTGATTGCAAGGAGTTTTGTTGAAATGTTATGAATTGCTATGATAAAATTAATGTTTGTTTTTAACAGAGGTGTCATCTCTTTTTATCGACAGAGTTGCCAAACTTGATGGGAACTTCTTTGAACAATTCATTGCACTGCACTCAGCTGCCAGGGAAGCTGGCCAAGAGGCGTACCAGCCAATAGAGGTTTGCACTATGTAGTCATAGTTTGTAGACACTTTGATTTTTTTTTTCCATTTTCAGTGAACTTCTTTTGAGATGACCACTTGATTTTGTCAATGAAAACTATACTTACAGTTTATGTTTTGATGGAAGGTTTAAAGTAAATTGTTGGGTCATAGAATCATGTTGTAGCCTTTTGAAAGAAACATTCATTATCAGCCTAGTATGAAAGTTAAAATACAATGTAAATGCATTTCTCATAATCAAACATCATGACTTTGCATGAAAATCAAAAGTCAATGATAGCTCTGATGACAAGTTGAGAATTGCATTTAGTCCAGTAGTGAAGTATAAAAGATAAACATTTCTTGTGAAGTAACATAGCTGTGTATGAGTAATTCCTCTTCACCCTTTGGTTGCTTTGGTGCTGATTGGCACAGAAAACCCCATAGCATTGTACACACCATGCAAAGTGGCTGGCATGGAAGGGGTGAAAGAAAGCCATGAATCCACAGCCCAAATATGTTGGCAATCTCGGCGAATTAATCCCTCAGAGCGATGAGCAGCACTTGTCACTTCCTGTGTATCATGTATGCCAACATCCTCGTACTCCCTGCCCAGAGAGAATTCTGTGCAGGGAAATATATCATCATGTGCAATGTACAAGTGTATATGAAAGAAATGTTTTAAAGGGATTGTATAGTTTTGGTTGAGACCTACATGCATGTGTATGTTCAGGTTTCTAACATTCTTTTTTTTTTTGTGCTCAGAAACCTCCTTTTAAATGTGAAAGAGGATGTAATTCCAAGATGAATTCAATGTTTATTTAATGAAAATTGGTTTTGAAATAAGATGAAATATCCACAATAGAGCGATTCTAATACATGTAAAAGGTGGCACCCACCTTTTTATTAAGATCGCTTTGTTTTACGTTGCTTTTGGATATCTCAGCCATTCCAAAACCAATTTTCATCAAATAAACCTTGAAATCCTCTTATAATGCTATGCTCTGTACTATTTCATAAGTGGTTTCTTGGTGTCTTGCAAAAAAGTTCAAAGCCCAATCCTCATCTCCACCATTATACCATCCCGTTAAAGTAATGGAGTGTACAGAAAATCCATAGACATTGCGGGCACAGGGAAGCATGCCAGGAAATCGCTTCCAGGATACAAAGCTGCGAGTGTTGTTTACAAGCTTCTGGGTTGAAATCTGGAGGACTTGTTTTTCTTCATACTCCCTAAGAAGTGATCATCTCCAGATATCCTTGTGACCTATTGTGAAAATGCTTTGATTGTGTTTGTGTTCGACTGTATACATGAAGTATAAATAACAACAAACAATTTTATGTCTGTGTGCTAATGATACCGCAAGATATTTTAAGGGAAATTCCAGGCCAGTTACCAAGAAATGATGAAAAAAAAAAAATTCTGCCATCAGAGTGTAAAATATTATGCTATTTAATTTCTGGCTGAATAAATTCAAAATTATGATAAGTCAGAGTCAGGACTTTCGACTCTTGTTTAAATTGTATTTTAACAAAATAACACAAAATGTAATAAAATAAAGATTTTATGTGCAAACTATAATAATGTCAAGTAGTGAGGCAAGGATGTCATCAACTTCATATTGACTGTTCATTTTTTTTTTATTATTTGAAAACCAGCAAAGCTTCACAATTTCATAACTTCCCTAATTTTTATCTCATTTTGAACAAATTTTCACTGTTGTGCTCATGAAATTGTACCTTTTCTTTTCAGACTATTTTTTGATTGGACTGGAGTTCCCCTTTAAACATATCAGTCAAGTTTTGTTGACCCTTCCTGTGCTTTGTTCATTCTGTAACCCTTATGACCTGAACCAAACTCAACAAATACTGATTATGCAATCCTATTTAGCCTAAGGGTGTCTAAATGGCCTTATGAGGGACCATTGCATTGTTAATGCCTTAATGATGTTGTTGTTTTACTTACAGTTTTGTGAAGTTCTGGGGCAGTTTACCGATAACCAATTTAGGCTTTGCAGCTAGTTACAACTTGTATCGTATTGGCACTTTAATGGTTGATAAAGATTACCAGTACTTTGTTGGTCCATTATATACCAACCCCCAAATTCCAGGAATACACGGTACAATGTAGGTGTAGAGCAATCACAACTCTTTGCTAGACTTGGTGTCATACTTGTAGCTCACTTAAGGTACATTGTATACATGTACCACATACAGTAAGTGACAAACAGGCTTTTCAAGAATACATGTATGTGGACTCTCAGTCTGCTCCAGACAAAAGATCTCCCTGAGCCCTTGGCCCACATGTTTGTAGACAGCTGTGCAAGCCAGAGTACCTGGCTCAAAGTGGGTGCATTTCCTGTAGCTATACAGATCCACCTGCTTGTAAACCCAATGAACTGGAACTAAAGTGAACTGCTTTTGTTGGCTCATGGATACAACATGAATGTAAGTGGAAGTAGGGCAGCTGCTGGTCTGCATCATCTTAAAATTCCTCTTTTCATTAAAAAAAATTCATGTTAAATATGTTTTTAAACTTTGATAAAACATTTTGCCAGTCAGTGTGTGCACATTACTGTATATGCCGAATATTTAGTGAGGTTTTTATTTTCATGAATTTCGCGAGTCAGCTGCTATTCGCGAAATTAAAGACACGCGAAAATATTGACTCTGATCCCGATATGAATGTGACATATTTGCGTGCATATACATTTCTCTGTTCAGTACAGGCCTCCATGATCGTGAATTTAACCACCCATGAAATCGCTGGGAAGTCTCAATTCGTGAAAATTAAAGACTTGCTAAAATATATGGCATATATACAGTATAAGATGCTGGTTGGCATACATATAGTAGTATGCACATTTACTCAGGCAACATTTGCCAAATCTATTGACTCAATTTTAATTATCTTTGAGAATTCTAGCAATTTCATAGTGTTCATTCATAAGTCAGTGGTCTTCCTTTTATCATGGATTTGCTTTAATAGGCCGTGGGTGTTCGAGTATAAAGTTGGTATGTTGTCAGTTTTTAGCATGTAATCCTACCAAGTTAGATCCTTGTTCCCCACGTACAGCTGTAGTAAGCCGAAACCTGTGATAAAACTTCCTGTGTATGACAAAAGCTGGCTGAGATTTTTTTTTTTTTTTTTCAATACACGCTATGCCTTCCTTCCACCTGCAGCAATTTCATTTCCAGTAGTCCCATATGCAAAGGAAGTTGTCAGTATGGATGATGCACATGCAGGAAATGACTTCTCTTTGGCCACGGAAATTTTAAGTGGTATATTTAACAGTAGATTGTAAAGTTATTTCTTAAAAGCACTGCTGTATCTTAATAATGTACCAGGCCCAAAACCCCTAACATGCCAGAGGTTTTTACCTAACGCCAGAACGTTTCGAAACTGGATTGACAATGTAATTTAAAACTACCATATCTTTGAAATTATTGACTGTTTTGAATTGAGTTCTACACAACAGATATTAAGAAATGTTTGTTCTTTTGTGTCATGTAGTCAGTTTGCCATAATATCTATCTGAACCTGAAATATTGCAGAAATACTTGATATCATCGAAAAATTATTAGAAATTTCTGTGTAGTATGGAAAGAAAAAGTCAGTCGTGGGTTTTCTTCACACGCTTGACTCTGTGAGAAAGTTTTAGAGCTACATCTCCTCTTTCAAATGATAACAAAACTGTCTTCTAGAATTGTGTGATTCCAAAGATACTAGCAGTTTATTTTGTCTTAGCAATTTCTCTTTCTGCCTCAGTAATTCATTCCCAAATCTGAGTCCTTTAGTCCCAGATCTTGTATTTGAAACTAAAGTAATTGTCCCGGGCCCTGGAAGAGTGTCTTTTGTGCACTTCAGAAGGAAGCAACTACTTATCCTTCTTTTGTCTATGCGGACTGCAGGCGGGCGTACTCTATTGAAATTGGCAGGCCTTTGTATGCTAGCATGGGGACGATTAGTGACGTTCACCAAAACAAAAGGATGAAAGACTTGACCGACGAATGAAAGCTGACCCTCTTTGAGGGTAACAATGAAAGCAGTTTCCCGCAGAACAGCATCCAAGCAGAACATTACTAGTGGAACCGCATAGACAATACACGCAGATTCAATAGCATACACACGCGTGGTTTACCAATGAGACTTTTGATCCATACATATCTCGCAGAGGGTGTGCTCGCTGCGGATTTTCCCGACGCATAAAAAATATATCAAGCTGAAAAATCATGTATTTACTCAAAACTTTCCATTGTAAACATGCTCATATTTTTCTTGAAAACGATTGCTATGCTAATCAGCTACCAGTACATATCATTGGCAGTTTCTTGGTATAACACATTATGGTACCACAAGAACTTAAATGACCAATGTTTTTCTCGCTCTTCTTAGTTGCCAATTGGCGACCATGGCACGTCAGGACTAAGGTTGCCGTTCGGCGACCATGGCACGTTAAGAGTTAATGTATTTGTGATCTGCTTCTTGCTTAATATGATAAAGAATGAAAATCATTCATTTGTGTCTGTGTGTGTGTGTGTGTGTGTAACACCTGTAATTTTTAAACGAAATGTGTGCAATTCTTAGTCCCAGTTTAACTTAATGCAGTATATGTATGGAGTTTGACAGGGAACCTATATTATACAGAGAAATTATGGAAAGTGTGGCCAAGGGAATTGTAATAACAGAGAATTGTAATAACAGAGAACACCTACAACTATATGTCAGTAATATGTTGGCTGGTGAGACAATTAAATGTGACAGTTTTCCATTTGAGAGAAAAAGGCTCAAATAAATTAAATTGAGTGGGACTTCAACCTGAACATTAAAAATGTAGCCAAATTTGTGAACATTTGCTGGAATTTTCAATGTAATGATGAAAATATGCTATGTGTATGATAGTCCTGACAATAAAGTTATCAAGAATGTAAGTACTGTAAGTCTGCAAAGTAGAATCTTTTTCCATATCATAGGCTAGCATAAATCATCACACAAATAATCGTTTATTGCAGCATAACAATATGCCTACCATTGACCAGCCTGTGAGTATCTAGATTTAAAAAACAAAACAAAACAAACAAACAAACTTGGCCATGCTCATGCATTCAGAAGAGAACAGGAAATGACAATGGCAAATGAAATTGTTTAGTCATGAAAATTGAAATCATTGTGAGCAGTCATCAACATGTATCTGTGTCATTTTTTGTCTCATATCCATTCCCACATGACCATGAATTTCTCTTTGGTTTTGTTTGGTTCTTTCATTCTATTTTAGTCTGAGTCAGCCAACAACAATGCAGATATTGACTTCAGCGTGTGCAGAGGGCTGTACAAAGATATTCCACATCCCACTCACAAAGAGGTAACCATCTCGTACAAGAAAAGCACTCGTAGAGTGCAGATCTCTGCCAAGCAGCTAATTTCCACCAATACACACAGGCTGAAAATCGTCCAGTGTCCCAATATAGAAGCCTTCCAGCTGTGCGGTGCCTTGCCCGAGCAGAAAAAAATATGCTTTAGAGGGCATCAAATTTCAAATATGTGCAGCTTCAACTCCTGAGTTTGTTGATCCTGTCTGCAAAAAGATACAAATCCTTCAAAAATCCATAAAGATTCGCGGATCACTAGGTACATAATTTAATCATCTGTTTCTTGTGTCGTTATCAACTGTCCCTGCAAGTTTCATCCAAATCTGCCCACAACTTTTGAGTCATTTTGCAGACAGACAAACAAACAAACAAACCAGTGCCAATGAAAACATAACCTCCCTCCTTTGCAGAGGTAATACTTGTAATTTATGTAACACAAAAACTAGCTCTGAAGCAGGAATTTGTATTAGCTGTCTGTATAATTTTGTATTGGAGTGGCCATTACAAATGCAACAAATTTCTCAAGCACAATACTGGAAAACCAGAAATTTTTGCGTACATTGTAATTTCACAAATTTTGCGAGGCCCAAGATTTCCAAAATAAAAATGCATGTGAAAGCTCTTATCTGCAGTATAATGCCTTGAATGCCTGTGGCAATTCACAAGAATTTCATACCGCGAAAAAAGGCTGTCAGCTTCAGTTGAATAAATAACTTCATTATATACATGTAGGTTAATAAATAGATTTATGGGATGATGTACACCATGTTTGGCATGATTCTTAGCTCAATATCAAGCTCGGCTTACTGGGGATCCTCCTGTATGGTACCTTGACTTTTTTGTTTATTATCATTATGTCTTCGTTCTTTGTCACAATGATTTGATTATCTGTCATGTGCAAAATCAGCCATGAATTATTATGAATTATGTGTTTATTTCTGAAAGTGATCAGAGTTGATTATATTGTTCCATACAGAAACAATAAAATGAAATGAAATGAAATGAAAAAACCCTTTTCAGGACAAGATGCAGAAACCTCAAGTTGTACGTCTAGAATGTGAAATGATGCCCTATCATACCAGTACTGTTGTAAGTGCAATGTGGATCATTTGAGCAGGTTTGATGACGTTGCCTTCTTGCGCTTGTCTCCTTTAAAACAATAGACAAAATTCTTCTACTCGGCCATGCTGATTGCCATCAACCAGAGACTGGGAGTCCCACACGAGATGAAGGCTCTACCCAACACCAAACTCTTTCAATATGCACAGGAGGTGAATTTACTGCATACAAAATATTAAAAAAAAATGTCTTTCAGCCTGGCAGGAAGACTACTTCACAGATTGTTTGAGTGCTAATGTTTGATGGCTGGTTTATTGTGTTTTGGATTTTTTTTCTTCTCTTCAAGATGTTGGTGTTTAGAGAAACAATAGCATGTGTTTGCACCAAACTGGATTTCAAGATATAGACAGTGGAAATTGCAATAATCACAATGTACAGGTCTGTGTCTTGTCTAGCCTATTACCTTACATTCTCAAAACAGAACCAGTTAGTGCTTTAGTGCAATTCCAGAAAAAAAAAAAAAAAAGAAGAAAAAAAAAGAAGAGGAATACTAGCACATTGTGAAAGCTATGGTTGTAGTTAGGATTTTCCTTTCATGTGGCCTATATCATCAGTGCTTCTCAACCTTTTCTGAACTGAGGCTTACTTTGGTGCCTGCAACTTTTTTTTTCGAGCCCCAGCTAGATCGAATACGAATCATTTTAAATTCATTTTTGACTGACATCATGGCCCCCCAGTTAGAAGCACTGGCCTACAGTGTAGATGATGTCTTGTGGTTAATGTACCTATCAATTATAGTATTTTGTCTGCTGTACAAAGACTTGTTCTTAATCTGATCCTTTTATACACTGCCTCTCATTCAAAATGCTGCTTCTTTGTGCTAATTTAAGTCTGCAGTAATGATCATCCCTATCAAAGGACTTTATCAATGTTAACATGTGTTAGCACATCCGTTGAGATTTTGAATTTGTGTTTTATTCATCTGCTTGTCCCTGCATTCAATAGGCTTTGAGCGTGAAAGCCACGGAACATGCAACTCTCGTGGACAGAGTCCGCAATGAGTCGGTGAGTATGCACGCAGTCAACTCACCCATCAGAGCCGGACCATGACCAACTGTCCCTTGTATTTGTTTTGCTGTTATGCCTGGTTGGTTTTGGGTTGTTTGTGCGTTAATCCTCCATGGACAGGGGATAAGTCTCTTTGACAAGGACGATCAGTGCAAGCTTTTTTTTTTTTCTTTCCAGTCACAAATCAATATGTTACATCTTCTTTGCTTGGTTTCTTCTTATCCAATTACATGTGTATTTATTACCATGATATGTAATTGGGTATATATACTGTATTAACAGAGCTGCCAAGTCTCCCTGATTCTACAGGAGTCTCCCTGAAAATGTCAAAATCTGTTCATGTCTAAATAAGAGAATATTAAAATCTCCCTGATTAGGGAATTATTTCACCCATTGAAATGCATGTAACACACGGATATCTCCCTGATTTGGATATGGGAATGTTGGCAGACCTATAAACATACCATTTACACTGTACAAAAAATGCATATCTCAGAACATAATTAGAAGCATGCATGAGGTCCTAAATAGTCATCAGAGCCACCAATGCGTTTTTGCACTGCTTAAAAACCCTGATACCTGTTTTCATTTACGTGGAGCTGTGGCAAGGTTGGACATTGTCCCCAATAAGCACTGGTTTCCATGCCGACGTATCCCTGATTGTTCATTCTGAATGCTGGCAGCTCAGAGGAGTTAACCGTCTTCTTGATATCAGTGTACTGTGACAATTTAGATGCAGCTACATTGATGTGCTAACCCCAAAACCAGGCTTAGATAATCACCAATTTTACACATTGTGTGATTGTTTTTTCTTCTTTTTTATTTATTCATCTATTTGATTTTATTCATCTATTTATTTATTTATTTATTTATTTATTTATTTATTTATTTATTTATTTATTTATCTGTCTATCTATCTATCAATTTGTTTGCTTGTTTATTAATTCATTCATTTGTTTGTTTATTTATATGTTACATGCTATTTTTTACTTTTATTTGGTATCCTTTCCAACATAGCCTCCACCTCTTGTTCTACTTGTGGATGTTATTTCTGCCAAAGGACTGTTGCCCAAGGATGCAAATGGTATGTGGAATACATGTAGATATTTTGATACATTTATTGTATATGCTTGTAGCATGAACCTTTATAATACTTTGTGAGCTGAAATTTTCATGGTGGTTTTATTTTTGCAAATTTTGCAAATTGCCTTTGAACTACAAATATAACAATGCCAAATATAAAAATGTGTGAAAATATTATTTCTATATAAGAAAAAATCAAGTCTTGTCAGCGCTGATTCACTTGCAACTAGTAACTCACATAGGTCTAGCATGCTGTGTTGGCCATGTGATTCTGGGGCATAGCAACGTGCTAGTACAGTACTTCGAATGCAGAATGTTTTATTTCCTGTTCATTCAGCCTCAAGTCATGCCCAAGTAACTATTATTCACCAAACCAGTGAGGTTTTGTCAATATGTGATATGAACGCAATGGATAACACAAGCTTGACTCGTAGCAATTGAAATGCATTCACTCATAGCTCTGTCTCTTTTGTTTTCTGTTTATTATTGGATGCTATTAAACATTACTAGCAATATTTTCTACTGTGGAAGTGATCCCTTAAAGGGCACATTTCGTGTTTTTTTTTTGTTTTTTTTTTTGTAACCCCAATAGAAATTTAGAATAGGCTGACTATAAAGGGGGGGGGGGATACATGTATTACAAAGCTCTGAATGCCTTCTACTCAAGAAATAAACTTTCTACTTTAGTTTTTAAGAAATGAGCTGTTTTTTTTTTTTGTATGAAAATGAGTGCTCAAAATGGCAAAATCAGTCTCCATTTGGTCCAAATTTTGCTTCTCCATTTGAAGTGGTGACGCGGTTTGGCCGGAAAATTATGTCGATCAAGAAATCTATCAACCAGTTCATAAAAAATGCAATATTCTCTATTCAAGACAAGCCAAGCTGCCTACTGATACCATAGCTTTCCCACATTCAGGATGAGATACTGCAATTATCTGGGGTGTGTAATGTATGGTTTGCTCAGACAGTAGATAATGAGGCCTCTTGTACTGGTGGTCAGTATTGGGAACTTTCAGTGCCAATTATGGCATCCTGCCTCATAATTTAAATGGGCCATAAAACTGCATATATGGTCTTCTTTGTTTCTTTTGTTTCTTTTTTTTTATTATAGGCTGTGTTATATGCTGTAATTACATGATCATAGATCTTGATGAGAGTATCCGCTCTTTATGTCGAAGAGTGTGGAGATATATATTCAGTGCAAGGACGATAAAAGCAATTTCGCGTTAGTTTGTGTTGTGTATAGTGATAAGGAAACTATTAAAACAAAGGCAGACAAACTGCTCTAAGTGCGTATATGCAAATGCCTATGCAAACACCCAAACACACACACACACACTTAATTACAGTGGACCATTTTTTGATTGGAACCATTTGGTCTCCTTAACAAGTATTCTCCTTCACTTAGAGAGAGAGAAAAGGAGAGAGAGAGAGAGAGAGAGAGAGATGGGGGGGGGTTGGAAGGAGAGATCCAATCTGCTGCACCACACCACTTACCTATTTATGTATCTGACGTGCTTGGGCACAAACATGCTTGACCTTTGATACACTCTACTGCCTTTTTTATGTCCTATGTTTGTGTTACGACTGTGAAGAACAAACAATGGCTCACGCAGTGACATCACCACTGCATATATGTTATGTTTTATCTCCCTTTGGCATAAGCATAATCATATCATTAATGCTATAAAGTTTATCTGTGTATGGATTTTTAGATAAGATATGTTAGCCAATGACAGTTGATGCAACAGTTTAACTGCAGCAAAACCAATACATCAGGGAATCATTCAGGTTGTAATCGTTATCATCAAATCCTTGGTAGAATTTTGCTGCAAAAATGATCATCTTGTCATTATTACTACATTGCCAAGTCTGAATTTCAGTGCATTATCTTGCATATTGGAGAAAGATTAGATGGAAATTGCTAAAGTAATTAACTCTACTCAAAATGACAAAGAAATTTATAAAACTTGGAGAAAAGGGTTTCTCAATCTTTTAGAATCTAAGGGTCATTTAGATATTTAGTGAATGAGAGGATTTGAAAATGTTGCTTATTACATATTGTACATATAGAGATAAAACTACATATTGATATGAACAGCAAAGGGAACATTGATCAGTTTTTTTTATCTACCTTATGATACACTAGACATTAGTAAACGTTATGATGAAGAAAAATACATCACCAAGCCACAGAAACAGGTTTTTTTTTTTTTTTTTTTTTTTTTTTTTTAAAGACTTGCTGGTGATATGACTTTTTGATTAATAATGAAGAGACTCATAATGTGATGTCAAAATTGATAAACATACAATCCCACAAAATTAGTGAAAATGACTCTTGACGTTCAACACGACAATTATAAGGAATAAGTGACATATTGAGAGTCAGAGTATGAAAGCAAAAATTGCTGTGTTACAATGTATACTCTTTGTCTCATTGCCTGTAATATTTCTCTTTGTTTGCACTGTCCCTGATACATAATAAAAAAAAAACACACACACACACACAAAATCAAAAATCATCTTGTGAAAGCTACTTGAACTTACAATCATTACCTCCATCAAGAAGGTTAATGTTTTTAATAGTGTTAATTTGTCTTTCTGTCTGTGTCTGTCTGTTTGTTTGTCTGTTTGTCTGTCTGTCTGAAAAAGACAAAACATATACCTCCTTGGCGGAGGTAATGATCCTTGGATGTCATTCCAGAGGTCCTTGGACTGAGTTCCCTGGCAGTAGTTGCACCTTTGGGTAACGGTAACAAGCAGACATCACCTAGTCGTGCAGAGGAACTTGAAACCCACATTGTGCTTTGTTCGGCATCCCGCACATTCACCACAGTGCTTTCCTTGAAGATTGGCACAAATGTTTAGCAAACACCTGTCAATGAGTAGAGATTTCCCATCCCCATTAATCCCTGTTGTGCCACCATGGCCTTCCCATTGGACTGAGGCATTGTAAGGCTTGAGAGAGGGTGTACAACTTGCGATAATAAGGTCAAACTTGGGAAGGGGAGGGGATTAACTGGAAGCAGAGAAAGCTTGGCAAGGTCTCACTTAAAGGAAACCCAAAGCCCAAACAGTAAATCTGGATTGAGTGCAAGCAGCTAGTTTAGAAAAACACGTAAGTGAAAGTTGGAGAAAACTCAAAAAGTTATGAATTTTTTAAGTTTCTGTGCTGTCATCGCTTGATAAGAAAACTTCTACAATGACATTATTTGACATTATTTTGGACAACAGTATAAAGAAAATCTAAGGAGATTTCCACTCAATTTCATGTTTCATGGAAATTACACATTACATCAGCTAATTACTTAGTGGGCCTATTGACATATGTTAAGGGTAATATTGTTCCCCCTGCTTTGTGAAAGAGGAAGTCAAGTGCTCTTTCACTATGCTAGAATTTCAAAATATGTTTACATTTCTTCCAATTTTCTTTTCATATTGTTTTCCATGACGATATCATGAAGTGTCTTCCTATCTAAGGATGATGTCACAGAAACTTAAAAAATGTGTAACTTTTCAATCGATTGTTAGATTTTCCACAAACATTGTCACTCAGTCCATGTTTATATTTGAGCTTCAGAAAGGCACATCAAAGGGTTGAATATCTCATCAAGATTCACTTCAATTGTGTGTCCAACCTAATCAGGACTGAGTGACCCCTTCTGTATACTGGGGATTGTCCCCCTCTGGAAGGAATACTACGATGGCAAGGATGGGGCCCGTGGCCATCTTCCCTCCATGAAGCATGACCTCCTCGTGGACCATCTCAGCAAAGATGCCCTGGTCAGCACCAAGGTGCAAGAAAAGACGCTCACACCGACGTGGAAAGAGCAGTTCAGATTGTAAGTTTTGTCTTGTTTTATTATGAATTTTTGTGTGTTTTTATTTGTATTTGTTTGTTTATGTGTGTGTGTGTATGTGTATGTGAACTTGACCAAAGTCATCCTGTCATAAAAGAGAATCAGTATGTGACCCTGTCTATGTATTACATTGTACCTCGTCAAAGTTGGAAACCCTAAACCCATTAAAATGTGAAAATGATGTGATCTTGGTATTTAAAAAAAAAATATAAACCTTGAGGTTTGGTTTAAAGCTTAAATTCCTTTTCTCATACAACTATATCCATATATCAGTTTCCAAAAGTATATTGAAGTCTGAATTTTTTGCTTTCTAGGAAGCATGTTGCTTTAGTATCTTAGATTGACCTGTGATGTTTGAATTTCTGATCTTATGCACACATGACTACATCTAAGCATGTACTAGCCCATTTGCTTAAGTGTATCGATCTGATAGCTGGATTTTACACTCTCTCTGTGATAGGCTTTTGAAGAGAAAATGGGACAGCTTCCAGTCTGGAAAATTTGAAACTGTCAAAAATAGGAAAGCAATGTCTGCATATGGGGCACATACATTTCAAGTGGTCAGATAGAGGTTAAGAGTTGGTCATAGAAAAAACTGAGACTGATTCTTAATACAGTTAAACTCGCTTAAGTCGATCTTCTCGGGACTGAGCAAAACACATCGACTTAGGCGATTTTCGACTTGTGCGTAAGTCGAAAAAGATCGACTTACAGTTACACCACACGTACATGTATGATGTACATGTATGTTGTCTACTCTGAAGCCGAGAGCTGGAGCGGTGTGCCGCAGCACGGGTCGCCCGGCAGGGCTCCGGCAAGCGTAACTTTGTATGGACAGTGCATTAGTATTGGCACAGGTCCGATTACTAGTTACACCCTTGTTAAACCCGTGGGGAAGTGAATATGAACGACATTTCAGCAGTGATTGATTCCAGTTTACCATACCGTGGCTTGAAATGCGTGTAGAGGTGCAATTCTGATTTACCCGTGCCCGTAACTTTCCCCCTACTTTCCGCTTTGAAAACTCAGCAGCTTCATCCATACCACTCCACTGCACAGCGCTGCAAATGCCAAGCTACACTGCAAAGCTCAATACTATACTGTACATGTAAATGAACGCATGTGTACTGTACGAACGCCTTACTGCGAGTTGATGGAGCAATACACAGCCCAGTCGCTGTACGTACGTACGTAGCGCGACAGCTGACAGGGCTGTACCAGCGGACCTCCAAACACGAAGAGAGTTCAACGATCGCATGCGGTGTGATCGCTTTGAATTTTGATACTTTAGATCATTTTTTTTTGTCACCTCAAACTCATCTGACAAACAAAATAATAATGAGTAATAAATAATGAATAATAAATGACAGTGATTTATTACACGATAAAATCTTATTCGACTTAGGCACAGTGAATTCAATGGTTTTTCCGTGAAAGTGTTCTTGGAATTTCATCGACTTAGGCGAGTATTCGACTTACAAAATTCGACTTGTGAGTGAATTAATACACGTAAGTCAATGGGGAAAAATCGGGACTTTTTAAAATCATCGACTTACGCGATTATTCGACATATGCGACGTCGACTTAGGCGAGTTTAACTGTATGTTCTTCACTCGTGTTTGAATGGATAA
The DNA here is from genome assembly GCA_033980235.1 of Diadema setosum. NCBI lineage: Eukaryota > Metazoa > Echinodermata > Echinoidea > Diadematoida > Diadematidae > Diadema > Diadema setosum. The sequence goes on from CM067064.1 coordinate 20,527,436, forward strand.
AACTAGATCATGGCCAGCGCCACATTTTCAAAAGTGGGGGGGGGGGGGGCAGTTTATATTGCTGCTGCCAGTTCTGGGTTTTGTCAGCTAACAATGAAGCAAAAAAAAAAAAAAAAGACAAACCCAAAACAACAACAACAACAACAAAATGGCCTTCAGCGCAACTTTCTGATTCCACTTTAGGGTTTCTTCAGCTGACAAACAAACGAAAGAAAAAGAAAAAAAAAAAGGCCTTACCAACAAAAAATTCATTCTGGTACAACTTGCAATCGGCAAAAGCTTAACCACATTCTATTTTTCAGTGCTACTTCCTGGGTAAAAAAAAAAGTGGGGGGCCCAGAGTGGTTACATCCTATGCTTTGCTATGTATTGTGCAAAAAAAATAGTGGGGGGGGGGGGGCGGAGGCAAGCCCCCACGGCTCCTCTGGTTCCACCGGCCCTGTAAATGAAAAGTTTTCACAGAAAGTACCACTGTGATGAATGAATTCAAGATGTCCCTAGTTGTAAAGCTCAATAATATTGAAAGAGCAAAAGTTTGTTAAATTTCTCTCTTTTTTTTTAAAGTTATTCCATCATTTCAATAGATTTGGACAATAGGAATGTGCCTTCTCGTATTTTCTCTATTTGCATCATTGGGGAAAAATACCTCTTTACCAATTTACTTATATATTGCTGTTCTATGGAAGGGGATAAGTACTGGTGTAAGGTACTGGTGCAACGTGAGACTATTGTAGAATGTGTATAGGGTACATACAGTAATGTCTGTACCTTTTTTATGCCTCCGCCACGAAGTGGTGCCGGAGGCATTATGTTTTCTGGTTGTCCGTCCGTCTGTCCTTCCCGTCCGTCCGTCCTTCCGTCCGTCCGTAATGAATTTTGTGGACAAGGTAACTATCGAAACCTGTTGAGGTATCCTAATGAAACTTGGCATGTATGTGTATTAGGTGGTGAAGTTGTGCCTATCAACTTTTGGGTGCACATGCTCAAGGTCAAAGGTCAAAAGGTCAAGGTCAAATACATAAAATTTCACTATTTCCACCATATCTATTGAATTCCTGAAGATATTTTCTTGAAACTTAGTGTATACATGTATTACCCAATTAAGATTCTCTGTTGAAAGTTTGGGTCATGAGGTCAAAGGTCAAACGGTCAGGGTCAAATACATAAAATTTCACTATTTCCACCATATCTATTGAATGCCTGAAGAGATTTTCTTGAAACTTAGTGTATACATGTATTACCCAATTAAGATTCTGTGGTGAATGTTTGGGTCATGAGGTCAAAGGTCAAAGGTCAAAAGGTCAGGGTCAAATACATAAAATTTCACTATTTCCACCATATCTATTGAATGCCTGAAGATATTTTCTTGAAACTTAGTGTATACATGTATTACCCAATTAAGATTCTCTGGTGAAAGTTTGGGTCATGAGGTCAAAGGTCAAAAGGTCAAGTAAAAATATTAAAACTTCTTTTTTTTCTCCGTACCTTGGAAAATTGTTCAAGGTATCTTCATGGAACATAGTATATACATGTACTGACTGGAAGTGATTATCTAGAGAATGTAGGGTTCATGGGGTCAAAGGTCAGGGGTCAAAGGTCAAGTGCAAGACTTCAAAATTTTACTATTACCCTCATATTTATGCAATGCCAGCAGGGTTATTTTTTTTACACTTGGTGTATGCGTGTGTAACCTAATAGAAATTCTCCGGAAAGTTTTTTTTTTTCTTTTTTTTTGCCTCAAAAGTCAAAAGGCCAAAGATCAAGTGAAAGTGCTGAACTGACTTTTTCCTCTATATCTCGGAAGTGGCTCAAGTTATCTTGAAACTTAGTGCATATTATGCATGTTCTACCTGAAAGTAATTATCTTATGAATTTTAGGGTCAAGGGCCAGATGAAAATGGTAACAAATTACTATTCAATTCAGAAATTGCACTTTTTCTCCACACCTGTACCTTGAAAATTACTCAATGCCTAAGTGTATGAAGTCCTTAAATCCCTAGATACATGCTCTCCTATTCATCCAATTAAACCTAGGTCAAGGAAGGTGAACATTCAACACATTTGTGACAAACTTGTCATTTCAATATTTTGCCAATTTTGTGAAAATGTAATCACACATTGTCCACATGTACTATCAAGACCTATTGGGAAAATCATGCATTATGGCGGAGGCATACCAGTCGCCAAAGCGACATTTCTAGTTCTGTATACTTCAACTTAGTGTGGGCAGCCAGTTTCTATGATCGACATCTAGTCAACCCTCAATATTCAGACAAGTGCCTGTGTGGTGCTCAATCTTGAGGAGATTTGCAGGGTCCATGAATGAAATACGTATCAATTTCACATGCCAAATAATGCTCCCCACACAATGAAGGCCGATACCGAAGATTAACACTTCAGAGCAGAGACTTGGGAAATGTGTGTGATAGCAAGAACGGTGTATGTGTCCTGAATTGCAAGTTCATATCATTCCTTGAATGGTTGTATTGTTGTTGACATGCATCTGTATAATTTTTTTTTTTTTTTGGGGGGGAGGGGAGGGATGAGGGAGGGATTTAATGCTTCTAATGAAATGTACATAGATACAGCATACAAGCTTTTCATTTCAAAAACTGAAAATTTTTAAAGGGTGCATTCATATTTATACATCAATGCAGAATATTGCATGTGGATTATCATTTCATTTCATGTAACTCAAGGTGAGGTGTGTACATAGAAAATCTTTTGACACCGATGGTTTTTATACATGCTCTTGTGTTTCAGTGATGTTGGGGATGTCCAGAATGAGCAGCTTCAAGTTGAAGTGTGGTAAGCTGGATTTTAATTTCTCAATAATTTCAGAAATGAGACATTTGCAGTTGAGAGAAAGAAAAAAAAAAATCAACAAATAGTTAAATCTTAAGGAAGTTTATTTCGATATATCAGGCAAAGAATACCAAACGTTGTGCGCTGGATAATAAAACCGATACTGAAAAGGGGATGGCTAGTAAATGATCAGTGGGAATCAGTGGGAATGCTGGGGGATGATTGTTCCAATTCTTGTTGGATTCATTTAAGAGTACATTATATATCTATTGTTGTGTGAAAATTATTTGCTTCAGAATGGTCTCATATTCAAGTAATGTGCAGTTTAATGCCCCGTCACTGTACGGGCATGCTAACCTGGAAACATTAAACTGCACAGTACTTGAATATGAGACCATTCTGAAGCAAATCATTTTCACACAACAATAGATATATAATGTACTCTTAAATGAATCACTCAAGGATTGGAACAATCATCCCCCAGCATTCCCACTGATCAGTTCCTAGCCATCCCCTTTAAAAATGAGACATAATGCATGGTGTGGCTTTCGTACTGTGAACCAGTTTCTATTGGACTGTAGTGTAGGTCTCAATCCTGCCTTTGTCCTGTTCAGTAAAGTTTAATGTTAGTAGTATTTGTCACAGGTTTCTGCATGACTGCTGCACATGATATGGTGAACCTGAAAGTTCTTTGTTATACTGTATCGCTTGGTTGACCTTGGTTTTGAGAGCAGAAGAAAGTGATTAAATTATGAAATATGCGTGTGAAAAAACGAAATATAATGAGAGAGTGCAGTCTATGAGAGATGCACTAAACTGCAACGCCATGAAATGTCTTGCATGAAAACAAAAAACACCAGACGCTCACAAATCTGAATAAAAAGGCATGGATAATGTGTAATAAAGTGAGTGTGCAGTTGTGCAATGCAGCTGAAGAGAAATACATGTATCACCAAGTTCCTGCAATACTCTTCTTCGATTTTTGCAGTGAATTGTTATTGCTATAGGAGACGAGGGAAGCTTGCTCTGTGTTGTTCATTATATCTAACATTCTCCACTTGTATGGCACAATACTTTCGGGCAACTTGAGCAAAAATGCACTGCAAATATTGATTGCATTGCTAATTTAGAGTCTTTTTGATAATGCCATGAGTCTAGGTGTTTACTTTTCTTATTAAATTTTTAATGATCACATTAATCTACTTTACCTAGAACACAAGTATTTTTACACAAATCCCTGGTTCAGAAAATATTTCTTCTCCCTTACTAATAAGTGAATTATGTTTTTTGGAAAGTTGTGTGTAAAATGAGACTATCTTCAATATGCTGTAAGAAGAGGAAATGTACAAAGTTTGAAGCCTATCTCTGATAGAATGTTGCTATATGAGTGTAATATGTTTATTGAGAAGGCAAATGAAGAATGCTTTATAGAAGGCAGTAATGCTTTGTCATGTAACAAAGATGGGTGCCAATAGAGGTGCCCAGAGGATATTACTAGTCTAGGACACAAAATGCAGTGTCAGTGAGCATGACTTGGTAAAAGATGGTTCAAATTTTGGTGCAGTTTCAGTTATTTTCTTCTATCACCAGAGTGTAATTCCTCGAGCACATTCATTGAGTCTTTCAAAACTTCTTGATAATGGCTCTCTGTTAAATCTGTGGAAAAGAAATGTTCGAAAATGTGATGGTTTCTGTTTTGTTTTCTGTCCAGGGACCATGACGAGGACTCATCGGTGATACAGACGATGAAAAACATTGGTGAAGTGTCCAACCTAAAAGGAATGGGAAGGTAAGACACATACTGCTCTCTCTTTGTGTATGGGGGTTAAGTAACCAAGGCCCCAAACCTGACAAGTACTAGGGTGGGGGTAACAATCCACTTACATACAGCTACACGTGTCTTGTGTATTTTGTTCCTGTTGGCAGTGTCTTCACACATTGTTATTCCCCCCCCCCCCCCCAAAAAAAAAAAAAAAAAAAAAAAAAAATCATGTGTTCTGGCACACACACAAACATTTGATATCACCTTACCATATGATCTCTATTCACTGATGCCACCGTTGTTTTAATGATTGTATTTTCTAAACACTCTTATCGATGCACCCTATACATTCAAGCCATACCAGCGTACTGCTCATACAGAATTACAAGTGAAATTATGCGCTGAAAGGAATTTTATTATTTTTTGGAGCGATATGTTTGGATGTATTCATAGAATTTTTAATTCCTGCAAAGTCCATCTTTGAATGGCTGTGAATGAAAATTTGGGAGCAAAAAAATTCTTCACAGAGAATTTCCTGAAGAATTTGTCTGTACTGACTTATCTTTGGCACCAACTCTGTCAGGCCTATTGCTCTTTGATACTGAAAAGGCGATTACAGTGAAGGACATCTTTTCTTCTCACTCTCGCTTCCTTTTTAGAATGTACTAGGTGCCAGTTTTGTAGATATCTCCGTAGATGGTGAAAGAAAAAAAGGGTTATGCCAGCTCTAGTGGGTGGTGACTATGTTTTGTCGAGAAATAGGCAACTGAAAATCAAAGCAAGGACAGTCTCTAAAGGAGCCTAGATAGTTCCTGTAGCTTCCCAATTCCTGGTTAACCATTTTTTTTTTTGCCAGACACTTCGGACAGTGTATTTACCACTGGGGGTTTTTATGTGCCAGTCGGCTCAAAGCACACAAAGGGTTTGTGTATATCTCTTTTGCAACCCTGAAAACAGGATTCCTTTCATAAGCTGGTATATTTTAGAGGTTGGAAATTGAAACCTTCCCTCGGAATAATAGAACTGGAAAGTTGTTATGGTGGAAGAGGAATGAATACTTTAGACTTACAGTGACTTTATTCAGAGCCTGAAAGAAATGTGAACCATTATTCTTATTATGAAAGGGGACTGTTTTTTCATGAGACATTGAGTATGGTTTCGATTCATTTTCTAAAACGCTTCGGTGTATTACCATAAGATTTCGTACACAAAGTTGGGAGACATTATTCTTCAACCATGCAAAATCTTGTGACGTTAGTAAAATGGATTACTATGACCTCTAAGATGCTAGTTCAGGTGGATTGCTAATATGGGCAAAAGGTTGGTCAGAGTGACCTATTTCTGTATTCTGTTACCTACAGATACATTCTGTTTTACCAACTCAGACCATAATTTCCAATCATTGCACATCTCAAAGAGATGTCAAAAGCCCCATTATTCCAAATTACTACTCACAACACAACTTACATTAACTGTCATATATCTACAAACCTTAATTGCTTTCTATGTGCTTTGGTATGGATTTGACCAGCACATTTCTGTATACACCAGAATACAACATAAATATGTTCATTCTACAGATGAGGTTGAACTTTGTGTTGTATGTAGGAAGAATCTGTACCCTCATATTTCCTAAGGGTGCTTCATGTGAGGTAAAGCACTGAAATAAGATACATTTACCATCTGAGTCATCAGCATCTTATCTGGTCAGCCATGATAGGTTTTTGGCACCAAAGAGTTGCCGATGATTTGCATGGCTGAGCAAAAACAAGTGCGTAGTGTGTATTAAAGCAAATTAAAGGTGTGGGATCATTACGTGGTATTCAGAAACTGTTATGAATATTTAAAAAAAGGATTAACAAATGTTGCATTGGTGTAGCGAGAGAATGTATCAAACACTGTGGAAAGTACAGTACTACTACTAATACTCCTCCTCCTCCTCCTCCTCCTCCTACTACTACTACTACTACTACTGCTACTGCTACTGCTACAACTACTACTCTTACTACTACCACCACCACTACTACTACTACTACTACTACTACTACTACTACTACTACTACTACTACTACTACTTTGTGTACTACTATTAATACTATTACTACTATAGTAACTACTCTTACTTCTGCTACTACTACTACTGCAACTACTACTTCTTCTACATCTTCTTCTGCAAAAAAAAAACAAAAAAACAAAAAAAAACTACTATTGGTACTCTTTTGACATCAAGTGTTTGATGTATAGTTTCAAACTTTGCTTCCTTTTCTTATCAGATTTTTCAAGGAAATAGCCCAGTCGGCCAAAAGCAGTGGCAAGAATTTGGATGACTTCCTGGGATGGGTGACCATACCACTGAATGTGAGTCCGGTCTGTAGTTGCCTCAAAGGGGGCTAAGTCTCCGACAAAGTGACACGTTGTGCTTCTTGAAATGATTATGCACAATGTAGTTTCTTGTATGAATATGCGTGGTACATGTATTTGTAGTAAATATATAGTAGGAAAGCCTCGTGATGAAACAAAACTTAAAATAATGCTCAGTTCCTTTAAATACTGTTACATTCATCATACATTTATTACCTTCAACTTCATCATTACTTAATTGTATTTGTATTTTGAGTGTATCTTTGCTTTGCTATCATTTTATATTACATGGATAGAAAAAAATAAATGAAATGAAGTGAATTTGGTTACTTGCTTGGGAATCAAAGGAAGATCTGCAATTGAATATGGAACTACACTGACTCACACATGATTATCTTCACAGACATTTTTACAACGTACATTTTTATTCACCCCCTTTTTTTCCCCATTTTCGTTTACAGACAATATCCAGCACAGGGCTGGAATGTTCCTTTCCCCTGCAGGCGAGATCAACCAAGTCCAAAGTGGAAGGTGAACTGAAGCTGAAGTTACAGCTGACCCTGAAGGTATCGTATCTCACGTTCATATGGTATTCAATGTCACCGTCACATCCTGGGCGTGTGTAGTCTCCACATCAACAAAGACTGGGGTCAACTTCCCTGTTAATCTATGTCAGTCAGTAATTCCTGCAGAGATATCGGTCAGTTTGTATGATTTTTCCTTTAACCCTAACTAGGCCGGGCTATTTAGGTAGGCCGGGGGGGGGGGGGGGGCCTCCTAGGCCCCCCCTCCAGATCTCGGCCGTTGACCGCGCGATCGCCACGAAAATTGGCACACACATTGCCTATGATGTAATCTAAAGTGCTACAAAGTTAGATTTTAAAAAAATTGTCATTTATGCTAAATTATGCTAATTTATTCATAATGATGCATGAAATCCTACAATTTGGTATAAATCACTAAATAAAGCTCGAAATGGGCACATTTTTTTGTGTAAATATTCTTTTAAGTGTCCTAAGCAAATATAAGAGAAAAAAATTGAGCTATCCGAAAAAAATTTCTAAAGTATTTTATTGTTTTTTGAATTTCTTATGTATTTCTTTGTTTTTTCGACTTTATGTTTTTCATTGTTTTTTCGATGAAACTTGTCCGCGACATTGTTCCGAACAAGAAAATATGTTATTAATTGATTTTAATCAATAAAACCCCAAAGAAATCATGCTTTTATGAAATTTGACTGCCGGTAAGCACAGTTTCCATTGAAATTGTACACGAATTCACGTTTTTGAGCAATTTTTGGTCTGACATGCATGTACATATTTATGCGAAACTTCGGAACCGCGCGCCCGGGCATCGCAAATTTGGTGTCAAAAGATGCGGGAGACTCGACAGAAAAAAGTCATGAAACGTCGCGGCGATAGCTTTTCACGTTAGCGATACATTGTGCGGAACGTCGAGGGGGGGGGCCTCTGAGGCCCCCCCGGCCTAGTTAGGGTTAAATCTAGACATGACATCACACTGAGTTGCCAGTTTGTCTTTTTCTCTAAACTTCTTTTAAAGTCTGAAATGAAAAATATAAAAATCTAAAATTAAATCTTCTCTTGTTTTTTTTTTTTCCAAGAGCCAAAATGTATGTGGGTGTGTGCATGTGTGTGTGTGTGTGTGTGGGGGGGGGGATGGCTGCAAACCCCCCAGTTCCACAGCCCCTGATATTTTAACACCTCAAAGATCACTGTGTAGAATCTTCACCCAGACCTTGTCATATTTTGATTCTTTATAGTATGTGATGATGACATATATTCTCTATTGCCAGTTCATTGTGTGCAAAGTTGTGTTATCACTCATCCTTAATAACCCAAAGACTACTTTATCCCACTCTTTCAATCATTAATCATGCTCAGGTTTTAGAGAAGAGTATGACCCAAGTTCTCCACCCAAGTACAAATGTATCTGTGCAGAGTTCAAACATGCAGAGAATGTGGTATTTATGCCCGTGGTGGTATAAAATAGCATACAATATAAGGAAAAATCTTAGTTTTATATGAGAGACAGACATGCTCAAGAATGCTCTGATACTAAATGTGAATCTATGATCCTGAGAGGGGAAGTAGTGTCCCATTGACATTTATGACGGCAGGAGAATGTGTAACTGTAGATTGCTTGGGATTACGCTGTTGGATCGCATTTCAGATATTTGGCTCAGAAAAGTGGTTTCAAATTTCCCTGTTGGGTTTAGTCAAGAATCAAAGCTCCATTAGTTGCATGTAACTATATCCTCTGTGCATTGAGTATGGTTTTTGTGTTGTATATGGTTTGTTTTGGAAATTTGTTCTCCAGAGCTGCTAGAAAACTGCACTTTTTCTTCATTTTAGTGTATGGAGTTACAAGTACCCAATACACAAGTATATCTCCTTAATTGGTTTGTAAAATTCTCCCTGATTTTGGTTGATTGATTCATTTATTTCTTTAATCTGGTTTATGAAGAATACTGCCGTGCTGCTGAATCTGGATTTTCGAGTCGTGATTTTCTGATCGATTTGAGTCCATGATATACCACCCATGGTTGCATGGATGACACATTAAGATGATGAGTTGATAAATATGCTGGAAGTTGACAGGGGTGAATTGGCCTAAGATCTGCAGAATATAAAGCAAACCGGTCACTGGTGCATTTAGCAATCTCGATATAGTTCTCCTGGTCAACATCAGGTACGACGATTCATAATGGCCAAGTTTTACCTGACATCATCAATTGTATACCATGATACCACACCTCTGGGTTGCTATTTTTCTCAAGTTCTGGATTTTAGTCAAGTAGAATGTGCATTTTGAAATGGCTATTCAATTGGGCACTTTATTTTGGAAGTGTTTTTTTTTTATGTGTGGATGTTAGCAGCCCTGGTTCCATTACAGACTTGACTCAGAAATAAATCCTTCAGTTGTTTCCTTGTCAGTATAACAAATACCTTGATTCCTTTATGTATGTTGGGCAGTGATGCACTTTGCAGTAGTAAAACTGTGTGTGTGGCCTTTACAATGAGATAAAGATTGCTGGCACAGCATACACCTCCCATTCAGGCACAGCAATGCACTCTTGAATAGCTTGCTTGCTGTTTTCATGCTCGTGTGTAAATAACTTGATCTGTAAAGGCATTACTCAATGCATGAAATATGGGCATACTTACACACAGTACTGTACATGTATGTGATACACATAGAATGTTAGAGAACCTGTCTGTAACAATCACCTGTCTACCATGACCACTCTTTTTGTCCCCCTTGGGTGGCCACTATAGGCAGGTTTGACTGTATACTATAATGAAGTGCTTTGAGTGTCGTGATGTAAAAAAAAAATTATCACATGAAGAACAGGCCAACAACAGCTACTTACTGCTTCCCGTCCACAGACAGATACACCCAAGGCCAGGACCGACGCCATGGGGGCAGTGCACCAGTACCTGTGGTACAACTTCGCCCACTATGAGGTGTGCGACAAGGCCATGTCCACTTGCCGCTGGAACGGTCAGCTGTCGGCCGAATCGATCGCCATCCTCCATCAGCTTGCGCAGCAGCATGAGCTACCAGAGATCTACCAGCTGGCAAGGTAAGGACCCAAGGCTTTAAACCATCAACAGTTATACAACTAATAATGAATGGTCACATGTGCAATGGTACAAGACTTTAATGAGGTGGAAGATGGGATGTTGTATTCAAAGAGGTGAAGGCAGGTTGAATAGAGCATTGCCTCATTGAACAGAGTGTTTCATATGTCACTGAATGCAAAATCCTTTTCCCTTGCATGAATAAAACCTTTCAGTATTTGTTACATGAAACTCCTTGGATGTTTAATAGCAGGCATAGTTCCAGCCAAGATATAGGACCTAATAACCATGTCACAGTTCAAAGTGGATTGGAAGCTTCGCTTTTGTTTAGTCTCTTGGGAGTAATGTTCAATCACTTGGGAGTAATGTTCACGGTTGATTGAATCATCCAAAACTTGTTGACAGCATTTGTAGAGTCGATAGCTAAAATGTGCAGTCAGTGTTTGTTTTAAGTGAACATCATGTGATGAGAAATCGACCAGTTGGGTAGCAAAATACTGTCTCAGTGAATTAGATATCATCATCATAGCTACAATGGAAATGTATGGTAGATTGTCCCTGTCCCATGTTATGCATGTTTTCATAAAAGAATATTGTTTCTTAGTTGGTGCCTGTAAACCTTTTGTGTAAGATTTGCCTTTAAAAGACTTCAAAGTGTGTATGCCTTTGCCTTTTGTGCAAACAGCCAGTGGATCGCCTACAGCCAGCGATGTGTTCTGCCCCACCTTGACCTCAACATCATGCTGTCCATTGTGACAGGGATAACCAACCTGTGGGATCAGCATGCCCTTGATTCACAAATGGTGAGTTCCTGAAGATGATCGTATTCTTCATTTTCTTTTGGACAGCCCAGCATTACTTTGTCATTAACTACTTTATACATTTGCCTCTATACTCAGAGTGTTCACATGTATTGTACGTACATGTATATGTGTTTATTTTTTTGTATCATCAATATTGAGAAACATGGAAAATGAAATGAATTAAATGACATGAATGTGCTCAAAGTTGTTATTTTGTAAGAATGTTTGATGAAAATTACATTTATGCGTTTTTTTTCGTGTATCATGAATTGAGAAACATAGAAATTGAAATGAATTACATGAACTGAACATGCTCAAAGTTGATATTTTGTATGAATGTTTGATTAAAATTAGGTTCCCATCAACTGTTGTCTCATCCTGTCTCTGCAGTAAAATTATCCTGCTTCAGAAATGTTGTCGTAATATTTTCCATTAGCGCAATTAAAGGTCATATTTTGCTGTGGCAGTTGTATTATTGCCTCTTGAGAATGTGGAAATGAAATGAATGATAATTGTAGTATAGTAGAGTATTTTATGATCTCTCTGTATCGTTTTGTAACCTAGACCGAGTACCTGAAGTGCTCTTGCCGTGCGTTTGTGGACCACTCAACCAGGCTGCTTCACAAGCAGCATGAAGCCTTTCCATTCAAGGACACGGAAGCAGTACTGCAGCTGCACCTCCTCATTAGGTAACCACACCCTTGTCCACATATTGATTCTCCTCTTCCTCCTCCTCCTCCTCTTCCTCCTCCTCCTATTCCACTCATTCCTCTTCTCTTCCTCTTCTGCTTTCATTTTCATTTCATTTCATTTTATTGTTTGTGTATCGTACAAAATAATCAACTATGATCACTTTCAGAAAGATACACATGGTTCACAATAATTCATGGCTGATTTTGCACATGAAAGGTAAGCAAATCATTGTGACAGAGAACGGAGACATGATAAAAAAAAAAAAAAAAGGTCAAGGTACCATACAGGAGGATCCCCAGTAAGCCGAGATTAATATTTGGGCCTCATGCACAAAGAAGTAAGTAAACGGTTTTAACCAACTATCGACTTACTGAACTATAAACAAAAACAAACTATTTCACGTAACAAATATGCATGGTCACGTAGGCCTACACAGGTAATGCTAAGAGAGAAAAACAAAGAAGAAGGGGATAGCGATAATGAAAGATGGTGAGAAAGAACAGGAGAGAAAGAAATAGAAAGATTCCTTGTTCACTGTACAATACTACACTGTACAAATACAACACTATTGCAAGTGTATTCACCCTGTTGCCAGGTAGCGTCTGGGTGAAGCAACGGCTGTCTTCTTCTTATCTAACTCCTCTTCCTTCCTATCGCCCTCTTCTTTGATCCTTCCTCTCCACTGCCACCTCATTCTCCATCTCCACCTGTGCCTCCCCTCCCTCAGTTTTCTGCACATCCTTCTCCTCATCATTCCCTTGTGTCATTTTCCTCATAATCTCCTCCTTTTGCCTCCACCTCCTTTTCTACCTTGTCTGCCTCTTCATGCTCTGTCTCCTCCTACTGTTCTTCCTGTTAATAGATTATCAGCTGAGAGCTTGTATTCTTTAGTAACATAATCCAGTTTTGTCATGCTCATTTCATTTGCATAGATGCCTTCTTGTGATCGAACAGCTTAGCCAGAAGCTTGGGTGGGATCTCTTCCCTAAAACTGTGAAGGAGATGGCGACAGATGCAATAACGGCAAGTACTTATACTAGTGGTACCTGTTTATGAAGAAGAATAAAATTCTAGAAACCATGCAATATTGATTGAATCATAGAGAAAAGGTTCGCATATATATTGTACCAGGTCATGTAGGTATGCAAAGATAGAGCTCAGCTTTGTAAATTTGTTCCGATTTGCAATCTTTTTTTCTCTGCTGGGATATCTCATTGACAAACTTCATCATAAAGAGCATCAAACTTGATTCATCTAGCTGGTAAAATGTTTGCAAAATGATTTTGCTTGTTGCATTTGCAATGCCTTGTTTCTATAGATTAGTCTCGAAACATGCAAGCAATATATCTGTATGAGCAATATTTCTGGTGTGAGAAGTTACATATTTGTATTTCAGTAATATCTTTGTGTGAGCAATATTCTTGTGTTTAAAACAATATCCATGTGGAAGCACTAAGAATAAAGACAGGGCTCTCTCTTGAATTTGACAGCAAAGCACAGGGGACTGGTTTGTCAAACAGAATCTCATGTGCGAGGAGGTCCTCGTATCGAGGAAGAACATCCTGATGCAGAACGGCGACGACAGCGACGACGATGAGGAGGAGGAGGAGACGGAGGAATCCAGGAAGGTCAAGATCCTCGTCTCGCTGGTCGAGAACATGATCCACCACGTCAAGGTGCAGATCAGGCCACCCGCCATGGTCTACATGAAGTCTCTCGGGGTGGATTTCACCAAGTCTGTTCACATGGAGCTGGCTGAGAAGGTGAGATGGGCCTCTTGTGTGACTTACATTGTTGCAAGTCCAAGTTTGAACCTACATCTTTGTTTGAGGTTATGAAATGGGTTCAAGAATGTAGACAATCAAAAGTGCTGAAACGAGTTAGATGGGCGCTCTTTATTTATTTTTTGTTAACATGCATGGTAGTGCAAAAAAAATGTTCTGTTTTTCGCTGCTCTTTGCATGGGTAAGACTTGTTCGCAAGAATCTTACAAATAGCGTTGTGTGACAAGAGGTTTTGCGAACTTCATTCTGGAAGTTTGGTGTACATCCAGGACTCAATCTTCACATTGACAATTATGTCAATTTTGAGTTGTGGACTTGATTTACGATGCAGACTATCTGTGAAGAGGAATCAATATTTCCTGTTATAATAGATTACTGGTACTTTGTTGGTAAGTTAGTGGGCTTAGCTCGTATCTTTGGCTATATTTCGGCTAAGCTTGTTTTTGCATCCCATGTGATGTTGCATCATTTTTTAAATTTTTCTATGTTTGTTTTTACATCTCGCTGCGTGCCCGGCCCCGTGCCCCAAATCAAACTTTTGTTTGTTACATGATTTGACAGAGTTTTGAAAGTTCTTTCAAATGATGTGATGAATTATTATTATGATTGCAATTTTTGAGCCTGCAAGCCTTAGGGCCCTTCTGCCAGGCATGTGACAACTAATTTCATTTTGCATCATTTTTTCATTTTTATGCCTCCGCCAACGAAGTGGCCGGAGGCATTATGTTTTCGTTGTCTCGTTTTGTTTTTGTCGATATCTCAAGAACCATGAGGTGGTTTTGCATCAAACGTGGTATGAGAGTATATCCTGGGGGAATTATACTTTGTTTGGATTTTAGGGTCACGGGGTCAAAGGTCAAAGGTCACAGGTTATTTTGTGAAAAAAATGTTGAAATTACATGTTTTTCTCCATATCTCGCAAATGGTTCAAGGTATCTTCATGGAACTTAGTATATATGCATGTACCGATGGGCAGTGATTATCTAGGGAAGTTGGGGGTCATGGGTCAAAGGTCAAGGGGTCAAAGGTCAATGTCAACTCCTCAAAATATCACTGCTTTCCTTATATTTATGCAATGCCTGAAGGATTTTTATTAAACTTGATGCATGCATGTATAACCCAATATATTCTCTTGGAAGCTTCTTGCCAAAAGGTCAAAGGTCAAAAGGTCAAAGGTCAAAAGGTCAAAGGAAAGTGCTAAATTGCACTTCTTCCTCCATATTTCAAAAGTAACTCAAGGTATTATCATGAAACTTACATATTTATGCATGTTCTACCTAACAGTGATTCTCTTTGGAACTGTGAGGTCAAAGGTCAAAGGCCAGGTTTAGATAATACTTTTTTACCATTTGATACTGAAATTATACTTTTTCTCAATACCTTGAAAAGTACTCAATGCATAAACTTATAAAAGGGTCAAAAGTCAAGTAAAAATCATCAGTTCCCCCAAATACCTGCACTCTGACGTTTTAATCATTCATCCAATTAAACCTTGTTCTAGGAAAGTGAACATTCATCACATTTGTGGCAAACCTGTCATTTTAATATTTTGCCAATTGTGTAAAACTTTTATCACACATTGTTAAGACATTGTACTATAGACCTATTAGGAGAACCATGCATTATGGCGGAGGCATACACCAGTCGCCGTAGCGACATTTCTAGTTCTAATTTTGTTTTTGTTCTTGCTTTCCTTTCACTCCTTGATCACAAGATCATGGAAGAGACCAAGGAAAAAATGGGGCAGTGCAGGAAGGTCTCCCTGGAGGATTCTCACCAGACAGCCATGGCTCTCTTCTCCCTCTATCTGGCTATCAAGGGATTCCAAGCAGCTGGTGATAGAGAGTAAGTAACATACTTCACAGGGGGCCACGGAACATTTGGTTGCCTGACCGACAGAAGGGCCCTAGAGGTAGGTTCCCGACCAACCGTACACTTTTTTGGCCCACTGATCTCTTTGGAAGTTCCTTAGGAATCTGTGATTTTGGCCTGATCAGGGGCGATCGGGGTCAATCTACAATAACTGGCACGGGTTCAACTTCCTACACGATAATTTTTGACATGTCAAAAATTGTCATGTAGGAAGCTGGACCAGTTCCGATCAAGGTAGATCAGTGGGCCAAAATACTGTAGGATTGGTTGGGCGTGATGGAGTTGATATGATTGACAGTGGGAACCCACAAAAAATCCTGAAAAGTGATGGTCACATCATGTGAAAGACCTTTCAAATCTCTATCATATAAACTATCGTGAATAAAAATGTGATTTTTTGATAAAATTTGATGATAGTTCCCAGCTTCTGCCATTCAGGTGACAATGGGGGGGGGGGGGGGGGGGGGGCTGCATCCCGATGCGGGATCAAGGGTAAAAGGTAGGAGTGGAAACCTGACAAAGTCAAGGGCTTTGTTCTGACTTTTTAATCATTTTTATCATTTTCCTTTTTTATGCCTCCGCAACGAAGTGGCCGGAGGCATTATGTTTTCGGGTCGTCCGTCCGTCCGTACGTCCGTACGTCCCGTACGTCCCGTTTTGTTTTTGTCGATATCTCAAGAACCGTGTGGTGGTTTTACATCAAACTTGGTATGAGGGTATATCCTTGGGGGATAATACTTTGTGTGAATTTTAGGGTCACAGGGTCAAAGGTCAAAGGTCACAGGTTATTTTGTGGAAAAAAAAAATTGAAATTTCATGTTTTTCTCCATATCTCGCAAATGGTTCAAGGTATCTTCATGGAACTTAGTATATATGCTTGTACCGACGGGCAGTGATTATCTAGGGAAGTTGGGGGTCATGGGTCAAAGGTCAAGGGGGTCAAAGGTCAAGGTCAACTCCTCAAAATAGCACTACTTTCTTTAAAATGCAATATGCCTGAAGGGTTGTTTTTTTTAAACTTGATGTATGGCATGTATTACCCAATATATATTTTTGGGGAATTGCCAAAAGGTCAAAGGTCAAAAGGTAAAAGGTCAAGTGAAAGTGCTAAATTGCACTTTTTCCTCCATATCTCGAAAGTAACTCAAGGTATCATCATGAAACTTACATATTTATGCATGTTCTACCTTACAGTGATTCTCTATGGAACTGTGAGGTCAAAGGTCAAATGAAAGGTTTAGATAATGCTATTTTCCCATTTGATACTGAAATTATACTTTTTCTCAATACCTTGAAAATTACTCAATGCATAAACTTATAAAAGGGTCAAAAGTCAAGTAAAAATCATCAGTTCCCCAAATACCTGCTCTCTGACATTTTAATCATTCATCCAATTGAACCTAGTTCTAGGAAAGTGAACATTCAGCACATTTGTGTCAAACCTGTCATTTTAATATTTTGCCAATTGTGTGAAACTGTCATCACACATTGTCAAGACATTGTCAAGACATTGTACTATACTATATTAGGAGAACCATGCATTATGGCGGAGGCATATCAGTCGCCGTAGCGATATATCTAGTTTTCTTTTGTTTTGTTTTGAGAAGAGCCAAAAGCGTCGGGGGTAAGCTGCCATGTGTGTCATTTCATTCAATTTCTATTTATGCAATCCTCAGTTGTAAATTGGGTGTTACTTTGGTCTTTTTTGTTACTTGTCATCTTTCATTGTATGTGTTTGTTCCACTCTTCTGTATTATCTGTCACAAAACAAAGCTATGTTGATAGCTAAATCAAGCGAAAAACTGCACAGTGTGTCACTTACGGGCTTTTTTTTTTGTGTGTATTAGATATCAATTCTTTATTTTTGTGTTTGTGTGTGCGCAGATATCGACTAGAACTGAAGACACATGAGTTTCACACGATCTTCAAAAAGATCGTGGATGAGTGGTTTGACCTGGCGAGTAGGAAGGCCAGGGCAAGGATTCAGAAAGCAGTGGAGGTGGATGAGGTAAGGGGTCAGGGTAGAGTGGCCCTATCATGTTGGGGATCTATCACTTGGTCTACTCCCACTTGGCCCAATAGCCATTTAGTCTCAACCCACATGGTCTAATCCTGTTTCGTCTACAACCAGTTCGTCTAATGACCATTTAGTCCAATTGCCACTTTGGCTCATTGCTTGTTCATTTGGTCTACTTTCTGATGGGCTGTGCCTATTTAGTCTAATAACCTACAATTTATGCGACAAAATGGGAAAAAATTGCAATGAGACCATCTGGCCTTTAAACGAATTGATAATTGGCCAAACTGGACTTTAGACCAAGTGAGAATTGGACCAAACGGGAATTAGACAAAATTGATAATAGACTAAATGAGTTTAGCTGTAGTGGTGTTAGACGTACTGGGAAGTAAACCATCTGATAGTAGACCAAGTGGCAATAAACCATCTTGTTTACCAATTTCTGTCAAGTTTGGGGATGGCTGTGACACAAATGCAAAGTTTCATGTTATTCATTATTCACACATTCCCAAGTATGTGTATACTCTGTAACAATGCTATTAAGATGAACAAGAAATTTCCGTATTGGGCAATAGATGTAATTTAATTAAATTCTTTGGTTCAAAGGTTTATTGTCCCCGCCGAACGAGTTCGAGTAGGGGACTATGAAACGGGCTCCGTACGTGTGTGTGTCCGTGTGTCCGTCTGTCCGTGTGTGCGTCCGTGTGTGATCAAAATGTTCAATTTGCTACTTCTCTGTCATTTATGAGCCAATTTTGATTCTGTTTGCTTTATATGATAGCACTACATGGGAGCTTTGAAACTTCTACACAGAATTTCAGTTGTGACCTTTGACCTTGACCTTTGACCTATATTGTACATTTTGCTACAAAATGCTACTCCTTCGCCATTTCTAACCCGATTTCGATTCCGTTTGCTTTATGTGATGGCACTAGGTGAGGGCTTCAAAACTTCTACACAGAATTTTGACCTTTGACTTCTTTGACCTTTGACCTTGATTTTTGACCTATATTGTACATTTTGCTACAAAATGCTACTCCTTCGCCATTTCTAACCCAATTTTGATTCCGTTTGCTTTATGTGATGGCACTAGTTGAGGGCTTCAAAACTTCTACACAGAATTTTGACCTTTGACCTTGATTTTTAACCTGTATTGTACATTTTGCTACAAAATGCTACTCCTTCGCCATTTCTAACCCGATTTCGATTCTGTTTGCTTTATGTGATGGCACTAGGTGAGGGCTTCAAAACTTCTACACAGAATTTTGACCTTTGACTTCTTTGACCTTTGACCTTTGACCTTGATTTTTGACCTATTATGTACATTGGCTACAAAATGCTACTCCTTCGCCATTTCTAACCCGATTTCGATTCCGTTTGCTTTATGTGATGGCACTAGGTCAGGGCTTCAAAACTTCTACACAGAATTTTGACCTTTGACCTTTGACCTTGATTTTTGACCTATATTGTACATTTTGCTACAAAATGCTACTTCCGGCGAGGACATATATTACGCACCACGTAATTTCTACTTTTCCTTGTGTTTCACATGTAAGTATCGGTTGTTGGCAGGAAGGGATAATACCCTGCCAAGTGTCAAGTAGAATGATTTTTCCTTCAGTTTTGATTGGAAGCTTTACAATAAGCTAATGCATAAAAGAAATATCATATTACAGTCTTGTATAAAGTGGGATACTCTTCTGTGTCATGCTTTCGGTAGTTAGCGTAAAGGATATTTTCTTTTCTAGTTCATGTTTCAAGCATGATAATGTGAACATCAAAGATTGACTTCGTGCAAATGAGCCAAGCTTGCTGTAATCAGATCACTTTCCAAACTCTGAGAATAGCTCATTTTTTGATGTCTTAAATGATCTTGTGCACAATTAAAGTTGATATTCTGTGTTTCAGGTGAGGCTGGTTGACAACATGGTGAAGCACAGTTCATCGGCTGTCGATGTCACTACCACTTTTGCTCAGGTGATTATCGTGCTTCAGTGATTGTTGCATCAGGCGTTGCTAGGTGTAATCAGTCCTGGCGCATTGCACTTTGATGCTTTCATGTACTGATGATACGATTTATGCATGAGTGCACTGCAGTTTTATGCAATCACCTATTCAGAAGAAAGTTTGTACTATTTCTTGAAATCCCAACATTTACGTGACTGTCACATGCTCTTCTTTTGGTAGTTTTGTGATTGTGTAGATGTTACCATTAATGTAGCATCATTACCATTCAGCAAATGCATATTCACATGTAAATGTGTTTTCTTGGTGGGTTGCCCTTATGTGTTAGTGTATGCTTGATCTTCTCTTTGATGTATCATGATTTTGAGTGAAAGGGAGCTATTCAAAATGTATGACTTACTGATGGTACATTATCCACAGATTTAAAAGAAGAATTGTAGAAGTCTGTTAGATACATACTTCAGGAGTCGCGTAACATACTGTGCTGGTCTTTCAAGACAAAGTCTATAAAGTGTTTTAATCAATGCTGTCAATCTAATAATCATCCAGTGCTCATGAGCCTCATGTTTAAAAGTAATGACAATAGCTACCACTGTCTATGCATCATAAAGTCCTTTTTTAGGAGGGGGGGGGGGGGGGTAACCCCACCCAATGACAACTGCTGTTTCAGATTTGATTGACTCCTTGCCAATATCCCTATATATTGCATAGATCAAAGAGTTCTGGAGTAAACTGGATTGGCCAGATGCATCTGGGGCATATGTCTTCATCGCCAAGGTGACGGATGTAAGTGCTTCACATTATTGTATGAGAATATTTCTCAGCTCTATATCAGTCTTCTTGTACAAGAAGCATAGGTACAGTCAAAATCATTGTTTTATTTTGATTGGAAGACGGGTTTGTGTATTCAATACTCAAAGTTTCTGTGCTGAATCCACAAACATTTTTTTTTTTTTACAGTTGACTGTATTGGTAGTCCATGATTGTCTTAGAATATTTCAAGGCCTTGTGCATTTTCTTTTTTTATTGTCTGCAGGGCACGATTTAAGACTCTTAAAAGGAATTTGGGTCTGGAAAAGTAGAATTTACATATGTACACATGGTATGGACATAGGAAATGTACATGTTGCATTCATGGGGAGCTGATGAGGGTGGTGTAAAGCAATGTAATGACAATATTTATGAAATGATAAGCATACGATTAATAGTAATGTTTAATAATTAATGTTGGGAGCAGATTACTTTTCGCGGTTTCAGGCTCACAGTGAATCAAAGTAATGCAAACTTTGTGTGAGAGTGATGATTGCCTTTTGTATTTGTGGCAGGACATTCGCCAGCAAGCAGTGGAGTATGCCAACATTGTCCACAAGAAGTTGGCTGACAATCATTTCTATGATGATGAAGGACGGTTTGACATCACTGATCAGGTAGGCATCTCATTGGTGCAAGTTGAACTCATCTTGGAATTATCAATCTGTTGTTTGTGAGTTTGTTTCGTAAGCGTTCTTCAAGACAGATTCACTCATGATTTTTTTTTTTGTAGTTATAGTATCATGTATTGCAATTCAGATGTTTTTGTTTGTATATTTATTTTGTGGGAAGCCTTCATATCTTTATATTTGCAGTTAAGTAACATAAGTCCCATGTGATTTTTTTGCCATCGCTGCATGCTAAGATGATATAGGTGTAAATGTATTTTGTGTATCAAAGAATATATCCACACATCTGTAATTCTCGTTATAGTATATACAATGTACTTGATATAATTTCTTCCTATGAATAGAACCCCAACTTGAGTCATAAATGCCATGTGTTTAGTACCTTAATTGTGAATATTGCGGTATGATATTACTTGTCACATTGTAATGTCATTTCAGTCAGCATGATTTTAACTTGAATTTTGTGTATGCCACATTGACTGTGTTTCTTTGCTATGCAGCTATGCATTGCCATCAACAACATAGAACAGGTGCGCAAGTACCTGTCCAACCTGCCCGCCCAACTGGACTTTGAAAGGGTGGTGGACGGAGTCCTGATAGAGTATGGGTCAGTGGGGTCCGAGCAGTGCAACCAGACGCTCCACACCATGCTGTCCAGTGCCGACGAGGACATGCTGAACGTCGTCGGACGCGTGGTCAAACACGTCGGCCAGAAGATGGCGCCAGACCTGCAGAAGTACACCGAACCCCTTCTCACTGAACCACCAGAAAAATCTCTGGATGATGTGAGTATTGGCAGGGTTCGAGGTGGCCCCGTTGCCTGGGGCCACTAAAAATTGATGTCAGGCCACCAAATTAAAAAAAAACAACAACAAACCTATTATCTTTTCTTTGCTTGATTGGGCAGTGTTTCTTTGCTATGCAGCTATGCATTGCTTAAAACACAGCTTAAATTTCAAAGTGGAGTGTTACATTTATTCACGCATCACACATAAGTAAAAATGCAGCAAAACACACAGTGTATTTGTTTAATCATGAAGCTTATATGCAGTGAGTAGAAGCATTTTATATCTTGAAACTCTGTAATCACATTTAGTCTGTTGAGAAGTGTGCTAGCACTGAAGCAGCCCATCCTGCTGTATTTGGCCATGTGATGAAAAGAAAGACCTAGAAATCTGAAGACTTGTTTTGCAAATAATGAGTCAAATAGGCCAAATATTTATCTTGGAAGATATTGGTAAAAATATGCCATTATGTGCTTCAAATACCAGTTTGCATAAATTTTGTGAAACAACAACAAATGTGTAATTTTTACTTTCTGAACTTTGACTTAAGCAATTCCTCAAATTGTGATTGATTCAATGTGATATCATAATTTTACAAGAACAACAAGGTGGCAAAGTATTTTATTTCTTATTATTACAGGTCATCACCCCTCTGATGGAATACCTGGACAGTAACCTCATCACTCTTCACAGTTGTCTGCTGAAAGCAAATTTCACCAGGTGATTATAATCCTGCTGTTTAACCCATTAAATGCCCAGGCATGTAGCTTCAACTTCAGTGCCATGGCAACCTGGTATACCAGGTTCCAAAAATATAGACAAGAGTGTCTGTATTTGTGGCCTAAATTTATGTTTATTTGTGTCATGCTGACCAAAAAAATGACTGTGATTGAACGAGTGGATTTTCTTCTTTCAGTATATGTTCTCTTTCCGTATCATGTGTGATCCATATTTTGCATCGTTCGACGGCACATGCAGTTGGGCGTAGAAAGGGGATACATGCAATGTTTGACTGCTTTCACACAGGCTGATTACCAACCTGTCCGCTCCCTGTCGAATCTTGTTTAGGGGCATTGAAGGCTCTCAGAGAATTGTGGGAAGAACAGGTCAACAAGCTTTCTTTTTCACCTGCATTCACAAACCCATCCAAGTTTGACCTAGTTTTAGAATAGCAGACCCACTCAGATGTAGCAGTGTGCGACAGTTCGACAGGAAGACTGTGATAACACAATGGGGATTAGGGGATTGGGTAATCCCTATTCTCTGACAGTTATTTTCCCCGATATCTGTGCCAGTCGATGGCGACAGCACCTCAGTGTGCATTCCAGTAGGCGAACAAAGCACAGTATGGATTATAGTGACAGTGTTGAAGCAAAACATTACAACGTGTTTTGTATAGTTTATCATTTTTACAGAGATTGGCCCAAAACAAAGGCACAAAAATAGACATGCATGGAACTTACATGTTAAATACCTCAGTGTTTTTTTGTGTGTGTTTTTTTTTTGTCTTTTAACAAGTGACAAAACATACCTTTTTTTAAAAAGATTTATTGTGTAAGAACTCTTTGATGAAATGCATTTAAGGGAAAATATGATCCTTGGCTCTACTTTATTTTCCCTAAACTTGTTATAGCACACACAGTTATTCTTCAATGAAAGTAAAGAAATATGTTTGTGTACTCATATGTCTATCTCTGATCTACCTACTTTATCTGTTTATCTGTCTATTCATATGTGTGTCCAACTAAATCTCTCTATATGTACATGTATATTTGCATATGAATGTATGTTTGTGTGTGTATATATGAAGGGTTTGTTTGCAAAAACCGATGTCCATTTTTGAAGATTTTTAAGTACGATCTCTGTCATAAAGTACAAAATAACACCTTTTAAATGATATGTTGGTCACTGCATATAAAGGTATATTTTTGAAGTTATGGTCACAAGAAGCAACAATTTTGTTATTATTCTCTTTATTTTTCTTGACCTTTAATCGCAAATATCTCCATTTGGCAAATATGGACTTATTGGTTTTTGCAAACAAACTCTTCATATGTATAATTATGTTTATACATTTATTTGGAAATATATGTGCATATGATTTATTCATCTTTTTTTCTATCCATGGAGCACAATATGATAATTTGTTAGGATTATTACATTACATTACATTACATTACATTACATTACATTACAAGGAAATATTCCCTCTGTGCTTTGTGACCATGATAAAAAATATGACAGTCAGATGTGATGTATACTGACTGGCCATTAACCTGTAGAGGACGAGTCCTGAGTACACTTGGACAAGTGCCTATGGGAAATGTGTGTTGTAGCAAAATCAGTCTATCCTGAAAGGGTTAAGGATGATTGCTTTGTTCACTCCAAGTGAGCTCACAACGGGAAGATTTTAGGCATCCTGTACCAAACAGGTGCCAATTCAAAAGCTCTGTGAAATGTTTACTGGTGTTCATGTGAAGGCCCTTTGTAGTGACCCTTTCCACTCATTTGCTGTCTAATGCAGAATACTGGAAGAGCTGTGGCTCGTGGTCCTACGCCTCTTAAAGGAGATGGTCAGCTCTGGACTAAAAGTGAGGACGAAATCATTGTCTCTTTGACTAGCTTTATCATTCACTATTCAGTTCCATAAAGTAAGCATATAAACATGCATGTGCGATACTCATAGAGGTAACATTTCTTCTGCCCAATTTTTTTTATATTTCTAAACATTAATGATAGAAATTTGTGACATGTACTAAATTGACTCCTGCCAAGTGGCTTTCCAGTTTGTGATAAATGAAAATTCACATCCAGAAGTTTTTTGTTCAGTTTGTTATCTTTCTCTTATTTTGTAACTTTCATAGCTGAGATTACTTCCTGAGCATTAAGATATAATTGCATTCATTTGTAAATTTAACATTGTTGCATCACAAAAAAATTTGACCACCAGGTATTTTTCATAATGCAGCTTATGTTGTAAATTCACTAAATGTGATTGCTTTTCCATTTCAATATATCTGCTTGATGTTTCAGAGTGTGTAGTAAGCAAAGATACATGATACATAAAGATACATAACATTCGTTGTCATCAAAGGTCTTGTCAACAGCTGTTTTAGGTAATTGTCTCAATGAATATGGTGCGTTTGTGCAAAAATTGACTGTGTCGACAGTATATTTGTGTCAGCAATGCTAAAATTTGTTTTGGCAAATAGAGTGTAACAAGGGAAATTCTCTCATTCACTCGATTCTATCAGACTCTCAATCAACACTCAGAAGTGGGACAACGGATGCACGATGCATTTGAGGTAAGTGGATTTCTGTGCCAATGTATATATAAACAAAAAAAAAAGGAATGAGAATGCAAGCTTTAGACAGTTTGTAAAAATGCTCCAACTTTAAATGATGGACCAGGAAACTTTTTCCAAAAAATTTTGAATAAGGAATTATAGCAAAATATGTAGTTTATGAATGGAAACAGATGTCTGTCATAATCCCAGCTTAAAATGAATTAATAGGCCCTTGTCCATTTGTAAGCAGGCTTAAGTACACACATTACAAAGTGTTTCTATGATAAAGGTATCTAGGATGAATGAGCACGGAAGGAAATACACGTAACTGCTCCTGTGAGTTGCATGAGGACATGGGATATTGATGCAGGTGCATATTGACTGACAACATACATTGTATCTGTAAACAATGTCAATAGCATTTTGAATAAGTAGGATTCCAACTGAGTTAAAGGGGATGGCTAGTAACTGATCAGGGAGAATCAGTGGGAATGCTGGAGGATGATTGTTCCAATCCTTGTGGGATTCATTTAAGAGTACATTATATATCTATTGTTGTGTGAAAATTATTTGCTTCAGAATGGTCTCATATTCAAGTAATGTGCAGTTTAATATTTCCAGGTTAGCGTGCCTGGTCAGTGACGGGGCATTAATCTGCACATTACTTGAATATGAAACCGTTCTGAAGCAAATAATTTTCACACAACAGTAGATATATAATGTACTCGTAAATGAATCCCACAAGGATTGGAACAATCATCCCTCAGCATTCCCACTGATTCCCACTGATCGGTTACTAGCCATCCCCTTTAAAGTAGCATGCTACTCATATTCACCGTTTTGGGGGATTTTTTAATCCCCTCTTTGTTCTTTTGGTCCTTGGCACTTTCCTTGATTCAGGCTGTCAGCAATTTTTTCCATGCCGAAGGCAAGGGTCTGTCCATGAAAGTCATTGAGTGTCCAGCATTCGTAGAGACCATGGGGAAACTCAGCAAGTTTGGTGCCACCACAAAGCGGCTGATCGAAGACTACCTCGTGGCTAGGATCAATGCGCAGGTGAGATTTCATGATCAGCTCGGAGGACTGTGGGTGAGACGGGAAGAAAGACCTAGAACTTCCAATCTATACCTCAGATTTCATGTTCACTTCAGAGGACTGTGGGTGGGGTGGGGAAGCAAAACTACAACGTCTTATACCTAGACCTCTGATTTCATGATCAGTGAAGATAACTTTGGCTGGGGTGGGAAAAGAGACCCAGAACCTCTGATCTAGACCTCAGATTTTATGATCACTTCAGAGGACTGTGGGTGGAGAGGGAAAAAATACAACCTACATGTATTACCTAGACCTCAGATTTCATGATCAGCTCAAGAGAACTGTGGATGCAGTGGGGAAAAGACCTAGAACTTCTGATCTAGATCTAGATACATGGTCAGCTTATGAGGACTGTGGATAGGATGGGAAAAATACCTATGGGGTAGATCTCTTATCTTGACCTCTCAGACTACTGTGTTTTGGGGTTTTTGTTATTTTGTTTGTTTGTTTGTTTCTGTATCATAAGAGGCTGTGAGTGATTGTGAGTGTATTACCAGTGCAGGGTTATAGTCACAAAGGTATATTACTGTAATTTACTTTTGCATTAATATTCACAGACATGTGTAAGAGTTAAATAATAAATCAGTTTGTCAGTAATGTACTGGATCAAACATGGTCAATTGTGTGAAAGACAGGGGTGGAAATTCACCAAGGTGATAGTGTCAAAGTAAACTGAAGTGGTTATATGTTAAATTCAGACACAAGCTCTTAGCTTTTGGCTTTTAGCAAATGAGAACAGAACAATTCATGCATCACATAATTATTGATGAACCGCCCCAAGGGAATGACTCCATCAGATTAGCCAACAACAAACTATGATATACAATGTACATGGGTAGTGGAATCAACAAACATAACTGCAAAGTTGGCCCTTGAAGAACTCTTTTTTTAGAGACATTTCTACAACAAATGCAACCTACAGTAATTGTGCAGTCACCAAGTTGGCAGTAGGGAGACAAGTTATCAGCTGTGAATGTTTTGGATGTTGACATAGTAACTGCTCAAATCGTCAATCTCTTTTAAATGTTAAGTGATATCCGATCTGTAGTAAAAGTAAGGATGGCTTTAGGATGTCAACTTCCAAGAACTGCTTTTATTGCCTGCCCCTTTTCAGTGTGAAGTGATGTCCAATCTGTAGTAAAAGTAAGGATGGCCTTTCCTTGGACTGATGATTTTACACCTCTCAATCTTGACACCTCAGAGAGCAGCCAACAAGACAAACGAAGCTCCGTTTGGCACCCTGACCGTGAAGTGCAATTACAAACAAAGCCAGAACAAGCTGAGGGTTCGTGTCATGAATGCCAGCGAGATCCGACCCCTCGATGACAATGGTGAGACTGCTGCACTGATAATGAAAAGTGGAAAAAAAAAATTTGGTGTGGAAATTTTGTTGCATTTCATGCAACCAGAAACTAGCATGAAAATGAAAGTGTACAAATATTCTTGCTTACCATATGTTCCAGTAATAAATGTCTTGACTCCGCAGTATCAAATACATGCAAAACTCATCTTACCCGTCTGAGCGCGAAAAATTACTCTCATGAAAATATTATCCACTTTTACAGTAGGTGGACAATAGAGAAAAATGTAAAAATGTGAACAACTCAATATTTCTGTGAAAATTCAAGTATTCATTGTGGTTGAATTGTGGTGGAGCTTACTAAGAAAATTATATTATTATATTTTGTTTTTTGTGCAGTTTGATTTTTTTTTTTCTGTGATAATGTAATAATCTAGGCATTGACCCAAGTGTGTAGTATGTGTGATTTGATATGACAGTGGCTGTGTTCTGATTGTGAATTGGATATTGTGTAGTTGTCACAGCTTCTAAGTTGTGCTAGTATTAAAAATATTTAACTACACTTAATTTGCTTTCATATGGGTTAGCATGAAACTGACAAGGTAGCATCTAACCTGATGAAAAAAAACTTTCATATGTGGAGGATAAGTGCAAATATTTCATCAGTCAACAGTCAGCCATAGCGTAAAGCTTGAAGGCAAATATTTTGTGCTTTGCCTTTGCCTTTTTGCTTGAATTGTTGGTGAAACATTCCTTGTCTGGTGTTTTTCATGATTGGTTATTAACCATCTATTGTACACAAAACAGCACAACATACTGTTGAGATAGATATTTACAAACACTACCTCATACTGCAGTGCCAAGAATCCAGAAAAAAAAAATGGGGAGGAAGGGAGTAACCCCAAGATAGAAGGAAGAAGAGAGAATACATGGGGCATAACTCCTGCACTGTAACAACATCTCCATTGTATTCTTGTCTTCCATAGGATTGAGTGATCCGTACGTCATAGTTTACGTCCAGCCCCATCATGCCTTTCCGGAAGTTCGCTTCAAAAAGACACAGGTTGTCAAGAAGACTCTTCACCCGCTATTTGACGAGAGCTTTGAATTGTGAGTAAAGGCAACTGTATGATGTGCAAGTACAGTAAGAGCTGTAATTTTTGAAAAGATTTAATTTTCATGAATTTCATTAATCACTTCGGGGCCGCGAAGCTGGCAACTCGCAAGAACATTGCCACTTGATCTTAATCACATAAAGTGGCGGAGTAAAAAGACAGGCATTAGTGCACTTACGATATCCATGGTGTCAAATCGCGAAAACAATATCTCGCTAGAATGTCTGTGATCTCATTCATGAAAATATCTGTACGCGAAAAAACAGCTTTTACAGTACTTGATGGCATGGAAGCAGGAGATGTTGTCTCTCTTTCTCATATTTTTGTATGTATGTATGTATGTATGTATGTACAAGTCAATATGTATGTGTGTTTGTATTTCTGTTTGTTTACATTCATAATGTTGGTATACAATTATATCTGTGTGTATGTACGTACATGTACATGTTCAACTTACATGTGTATATGTATGTCCATATGTACATTTGTTATATTTGTTTGTACAATGTATGTACATATACAATGTATTTGTGTGTCTATACCTCTATGTATTTACATAATTATGTATGTTTATGTGGTAAATATGTACGTGTGTATGTCAATGAGTGAATGAAAAGTGTACCCACCATTAGCTACATTATAATCTGATTCTTTGCTACCTCGTAATTGAGACTTCCTAAGAATTTAGCAAGTGACTAAATTTGTGACTCTGAAGTACAGTGATGAACAGAGGAATGTATGTGTGCACGTTGTATTTGAGTTTAAGGACCAGAGTTAGTATACTCGTGTGTTGTTAAATTCATGAACGTCACCCCGCTTGTGAAATTCACTGAGATAAAAACCCAGCGATGTATATGGCGTATCCATACATTACAGCGATTTGCAATTGTCTCATCATTCTGTGTGCATGATTTTAAATACAGTGCACTCCCGTTATAACGAACACGGTTATAACGAAATTCCGGTTATAACGAAGTAAAAATTCGGGCCGTAACGTTAAGCACTTGATGTATTTTTATTGTTTATTTGTTCGGTTATAGCGAAATTTCGATACAACGAAAGAAAACTGCCGGTCCCGAGGACTTCGTTATAACGGGAGTCCACTGTAGTCATTAGGAAGAGGAGACATTCCCTTGACTACTTTGTAGAGAGAAGTCGCTGAAAGTGTGTCATGACTCTGTTCCCCTGATTCCCCACCCCCACAGCATCATTCCACAGAGACAGATGCAGGCGTATGGCGCCACCATCCACTTTGTGCTGATGGACTACGACATCCTGATCAACGACTTCGGCGGGGAAGCCTTCATCGACATCAACGATGTCCCCGGGGTCCATGGGACGCTGGATAAGACGTTGGCGGAGGAGAAGCCTGTCCCCCTCAATCTTCTTCCAGCTGTCCAGAAAGGTGAGATGATCCCCACCGTAGTCATGGCTATGCAGGCTGTCCCAAACTTTCCTATTCATAAAAGGAAATATCAAATATAAATGGCTTGTAGACTAAAAACAAAAGCCTTTGCCAAATAAATGGTTGACTTGAATTAATGACTTGACTTAAAGGGACTGTACAGTACTGGTTGAGGTGGGGATTTATGTTTTGAACATTCCTAAGTGAGATAATGAGAAACCTGTTATGAAATATGAAAGAGCATGTAATTCTAAGAAGGATTCAACATTTATTTGATGAAAATTGGTTTTCAAATGGCTGAGATATCAAAAAAATTGTAATAATAAAAGGCGACAGGCCACGCCTTTTATTATGATCTCTTTGTTTCACCTCGTTTTTGGATATCTCAGCCATTTCAAAACCGATTTTCATTAAATAAACTTTTGATACCCCTTAGAATTGCATGCTCTTTGACATCTCATAGAGTGGTTTCTGAATATCTCGCAAAGCGTCAAAAGCTAAATCCTCACCTCGACCAGAACTGTACACACCCTTTAATTGCACAGGACGTGGTGTCCCCTTGCACTCCTTCGGGTAACCCTCCTCCATATGCCTCTATCCCTGGCCAGTTCCTCAGCATCCTTTATTCTACTTCTAATCTGGTCACTCCAGCGCAATGGGGGGGCGTCCAGGTGGTCTGGGGGTGTCAAAGTTGTTCCTGTATGCCCTCAGGGGCAATCGGTTCTCTGATATTCGAATAACATGGCCGAACCATACGTGGTTAAAGGATAATAAAGCACGAATGTATATCTGGGTTGGTGCTGGGTTGGTGCCGTCATCGCTGGATGAGAAGACTACAACATTTTGTTGCGTCACATGTGGGCAATGGTATGAAGAAAATAAAAAGAAAATCTAACATATCTTCACTTTTCTAGCAGAATGAAAGAGCACTTCACTTACTATTGGGGAATGATATTACCCTTTACTTTAATGTCAGTAATGTGCTATTAAGTGGCTCATATGCAAATAGAAAAAAAAGTGAAATGTTCTGGAAATAAAATCATTTTTCATTTTTCAGGTATTGATTGCTAATTTTTCCAATTCAGTAGTGACCTGGATTGAAATGGCTCAAATATATGTTGTTAGAGGAGAACTCCGAATGATTTTCAGATTTGTAAATTTGAACAACTATAAATTAGTTATATTGAGTACAGAGTTTCAGGATTTATGATGATTGGGATAAAGAATATTTTCAAAATGTATAACAAATTGCTATGAACAAGGATGATGACATGGCAGCCCCACCATAAGAATGCAAGAGTCGGGGCTCAGGGAAGCAGAACAGAAGAAGAAGGCATGTAGATTATACGCAGGTGAACTTGCAAGCAAGCAGTATTGTAATGGAATTACACTGCTACATTTCTGAAATATGTGAGCCTCCTATGTCATCACCATCATCTAGTGTACTGTAAAAGTGGAAATTTTCGCAGTGTTGAAATTTTTGCGCATTTCGCGCAACCAGAAACTAGCGCGAAAATGAAAGCATACAAATATTTTTGCTTGCCATGTGTTCCAGTAGTTGATTAAAAACATGTGAAACTCTTCTTACCTGGCCGAGCGCAAAAAATTAGTCGCGCGAAAATATCCACTCCACAGTAATTTGTTTCAGGTTCTTCAAAGTATTGTTTCTCTGCTCAAGGACCACAACAACTTCCACAAATCTGCACATAGAGCTTTCGATTTTATGTACTACATGATATGAAATTATGAAAATCATCTGGAATGCCCATTTACTTAGCTGTATGTTGTTCAAAATGAAGTTGTGCTCACTTTCATCGTTTATACCCTGTCTGCTTTGTTCCCACAGGAGACGAGGCATGGACCTACGTGCAAACCCTGAAGGAGAGGACGTCCGACAAACAAGCCACGGAATTCCTCAAGCTCCACAGGATCAAGTAGCGCAGCCTCCATGATGGTCGCACCTCTCGAGGTGTACCCACCTCAGCCTCTCATTCTGCAGGAGTGTTAGGACTGAATTCAGCCCGACTCGTGGGAATCTTTGTGGAAGATTTCATCACCCTATTACTATAGTCCCATACTCTGTGATGGTCACACCTTTTAAAATGTGCCCACCTCAACCTTTCATTCTTCAGGAGTTTTAGAAGTGGATACAGCTTGACTCTTGGGGATCTTTGTTGAAGATTTCGACACTCTATTGCTAACACTCGTCCTGTGATGTCTTGTCGTGATACCAGCACGTCCGATAGAAAATCCACTGGGTATAGATAAAGGAACAAAAAGGAACTCCAACTGCAAATGCACTCACATCTTTATGATCACCATGGTACTTGCACTGCTCTGATATGACGTCCAATATCAGGTCACAAAGATTGATTTTGAATTCAGACAGTGTACATGTATGCAGTTTTGTGGAGTATTTATGATTTAGCCAGGCTATTGGTTGTTATTTCAGGGGTTCAAGATTTTCGTGCCCTTGCCAATGCTAAGGCTGTGCCATGGTGAAAGGAACTTATCACCTAAAGGCGAAAGAGAAAAATTGGTCAAGACATGAATGTGATCTGCCTTGATAGTCACCAGAGTGAGTGCCTTGCTCTTCTTTCTCGTCCAGTGTCAGGTCGCAAATGGCAAGTTTGGATTTTTGACAGTGCACATGGGTGCAATTTGTTAGCATAAATTTAGTTCTTGCTTAGTTTAGGGTGCTGATGGTGAATGTGACAAAGTTTGTCTGGTTGGTGATTTCATTGTTCTTTCAGTATAAGTGAAGTGGATCTTTCAAGAAAATCTGATCATCAAGTGTACTTAGGGTAGATTCATTGGCCTTACTCTTTTGCATATGAAATATGTAAATAGTATCAGGTTTATTTATTAGATTAGTCCTGCTAGCGAGCCAAATATGCATCATATGTGTATATATGTTTGTATATGTATGTACATATCTGTATTGAAGACGCTCAAGTAGAATCCAAAGGACATACTGTGTATCAGAAGGCTTCCTAGAGCCAGGTGTAAAGCATTTTGAGAAAATGTGGCCTGTAGGCTAGAGAGATTGTCTGTAAACTTACCTTGTTTCTTTGCATACCCAACAGCTTTTGTGATGAAAATAGTGTGGCATAACTGTATGCCTCTATGACATGAAAACAGAGTTCATCGATAGAATAACTATAAAACAAGGAATGTTTGCATGCATTCTAATTTCACTTCACAAAAGCAAAGATGCATAAAATAAAAATTCACATGAAAGTTCTTGTCTACACTATATGCATTCAATGCCAGTGGCAAATCGTGAAAATTTCATGCCACAAAAATGGCCATCAGCTCCGATTAGTGAAAATTTCATGCCGCAAATATATCTTGTTTTACAGTAATTAAAATAAAAAGTGTGTTGGAACAAAGACATAGCAATGTCTTCAAAATTTCTATAGAGCTTATTTGTATGTGTGATCTGTTTTTGTTGTTCTGTTTAGTTATAGTGAGCCCTTGCCATTACAGTATATAGAAGGTATTTCTTGTGATTATAATCAATGGTATGTCATTAATGCCAATGTGCCTGTTAAAAGTTAATGAGTATAACTTTGCCAGAAATGCACAGAAAGCCTTAAATTACAATTTGTTTTTAATACAGTACTATACCAATAATTCTTTGTAGGATACAGTTGAAATACCTGATTGAAAGATGTATTAAAGAGTTTAATGCTGATAAAAGTTTCTATGAAAATGGAGATTCTAGAATGAATTTATTAGTTGTTTTTGTAAATTAAAAAAAAAAAATTGATGCATTTATAAAGAAAATGAAGGAGAATTATGCATGTAGGTAGTGCTGACATTTATGGCGGGCTCTGTGCGATGTCAACAAATTTGTTTGGATGTACAACTCCTTAGAATGATTATTATGGAGTTTGAACTCCTTGAAATGTTATGTGACTTCATTATGCAACAACAGAGAACACTGTTTACTCCAGTACCCCTTCTCAAAGAGAGAGAAAGATGATATATACACACATAGGGAGAGAGACCGAGAGAGATAGAGAGAGAGGGAGAGAGAAGGTATTGTAGATGAAAGGAAGGAAGAGGAAGAAGAAGGGAGATTGGGAGAAACAGTGAAAGTAAATAGAAGAAGAGGGAAAAAAAGAGAGAAAAATAGACAAGGAGATGAAAAGGCAGAAAGAGAACATTGCATCTAGTCTTATGTTTCCTGTAAAGTTTTGCAGATCACAATATGGAAACTACTATTCAGGCATTAGCAGTAATTACTACCTGATGCTGAATACCAAAGCAGAATTGGTTGATGTATATGTGTTTGTGTGAGTCATATTGGTATGACTCTCTTTAATTTGGCCAGACTAGATTAGCATTGCTTGATATCTCAGATAAAGCAGCAATATTGGTGTTAATACCACAAACATGAATGTTATAGAGCCTGCTGAATTGGTACCTACTGTGTTAGACTAAAATTGCATTTATTTACTTTTAATGTGTTGATATGCAATGAAGCGTAATTTTGTTGTTGCTGTTGTTGCCCCAAAAGCTTTAGTGTTTGCATTACATGAGATGTCACACAGTGCTCAAGGTTATGCTAGTTTTGATAAAGAAGCATATTATCAACTATGCTGAACAAGCTCTACCTAAAATAGTGCAGAGTAGTCTCAAACTGCCTGGTATGTTGAGTTTTCCCTGCCAGAACACATCTTGCATGTTTACAACATGTTGCATGTTTACAAATGTACAGAAATCCTGAAGCCCTGTATGTTGCTTAATTCAGCAGTGTAGTTCATGAACTGTTGTGCAGCAGGCAGGCATCATATATCTCAAAAAGTACATGTCGCCAGTTGTAACAGTGGATGAATTTATGAGAAAAATATCAGTAGGAACACTTGTGATTGGATTATCATGATGTACAGGGATTAATGCTCCTACCTAGAAGGTGAATGCTATCTACTACTGTAAAACGAGGAATGTTTGCGTGCATTTTAATTTTGCGAATTCTGTGAGAGCCAAGATTCACGAAATTAAAATGCACGCCAAAGTTCTCCTTTACACTATATGCACTGAATGTTGGAGGCAACTCACAAAAATTTCATGCTGTGAAAAAGGCCGTTGATTTCATGCCGCGAAATTATTGTGTTTTACAGTATAGTATCCTTGCCTATCAGCCTTATGAGTACAGTATTTATATCATACCCCCTTTACAGGGTAGTATTGACCCCCTCAAAAAACAAACAAACAAACAGAACAAAACAAAACAAAGAAAGACAAAGAAAAAAAAGAGCTAAATGGGGAGAAACATTCCATTAGATTAACTGCCATCAACATACGATTGTATTACCATCATTATATATCATCATTATATTATCATTATCATTGTTACAAAGATACTGGACCAGTCACCATGCTTGTAGCAGTTTTATATTTAAAATGTCTACATTATCATAATGGATTTTCTCTTTTCTCCTGTAATCCTCCTGATAAATTCTGCATAGAGGTTCTAAGTGCACATGTCAGGTTACCAGTTTCATAACGATTTCATCAGAGATAAACAAGGCATAGATTTTTTTTTTTTAATGCAACATCAATTAAAGAGTACTGTAAAAGTGGAGATTTTCATTTACTTTGCATGGCATGAAACTAGTGCAAAAATAGAATCATGCAGAGTTTTTGCATGTTATATGTAATATTCTTTGATAGTTTGATTCTGCAAAATCATAAACACAAAATCTATCTTTCTTGTGAGAAAATTTCTGCTTTTAACCCGTTCTATTTCAGAAATAGACTTTCTACATTAGTCTAAAAAATTTGACTGATTTTGCTAAAAATAGGTGCTCAAAAAATGGGAAAATCAGTCTACAAATGATCGAAATTTTAAATCTTAATCTGAAATTGTGGTGCAAGGTTCGGCATAAACAAAATGGAATTAATAAATCTATCCTTCATTTCTTTCAGAATTGCATCAGTCATAGCTGGATATGTCAATGTTGGTCTTCTGCCAAACCTGCTGAGCTGTCAAGGTTCGGCTTTTGACGAACCTGCCAAGCTGTACAGGTTCGGCTCTAGACGAACCTGCCAAGCTGCCAAGGTTCGGCTTTTGACGAACCTGCCGAGCTGCCAGGGTTCGGCTTTTGACGAACCTGCCGAGCTGCCCAGGTTCGGCTTTTGACAAACCTGCCGAGCTGCCAAGGTTCGGCTTTTGACGAACCTGCCGAGCTGGCAAGGTTCGGCTTTTGACGAACCTGCCGAGCTGGCAAGGTTCGGCTTTTGACGAACCTGCCAATCTGTACAGGTTCGGCTTTTGACGAACCTGCCGAGCTCCCAAGGTTCGGCTTTTGACGAACCTGCCGAGCTTCCAGGGTTCGGCTTTTGACGAACCTGCCGAGCTGCCAAGGTTCTGCTTTTGACGAACCTGCCAATCTGTACAGGTTCGGCTTTTGACAAACCTGCCGAGCTCCCAAGGTTCGGCTTTTGACGAACCTGCCGAGCTGCCAGGGTTCGGCTTTTGACGAACCTGCCGAGCTGCCAAGGTTCGGCTTTTGACGAACCTGCCGAGCAGCCAAGGTTCGGCTTTTGACGAACCTGCCGAGCTGCCAGGGTTCGGCTTTTGACGAACCTGCCGAGCTGCCAGGGTTCGGCTTTTGACGAACCTGCCGAGCTGCCCAGGTTTGGCTTTTGACGAACCTGCCGAGCTGCCAGGGTTCGGCTTTTGACGAACCTGCCGAGCTGCCAAGGTTCGGCTTTTGACGAACCTGCCGAGCTGCCAAGGTTCGGCTTTTGACGAACCTGCCGATCTGTACAGGTTCGGCTTTTGACAAACCTGCCGAGCTGCCAGGGTTCGGCTTTTGACGAACCTGCCAATTTGTACAGGTTTGGCTTTTGACGAACCTGCCGAGCTGCCAAGGTTCGGCTTTTGACGAACCTGCCGATCTGTACAGGTTCGGCTTTTGACAAACCTGCCGAGCTGCCAGGGTTCGGCTTTTGACGAACCTGCCAATTTGTACAGGTTTGGCTTTTGACGAACCTGCCGAGCTGGCAAGGTTCGGCTTTTGACAAACCTGCAGAGCTGCCAGGGTCCGTCTTTTGACGAACCTGCCGAGCTGCCAAGGTTCGGCTTTTGACGAACCTGCCGAGCTGGCAAGGTTTCTCTTTTGACGAACCTGCCGAGCTGCCATGGTTCGGCTTTTGATGCACCTGCCGAGCTGCCAAGGTTCGGCTTTTGACGAACCTGCCGAGCTGCACAGGTTCGGCTTTTGACAAACCTGCCGAGCTGCCATGGTTCGGCTTTTGACGAACCTGCCAGCGGCTGCACAGGTTCGGCTTTTGACGAACCTGCCGAGTTGCACAGCTTTTGACGAACCTGCCGAGCTGCCAGGGTTAGGCTTTTGATGAACCTGCCGGGCTGGCAAGGTTTGGCTTTTGATGAACCTGCCGGGCTGGCAAGGTTTGGCTTTTGACAAACCTGCCGAATTGTATAAAAGACTACTCAATTCAGCAAGAAATAGGCCAACTACATGCTCTATATTTCGATGTCTTTCAGAAATGGTCTTAATTAATTGCTGAAAAAAAAATGTTATTGATGGAGACATAAGGGCTCATGATATTGTCTTTCACACACAGACACAGTCTACATGGCTGTATTAAGCATGCAGTGTAACTGAAGCTTCTAATATGTGGAGCAACATACACTAAATAAATAGACTTTTCAAATTTACCGTGTCAAGCGATAGGCACACTTCAATTGATTTCCAGTACAAAAAGAGTACTGAGAAAATTGAATCCATGATTGTTAAGAAAAGAAGAGTCTTGAACTGTATTTTTTTTTTAGTTTGTTTAAAGTGGCCTCAGAAAGTGGTGAAGTTATTCTCTGTGGATAACATTACTCAACACTGAAATAGAAAAAGGTACTCAAAAGTTTTTAACCAAGTTAGGATAATTAACTCTTGCTTGCAGGTCCATATGCAGTATGCATGGTCAAAAATTAACTGTGGCCCATTAGCCTGGTTTTAGGTTGATTAATTGTGGACCATCAATTTAAAAGAAAAAAGTTATCTGTTGTCCCCAAAGCAAGCAACTATCATAGAAAATAGATTGTTTTGTTGGTCTTATTTTGGGCCAGTACTCATTTCCTTTTTTGGCCTCCAAAATTTCAGGCTAAACCATCTTAGACACCTGTTACACACAAAAACACACACACACAAACAAAAACACAAACAACAACAAAGAACACACAAAACAATGCGATATTAATTTTGGGCTGCCCCCCCCCCCCAAAAAAAAAAAAAAACAACAACAACAACAACAACAAACAAAAACAAAAACAAAACAAAACAAATATTATTGAATACATACATCTAGTTCAAATGTATTTAGAGCACCATTTCAACCCCCCCCCCCCCCAAAAAAAAAGGGGGGGGGGGGCAGAAGAAATATACAAAAGGATACTTCTCTCCCTGGTACAGCTTGGCAGGCCAGTAAAATGTATTTATACACATATGAAAATATGGGGCTGAGTGCAGTAATTTAGGCAAGCCTTGAGCTGATGTGATTCTACTTACAGAGTATCTAGCTTCCAAAACATATTATGTGACAAACAGTTTATTTACAAGCCAAGGAAATTTGAATCCCACACTGTTAACTTAAGTCTGTTAGCACTTTTTGTCCATACTTCATGTATAGCTTCCATGATCATTTGACACAAATGATGTCCACATCACATTGAGCCATTTCTACTAATGTTCCTGAGGAGCAGTGGTACTGCTGCTGCTAGCTGTAAGCACATTCATCTATGGCAATAGCAGAAGCATTCTCATCCAGTGCACACAGGAGTACATTACTAATTGTAATTGTATGTATCCATATGCCTATTTATGTTGAATTTCACGGAGATGAATGCCATTCTGAATCCTGCAGAGTGCTGTCGAAGTCTTAGTGCTGTTGTTACTTCTGTCTGGTGACATGACCCTATAAGGAAGAATATTAACAAAAATATGCGATTTAAAAACTTAAACACAAACTCTTGGGACAGTATAACACACAGATAGTAAGGTGTTTCCTGTTTAGCTGCAGCACAGAGGTGTTTGTTTTCTTAAGCTTTGTTTGACTTTTCAAATCTCCTGTTTGGTGACCACACATGTACTTCTTAAACTGCCTACATTGTCCACACCTCTTCAGAGGGCCAAGTTTATGCAGAATTAGGATTAAATGCCTCTTGACTATTATATGGGGAGTATACTTGCTGTGATTGCATAGGAAGCACACCAGTAGTGTGCACTGTCTGACCTCACACTGGATTGTAAAAGGCTCATTATTACAGTCATGTAGTATAGCACTTATTTCATCCGATTGTATTGTCGATAGGGTACTTGAGCTAGCGATGGTAGTATAAAATGCCAAGTATATTTTCAAATTATTGAGGATGAACCATTCCTGTCATCCCTAGCATGTACATTGTATGAACTATTCAGACAAATTTTCATAATAAATCTGTACTCTCATTTTCGAGGATGTAAAGATAGATTTTCACATACTTCAACACCTTTATCTTTCTCCTCTCTTGAGTTATCTTCTTTGTTGCTCATATGAGGCCTCTTCAAATTTTACCTTCTTCCTGGAATCTTTATCAATGTACATTGTACTCGGTCATGTATCATTTTCTATCTCTAAACTGCAGAGTGATTACTACATGATGATCAGGGCCTATCTGTAAACGTTACCCTTCAAAGTACATTTAAAGACCTGTCAAGTCTTCTACTACATTTTTTTTTTCTTTAAATGTTGTGTAAGTTTCAATGTACGTGCAACTGTATATATATCTTTTTACTTTATACTGTATAACAATGAATTGGGATATTTCATTTTCACACACCAGTCCATTGCTCTTTCTTATTGCCTTATTGAATTTAACATTGTTACATTTTGGAAGAAACAATACACATATTTTTCAGTATCAATATTGTCATAGTCTGCCTAAATTTTGCTCGACAACAATTTTGGTTCCTTTGATCTCAACAGAATAGAATTGCATCACATTTTTTGAATGGGAGGCAGGAAGTGCACATACATAAAGGTTTGCATATGACAAAGGGATGTCAAATGAGCTGACTGATTATTATTCCTTCCAAAATTGAACAGTATTATAATATTTTGAAATTGCTTTGTGTTTATTGCCAGATATTATAACCATGACAGTAATTGGTTATCTGTTGTTAAAAGGAATCTATTTGTGATGTAGGCAATCAGCCATCGTATAGAGACAGGGATTAAATGCATTTCCTTTCAACATAGACTTATTTTTTAAAATAGTTAAAAGTACTTGCTGAATGTGATTACTCCTAAAAACTACAAAGAATGTGTTCTGTATGAGTGCAAGACCTCTTTTAAGACCAGTATGCATCATGCGGAATAGCAGTAATTACTTTACTAATGCCTACTTTTTGCTTTGATACAAATGAAAAACTTACCTTTAACACCTAGGAAAGTACTTTCAGCAGGATATTGATGGTAAGATTTGAATCATAGCTGTGTTGTCCAATATCTAAAAGTCAAATTCTTTTGTTGTTCATGAAGGATAACACCAGTCACATGTGTCTTGAGGAGTTCTGTATCATTGATACCCTGTAAAAAAAAAAGAAGACACATAGAAGGGAAAATATTCATTTCGTATTTCATGCAAGAAACATTTTCTCAATTTGTGAACTAATTCTTGATATACCATGTATATGTCAGCAAATTTGGTTAACTAATTATTATAATAAAGTTGTTTGACACTTTTAACAATCATGCATGTCATGAATATCAAGAAATGAACTTGGTTTCAAAAGTTTGTATGAAGCAAAAGTCTATAGAGTTTGTTGACAAGGCTGGTGACAGACTTTCTCAAAATGCTTCTTGTAGCTGCATGTATTTTACAGAGATGTGACTGCTGAGTACTGTTTTTTAGGGCATTTAATCCTTATCATCATATATCTGTTGGGTGATCAGCTTGCAGATTTTATTTACAGAAGTGTTGTCGGCCCACTTTTATCAGCATAAATGGGTGTCTTTCCAACCTAAATGTGTGTCATGCAGTCACAATCTATGTTTAGCTGTATGAACATTCAAAACTTGTTTTAAGTCTGGTTGAAATATATCACATTAGGACCTTTATCAATAACATTGTTATAAAGAACAATGACTTGTCCAGCTCTAGCTAGCTGATAGTCAAGTTCAGTGTCCTGTTATCAACAACTGGCTAAGCAGTCCAATATACATTGAGAATTATAAAAGCCCCAACCTGTTAAAGAACAAGTTCGGATCACCTTCATAGACATGTGGGTTGAGTGAATGCAGCAATATTAGTAGAAATTGAACAGTTCAATGAGAGTTTGAGGAAAGTCTAACAATCCGTTCAAAAGTTATCAATTTTTGAAGTTACTGCTTAGTCATAGCTGGATGAAAAGACTACTTTAGCTTGTGATGTCATATGTGTACGATATAAAGAAAGTATAAAGAAAATTCAACATATTTTTACTTTTCTTGCATAACAAAATAACACTTCACTTTTCTCTTTCAGAAGGCAGGGGGAATAATATTACCCTTATATCAGTGACAAGTCAAAGAAATGTGCACTTTATTCAAAAAGTAAAGTTTTGTGAAATTCTCTATTCATTTTGCTTATAGTATCATTCTACACATATGACATTATACACTATAGTAGTCTTCTCATCCAGCAGTGATTTTGAATGGAGTGTTGGATTTTCCCCAAACTTTCACTTAATGTGTTCTGCTAATATTGTTGCAATCACTCAATCCACATGTATTAAAGGTTGACTTGTCTGTTAGGATCAAAGACACAAGCTTCAAGCTGCCTATCTGGTGTGATACCAACTCTTCTGGCCACTAGCTTCCCAGAAAATGCAGTGGTTGGAGTTACCTGCTCAATCTTGTTTATGTACACACTGATCAGGGAGGTGGAAAATGCTCTCATGCCCATCACTGGTGGTCAATAGAATGTGGCACAGGGAGGCAAGCAAACAAACAACAACCACCACAGGGCTGTGAACTCACTGGCTCCCTGGCCACAATCATACTTTCATGATATCCCCACTGTATGGTCTTCCAATACACTGAATATCAACTGCATGCAAAGATGCCAGCGTTTCTTACTGCATGGCTCTGAGTGAATTCTCCTACCAAGGTGGAACTGCAATAGGAGGGGTGAGGAAGGGCCATAAGGCAGGAGTTTGCTCCCCCACGATACAGGTTAGGGAGCTTTTTACTTAAGGATTACAAATTGACAAATTGTGCCGTTAAAAGTAAAGGAGCTGGCTGATATGGTGTTTGAATTCGCATTTGGTGTTTTATTTTGCAACGCGCGATGCTTTTTATGACTTTTTTCTTTCAAATATCGCACAACTTTTGAGACCAAATTTGTCACTCCCGGCCATACCGTTTTGAAGCCATGCCCCTTTTGAAAAAAATTTGTCGACCCAAAAATTGCTCAAAAACATGATTTTATGTACAAATCCAATGTAAATTGTGTTTTTGCAATTAATTCATTATATATAAAAATATATATTTTTACTTTCAGTGGCTGATAATGATTCATTTTAGCTTGATTATGCTTTAAAAAGTTTCTGCGACAAATTTTGACGACAAAAAACAACTAAAACAAAAAGTTAAAAACAAAGAAATACATAAGAAATTCTATGAACAAATAAAATACATAAGAAAAATTACGAAGCTGAATTTTTTCTTCAATATTATTGTTGAGGATAATGAAAAAATATGTTTACCAAAAATTAGAAGTTTTGGAGCTTTACTTTTGGATTTATGGGCAAAAAATTATTTTTGCTTAAATAAGCATTAAGTTAATATAAAATACATAAATTAAAATTTGAAAAATCTAACTATACAATAAATTTAGATTATTGACCTCTACCTTAATGCAAATTTTCGCGAGGATCGCGCGATCCACGACCGAGATCTGAAGGGGGGGGGGGGGGGAGGCCAAAAAAGTTTGTCCCTCAAATAACCCAGTGGGATTAGGGTTAAACCCTAGTCCTAGACATCAAGTGCATACTTTGAATGTACTTTTTATATGCAATCACCCACTGACACAAAGCACTGCATCCTTTAATTGCACAAACTGCTTCTTAGAAGGTTAGGAGGTAGATAAACTATTAAAGATGATTGAAGGCTTCTTCAACTCAAAGAGATATTATTACCTCCTTGTTCTGCTACAAAGACCACATAAAACACAGAAAGGTGATTGGCCTTGACCACTGTCTTATCCCCAGTAGATAACCAGCCAGATAGGTATATTCATCACATCAGCTCAGTATCTTTTCTCTGTAACTGCCATTTCATCTACTTTTTCCCCTTATCATTCTGAGATACTTAGTTATTCTAAAGACAATCATTTGCAGGAAGATGTTAGACCCCAAATTGTGTACTTCTCCCCACTCCTCACTTCCCTCCTATACTTAATGTCCTTGCACTACCCTATGACCCACTGGTTTATTTGGAAAGCACTCAGTCCCCATGCACTGACCTGTTCTACCCACTTCTACGTGCCCCTTTGTTTCAGGCTACTGACCAGCACATTCCATTGTGTTGACAACCACTACAGCAGAGCAGAGAGTTCATTGATAAAATCTCATGACCATATCAATTTAATTCCATTTCAATTTTTCTTATTGAAAATCAGACATAGTCAAAGTACAATTTGTAATGAATGACATAAAGTAAATGAATATGAGCCCCCATGAAACAGAGCTTATGACCATGGTGCTGTAAAGATATTGTAGGAAGGGAGTGAGGAGTGGGGGAAAAATACACAAGTTTTAATGCATAGATGTAATTCAATTAACTTAATTAGAATTGCTCTGTTATGGATATCTCAGCCATTTCAAAACCAAATTTCATCAAATAAATGTTTAATTCCTCATGGAATTACATGCTCTTTCATATTTCATAGAGAGGTTTCTTATTATCCCACCAAAACATGTTAGACCCTGAAATTAGGTCTCAACCAAAACTATACGATCCCTTTAATATGCATGTGAATTGAGAGAAAGTAGCAATATTATAAGTACAATACATCAATGCATGTTTGATGAAAGTCTGACTACTGTATCTGTTCAAAAGTTATGAGTTTGTGAAGTTTCAATGCTTCCATGGCAGGATAAGAAGACTAAAACATCTTGTGATGTCACGTATGTGTACAACAAAATAAAGAAACTATAAAGAAAAATCAACATACAATTGTATTTTTCACTTTGCAGCATTATGTATATGACAAGAACAATTGACTTGTCTCATTCAGAAGGCCGGGGAATAATATTACTCTAAACACACATCAGTACCAGTTAAG
Organism: Diadema setosum; assembly: GCA_033980235.1. Classification (NCBI taxonomy): domain Eukaryota; kingdom Metazoa; phylum Echinodermata; class Echinoidea; order Diadematoida; family Diadematidae; genus Diadema; species Diadema setosum. The sequence continues at coordinate 20,571,864 of CM067064.1, forward strand.
GGAATCCTTTGTACTTTCTTCTCAAAATGAAATTTTGTGGAATTCTCTTAATAGAAATGTTTTCTCTTTACATATCATTCTATACATGTGACATCACAGACTGTAGTAATTTTCATCAGGCAGTGACTGTACAGAAAATTTTAAAAATTGCTAACAAATTGAACAGATTGTATGATTTTCCTCAAAACTATTATTGATTTTCCTCAAACTGTCAATGTGCTCTTCTGATAGCGCTCTATTTTCTCACATACTCCACTTGTCACATGAAGATGGACTTGTTCTTTTATCTGATTTCAGACGTTTTACTCTAAACAAAACACTGTTCTTCAGATTTTGAATGCATTGATATTTTTGCGATACTAAAATTATTTTTCTGCATTTTGGATTATTTGAATTTGTCCCACAAATGCTTTCACACCCCTTTTGGTACACATTATGCAGACTGTGCTACAAAAAGGGAAACCCAAACCAAGTTAATTCTCTGTGGAAAGGAAAAAAATTCATGAAATATGATGTTGCACATCAATATAAACTTCATATTATATTTGGGAAATAACATGGCATGGTATAAAAAGATGTAAACATCATGATGATGGAAGATGATGGACATAGACCTTGAGGGATTGTGATTATGTGACAGTTTTACCATCAAGTAGTAGATCGAGTTACCATTTACTGGTACACAGATGAAATGTATAATAGTTTCCTGAAATTCACTTACATTTGGCTTTCATTGTGCATCATCATTGCATTCTCAAGCTCTTTCCTTTTTGGTCTGGTTCATTTCCTTTTCTAGTGTCTTCTCCAGGACAATACATTTCTGGCATTTTGAAGAAATCTCCAGTCTGCATGAAATGAAAACTGATGAAGTTAGAATATCAATTACACCAAACTCTAAATCTGAAATTTTTTATGCATGATCAAATCACCACTCCCATCAAAGTACTGCAGTGCACAAAATTACATGCATTAGAATATTGGGATATTAAAAAGCAAGTGTGCATAGGTTAACCAGAAGAACCAGAATAAGAAATTGAAAATTATATGTTTGAAAGACAAAATAAAATGACTTCAAAGGTCTACAAAAACTTTCTGAAGCACTCTCAATTTATTTTATTAAATTTTCAAGTGTCACTTAGAATATAACCGAAATGCCTCACAACAGTCACAATTGTGTGGATGCCTGAATCATCAATTGTGATGTCATTAATTCATATAGCACCATATCTGAAAATAAGAAAGAATCCAATTGAACATTACATTTTCGATGATTTTATAGAGCTGCGATTAGCTAATACGAGGTAATGAGATATATCTGCATTTTTAATTGTGACACTATAAAGAATATGGATAGGTTTTCTATGTATCATGTATTCCCAAATAATTCATTAGCACTTGTTGAAAAATAAACATGTTGAGCCTTCTCTGTTGGTGCAAAAACTCCCCATGATTGGCAAGTATGTTTGCATATAAAACTTACCTTTTTCACTCTCACTTGCCAGAAGAACTTTGACGATGATTTGTAGAATTCAGCTCGGCCAAGAGTAGGATCCAGTATTTCTGCCTTGCCACGAAGATACTGACTGTTATGTCTCTCTTGGTGCATATTCCATGAGGCAAGCGAATTTCATCTTTATGTGGCATGCAAACTCCTCTGTAGGAGTTGATCTTTCAGCATCATGTCTAATATGAGCTCATCAAAGCTCAGGTGAGATAAATCCATCATGTCAGAAGCTCCATTGGTATTTGTTCTTGTTGATAATTTTGAGGACAAAATGTTAGCACCATCTCCATCATCATCAATACTGAGCTGAGATATCAAGTTCATTGATATTTCCATCATTTGTCTCCATTGTAAGAAAATTAGAATCATAGTTGTCCAGAGGAACATCTGCAGCTGACGAATGTGCTATCTAACCAGAGTACACAGCTGGTATGGATGGAGCATCAGTTCACTTTCTCAATGAAGGCTGAGAGGAATGCCAAGGAGCTTTGAGTTTCAACCACAGACTGCCCAAACATTGTTTGCTGACTGTGGTTAATTGGCAGACCACAAAGCACTTCTGTGAGAAACAAACCATAGGGCTTGGCACTTCCCAAACCAGCAGAGCATTAGGGCTATACATTGTATCTCTTCCCCCTCCCTGGCTATATCAACAGTCTGACCTTGGAGGCGCACAAGAGAGTTTTCATTGTCTCTGATAAGGAGATAATTTATTAGTATTGCCTGCTCAGTGTAGCTTATTGGCAAGGGCCTGTTTTATAAAAATACACCGGTATAACCTCATTGCATGGACTAGCAAGCCAAAGCCTTATACAAATTGCCCACCCTGACTCATATTATCTTGCACAAGGAGAAAAGGAGGTTAGTGTAGTGCACATGTTCCCATACCACAAGTGGAGGATACCATACATCAAGAATCATCAGTCATCTTCTCCATCAAACAGGTATAATGCATCTTAACTCTCTGTGATTCAATGGCATACTACTTTATGATCTTGTATTACTTTTACATGGGCTGTGTTTATGCTCAATTTGCTATGTAGAATCAGTGTTTCGAAATACACTGTACTGATTCAAAATGCCATTCACAGGATTGAGTACCGATGTGCTCAGTCTTTTTGAGCTCCAGAAAGAGACGATACTGCAAATATGCCATGCTTATTGTTGAAATACTTTGAACTGTACTCTACTGAACTATTCAGCTTGCATACCGTATGTGTTTTTCATACGTTTCATATGTTATAGTGCTGGAGCATAACATTCCTGAAGCTGAATATTAACTCTTTATGTGCCATGGTGGAAACCCCCTGTATGCCATGTTATTCTGGGACACGAAGGTAGACATGCTTTGAGAAAGAATTCTGTTTTTCCAATTTGTGTAACTTCTACAAATTTCAGCTGTTGAGCTTTGACATAATAGTAATGAGCAAAGTTTAGAGGAATGCCAAACTTTGCTTCGATATTAATTGTATGACAAATCTATTTTCAATTTTCTTTTGAATGACCAGTTTGCTACATTACTGTGAAGGCATGACTTTTGCACATGAAAAAGTGACAGAAACTTAGAATGTACACACAAATCTATAGTTGGGAACACCGCTTGACAGTCAATCACCACATAGAATGCAAGCCATATGTGAGAGGAACAAAAGCGCTATAGAAACGCTTTCATTGTACCGCGGGACTAGCGATTTATCGATCGGTTTTGGCGGCTTTGTTTATTGAGCAGAATATGCAAAGTTGGCACGCCGTCGATTGAGTCGGACGTGCGAACGTAGCACATAAAGAGTTAATAATGAAAACATTGTTTAGTCAAATGAGCAATTAATGTTCCTCAAATTTTTATCTTACCCTTTGTAGAATATTCTCCTTTTTTCTGCAACATATTTTGTGACTCTGGCAATTGAAAATGTCACAATTAAGCTAGTGAATAAAAATTGTTTCATTTTCATGTTTGAATATCACGTTTTCACTGCAGTTTGGTCCCCAAATTGGTATGCATGAACCATGTAGCTTCTTGTGGTTATCAGCGTACTGGATAATCAAAACAACACAAGAAGGAACCTTTCAATGTGGCATGATAGAAGTGCATGTTTTTGCATTTCAACAGTGAAAAAGCATTTCGCTGAAAACTGATTAAACTGAACTGCATTTAAGATGTATTTCTGCCTATTATTCACTGCAACTAACTGTTTCTAATCCCTATTTTTGTGATCTTCGCAAAGGGACATTGCAACAGATGAAAAATTTGGAGCCTGACAGGATCATTAACCCTAAGTAGGCCGGGGGGGGGGGGGGGGGGCCTCCGAGGCCCCCCCCCCCCCTCGACGTTTCGCGCGATGTATCGCTAACGCGAAAAGATAACGCCGCGACGTTTCATGACTTTTTTCTTTCAAGTCTCCCGCATCTTTTAACACCAAGTTTTTCGATGCCCGGGTGCGCGGTTCCGAAGTTGCGCATAAATATGTACATGCATGTCAGACCAAAAATTGCTCAAAAACGTGAATTCACGCACAATTTCAATGCAAACTGTGCTTACACGCAAATTTCGTAAAAGCATGATTATTTTGGGGTTTTACTGATTAAAATCAGTTAATAACATGTTTTCTTGTTCGGAACAATGTCGCGAACAAGTTTCATAGAAAAAACAATGACAAACAAAGTGGAAAAAACAAAGAAATACATAAGACACAAAGGCCGAACCTTGCCAGCTGGGCAGGTTCGGCTTTTGACGAACCTACCCAGCTGCCCCGGGTTCAGCTTTTGATGAATGTGCTGAGCTGCTCAGGTTCAGACTGGGACAAACCTGCCAGGCTGCCAATGTTCTTCTTTGACGAACCTATCATGATGTCAATGTTCATCTTTGACCAAATCTTCTAAGCTGCACATCACCCCTGGGCTGGGCAGGCTCGTCAAAAGCCGAACCCTTTCCAACTCGGCAGGTTCGTCAAAAGCCGAACTTGGGCAGCTGGACAGGTTCGTCAAAAGCCGAACCATGGGAGCTCGGCAGTTCGTCAAAAGCCGAACCTGGGCAGCTCGGCAGGTTCGTCAAAAGCCGAACCTTGCCAGCTCGGCAGGTTCGTCAAAAGCCGAACCTTGCCAGCTCGGCAGGTTCGTCAAAAGCCGAACCTTGCCACCTCCACAAGTACGTCAAAAGCCGAACCTGGGCAGCTCGCCAGGCTTGTCATAAGCCGAACCTGGGCAGCTCGACAGGTTCGTCAAAAGCCGAACCTTGCCGGTTCGGCAGGTTCGTCAAAAGCCGAACCTTGCCAGCTAGGCAGGTTTGTCAAAAGCCGAACCTGGGCAGCTGGGCAGGTTCGTCAAGAGCCGAACCTTGGCAGCTCGGCAGGTTCGTCAAGAGCCGAACCTTGCCAGCTCGGCAGGTTTGTCAAAAGCCGAACCTTTGGAGCTCGGTAGGTTCGTCAAAAGCCGAACCTTGGCAGCTCGGCAGGTTCGTCAAAAGCCGAACCTTGCCAGCTCGGCAGGTTCGTCAAAAGCCGAACCTTGCCACCTCCACAAGTACGTCAAAAGCCGAACCTGGGCAGCTCGCCAGGCTTGTCATAAGCCGAACCTGGGCAGCTCGACAGGTTCGTCAAAAGCCGAACCTTGCCAGTTCGGCAGGTTCGTCAAAAGCCGAACCTTGCCAGCTAGGCAGGTTCGTCAAAAGCCGAACCTGGGCAGCTGGGCAGGTTCGTCAAGAGCCGAACCTTGGCAGCTCGGCAGGTTCGTCAAGAGCCGAACCTTGCCAGCTCGGCAGGTTTGTCAAAAGCCGAACCTTTGGAGCTCGGTAGGTTCGTCAAAAGCCGAACCTTGGCAGCCCAGCAGGTTCGTCAAAAGCCGAACCTTAGCAGCTGGGCAAGTTCGTCAAAAGCCGAACATGGGCAGCCTGGCAGGTTCGTCAAAAGCCGAACTTTGCCAGCTTGGCAGGTTCGTCAAAAGCCGAACCTGGGCAGCTCGGCAGGTTCGTCAAAAGCCGAACCTTGGCAGCCCGGCAGGTTCGTCAAAAGCCGAACCTTGGCAGCCCGGCAGGTTCGTCAAAAGCCGAACCTGGGCAGCTGGGCAGGTTCGTCAAAAGCCGAACCTGGGCAGCCCGGCAGGTTCGTTAAAAGCCGAACCTTGTCAGCTCAGCAGGTTCGTCAAAAGCCGAACCTTGCCAGCTCGGCAGCTTCGTCAAAAGCCGAACCTTGCCAGCTTGGCAGGTTCGTCAAAAGCCGAACCTGGACAACTCGGCAGGTTCGTCAAAAGCCGAACCTTGCCGGCTCGACTGGTTCGTCAAAAGCCGAACCTGGGCAGCTCGGCAGGTTCGTCAAAAGCCGAACCTTGCCAGCTCAGCAGGTTTGGCAGAAGACCAACATTGACATATTCAGCTATGACTGATGCAATTCTGAAAAGAATGAAGGACAGGTTTGTTAATTCCATTTTGTTTATGCCAAACCTTGCACCACAATTTCAGATTAACATTTAAAATTTTGATCATTTGTAGACTGTTTTTCCCATTTTTTGAGCACCTGTTTTTAGCAAAATCAGTCTAATTTTTTAGACTAATGTAGAAAGTCTATTTCTTGAATAGAACGGGTTTTTTACAGTCATTTGTTGCCATGTCTGTAGACAAAATGCCACACAGAATTCAGCACTTATTACAGGGTTTCTCTGGCTGTACAATAAATATTTTGGCGGTTTTTATTTGTGCAAGGGCATTCTGGTACATCAGGGACACGGGGTCACACAGGAAAACCCATTTCCAATGGACCCTGGTAGGACACACAGTATACAAACTCTGTAAGGACTGCAGTTTCCTCAAAACAAAAAGAAAAAATGCCTTTATAATGTTTTTTTAATTTCGGTGCTTTGGCATGTCTTTTGTCAAACATCAATTACTAATAGTTTTTCTCTTCAAAATGTTTATCTGATGTCATACTTGCCAAATCAGCAGGTACAATGTACTGCTCATAGTGCCATTGAGCCCTTCTTCTATCAAGTGAAGACAACTGCTCTTGGAGGAAAAACAAAAAGTGATAGATGTAAATGAGCAGGCTACTGTATACGCCAAATATTTCGTGAGGTTTTTATTTTCGCAAATTTCGCGAGTCGGGTCAGCCTAAATGGGTCAAAAGTAACAACCTCCTTATTTTTCAGTCTACTCTAACATGATTAGGAGAGAAAATTGTTCAGTGTGTAAGGCATATGACATTGTGTGCATAGTGTACTTCTCTGATTGTATGCCACCATTTCATTTATGGCGGCATTGTGAAAATGAAGTCAGAGGATATATCGCTCTTAAAAGTGCAGAAGAGTTTTGGTTAAGAATACACTGTTCATGATTTCAAAGAAACTTTTAGAAATCTTTTGTAAATGAAGGCCTATGCCAGAAACTGAATTCCATCAGTTACTGGAATTGTGGAATATATTCAAGAGCACAAAATTGTAGATAAAGGCCATATATCATTTATGCCAAAGAATTCAACACATATTATTATGAAGTAGTGAAACAAGGTCTGTTAAAAAATCCCATATTTCTGTGAATCTTGTTCATTTTCCTTGTTCAGTTCTGCTTTACTCCCACAGGATAGCTCATAGGTTTGACTACTAGTATGTGATCTTGAGGGAATTTGATAGATGGAATGTCAGTGGAAGTGAACAGTGACAGTGCTATACATGTGGTGCCTTCTCTATGCAATAGCACTCGTCGGTTGAGAATGAGAAGGGCATTAAGTTGTCTCAAACACTATGGGTTTAGTGGCAATTTAACGCCCTTCTCATTCTCACCAGACACACTGTAATAGAACCAAGGGCTTTCACTGCATGTATGGTGTCATTAATTTCCACAAATCTAGCACACGAGAACTCTTCGGATTTAAGTGCTTATTTATAGCGCAATAGGTAGAGAAACTCTGTTGCCTGTGCAGGAGTCATTTCTACTGGACCAGTTTATGACTATATTTATATAAATACTGTATACGCTGTTATTTTCGTGAATTTCGCAAATCACGGCTGGACCGCGAATTTAACAACACGCAAAAATGTAGCCATACACTATGCTTATATTGCACTTATGATTGCCTGGTGTCACATGGCGAAAGCAACATCTTGCGAAAATGTCCGTGAGCTCCTCATTCGCGAAAATATATGTACGTGAAAATAACAGCTTATACAGTATATAGATTTGTACTGTTAGGACATACTGATGATATAACCAGTGTACTTGTTTCTGGTAAATTCATATTGGTCATTTGAATCCAGTGCGGTTTAGTTCTTGCTATGCTGTACTTCGTACAAGACTCAGGCAGGCTTTCTGGTTGTTGGATGTAAAAGCTTCTGTTATAAAGGAGGCATGAGTGAAAGTTCAGTGTATGTTTGTAGCTCTTGCAACTCTTTTGAGTTTTCCTTGATATTGAATGGCCAGAGAGGATGATGGAACACAAAGATAGAAGCATTCATATTCTATGCAGTGAATGGATCAAACAAGATATGATACCAGTATAAGTTGTATTAGCCTTTAAGAATTGTCTCCATGCCCAAATTCTTGTATGTAAAAGGCAAAAGTCATTCTAGAAACCAAGATCATGTGATCTGGTGTATGTACATTCCCTCCTTGCATTCCATATGGGTTCCAAGTATACATGAACAAGAGCCATGTACATCTACTGTATAAGCTGTTATTTTTGCGGCGGTTTAATTTTCGTGAATTTTGCGAACCACTGTTGGACAGCGAATTTAACAACACATGAAAATGTCGCCCGTGCACTGGTGTAATAGTGCCCTTATGACAGCCTACTGTCAATTCACAAAAACATCTCGCAAAAATATCAGTACGCGAAAATAGCAGCTAGTACAGTATTTGGCAGTAGGTGTAGACGTGAGCTACCTGATATGTAGGTGCTTTTAGTTTAATGTGGTGTTTGCCAAGTGTACTGTAGGTTGGTAGGCAATGCACATATCAGTGCATTGTAAAACACAAGAAATGAAATAAACAGTCTCTTGGTTGCTTTAATTCTTACCGTGCGTCTGATGATTTTATAATTACCTGATGTGTGTGTTGTTGCTTTTTGAGTATGTGCCAATGCTAAAGAGCAGTGAAAAGACAAAAGTACTTGATAATGTGATAAATCCTTTGAATTTCCTTTTCTTAAAGGCATAATTTACCAGTTGCAGATGAAAGCATTAGTGCTTTAAAATAGTTCTAAAATGTGAGTTAGGGATAGAAACAACCACTGTCAAAATTTGAATCCGTATAATCGATGTTAAGTGTTGTTAAATACACGAAATGTGAACAATAGTTATAATAAAAATGTTTCCAGACTAAACCGTATACAGTTACGGTTTATTGAGAAAAACCCTGATATTTCCTTTATTTTAGGTTTTATTGCAAATATTTCATATGGTAGGATGTTTTATGATACAACAGACCTACACATATGCATCAAATGTGATATCTTGAACATTTTTGAAATCACTGCTCCCAAAGGTAAACTGGACCTTTAACCATGCAAACCTCTCCAAGAATCCCGATTGTTGATTGAGGCAGTTATGGGGGGTGGGATATTATAACCTTAGTGTATGTGAAGTATATATCTAGGTTATCAATTTGTCACAGGGGAGAATAAATTTAGACTGAAGTACACTGTATCTTATAGAGGAATTTTGTTTCATGAGCCATCTTTAATTGACAAACCTGATTTAAAAAACTAATCTTTTTCAATATCAACACAGTGTAAAGATGCAGGTGCTATGGCGTGTCAAAATTTGTCAATATTCAACATTTATGTGTGAAAAAAAAAAAAAATCCAGATTTATGAATTTGCCAACGATGGTTCACATGAAAGGAATTTGTGGTTCCACAGTGTATTATCAATGAAATGAATGTGTGTGATGACAATTACTTTTGACCATCACTATTACAAATAATGTTGCTGGCATAAGCTCAAAGATTTCTTTTATATACATTTGTATGATGTGTGTACCAGTAAAAACTGAGCTTTCTGGTTCATTTCGCTGAAAATGGCAGCAAATATACAGTTGAACCTCTTGTATCCAGACAAGTCGGGACCTGGGCTCATCCGGATAAGGGATTTGGCCGAATACGGGAGACTAAATGCTTTATACATGTACATTATACATACACATGTACTGATGTAGCCCATTGTAGTACCACATGTAGCAATGTGTATACTGCAACCTTTTCATTGTTACATTTGGGGATGTTTCGGGATGTTGAAATGTCTAAAGGTAAGCAATTTGGAAGGAAATTTGATGCAATGTATGTTAATCATATTGGAAGTAATATGTAATTCATGTGGGAGGAGTTCTCAAGGAGTTGGGAATCCCCCTTTCTTCCCGTAATTATTAAAAAAAAAAATCACGGCGAGATTGCGTCCGGATAATAGAGAGATCCGGATAAAGAGAGGCCGGATAATAGAGGTTCAACTGTACAAGGAAACTAGTTATTACAAATCTAAACACAATCCCCCAAGATAGAGTTACTGGTAATGTTACAAAATAATGGCATGTGACAATACTTCACCATTCTTGCTTTTATGGAGTTTACTGAGCCCTTGTTTCTGAGTCAGTCGTAGCAATGTCCTCCTTGGCCTCCAAACTGTGAACTCCATGTAATCATTGTATTCATCAATATAATCCCAAAATATTTACCACTAATTGGTCAATATTAGACTCACTCGCTCATCAGCAAACTGATTGTAAGATTTTGCAGTAATATGAATGAATGAATGAATGAATGATCGTTTGAATGAATGAATGAATGCATGAATGAATGAATGCACAATGATGTCAGATACACACACACTGTACCAGAGACTCCAACTCTCCCGTTTTCGACGGGCGATCTCCCGCCGAAAACCCATTTTTGCAAAATCTCCCGTTCCCCCGGTGGAGATTTGATTTCTCCCGCCCTGGCTCTGTGTCTCCCGGTGGAAAGGATTTCTTTCTTATTGCTATCGTATGTTGAAAAAATAAGCCTTAGATAGCACCAGAGAACATTTAGAACCCTAGGAACTTCGCGTTTCGCAAACATCAACTTGGAGTCTCCCGTTTGCTAGAGGTTTCGGGCGGGAGAATCTCCAGATCAGAAGGTGCTTGGGGTTGGAGTCTCTGCTGTACTGTACATGACAGCTAAATAAAGAAAGGAAACTTATTTTTTATCCTTTTTTTAATGAAAACTTTTTTTCACACAGGGGTGAAATGTATTCATAACAACATTCTGATATCCACTTTGTACAACACTAGTTTGACATTCCTGCGGCAAATGTCTCACCGAATATCAAAATTGACACACTGTATCACTGTGAAATTAGAGGGAATGAAATGAACACGATTACGCAAAGACATGTCTTCAATAGCGGGAGTTATTTACCTTATCTGTGATATACTGATTGAACATGCAGACACCTTTTGGAACATACACTCGACTTAAAAAATGTTTGTGTTTCAGACTTTACAGTTGTCATTTGACATTCATGCATGATTTACAACAGGCCACTCACCACAGAGCACATGCATGGTATTGTTTTTAAACTGCTATTGTGTTTGGCTACAAGGGGATATTGCTTGCTACATTTGTGGAGACTGAAGCAACTGTAACATATACAGCATATAAAAGGTAAACTGCTGTAGTACTTTCAATCACATCGTAACCAGAGATGCAAGCATTTTAGCTAATTTGATGGTTTGCAAATAGAACATGGATACTAACCACTTCTAATAAAACATGATACATTGCATATCACACAAGTACCAAGCATGTGTACCGATGATGATCATCAAACACTGCCCTGTTGCATTTAAAAAGGAAAAAGAGTTATTTCTGAATAACAAATAATAGGTCCATATCCGTGGTTGTGATTTAACAAAAGCCAAGCTGAACTTAGCTATCATACTAGATTTTAATCACAACTTTTCGGGCAACTGGGTTACAAACAGTAGCGTTCTTATTAATCCACTGCTTATGGGAATTGGGTAAGATACACAGTAGACCTGCAAGGAATCTAGCATCTCAAAAGCAACAGCTTAATTGCTATTATGCACCAAGAACCCCTTGAACATTCAAAAATTGCGAGAACCTGGCAACACTCATTTGAAGTACTTGGTACATGTTCATCATAAACAAATCTCACATCATTCAAACGATACTCTGTGTATCATAAAATCAAGTAAACTTTGGATCAAAAGTTATCTACTACAGATCACAGAATAAGTTGCGACAATGGACTCATTCACATACAACAGTGACATTGTTCAGTGCATATCATCGTTCCCTACATTCTTATTCAACCCTTTGGGTGCCATTTGACAAAGAAAACCCCATGGCATTGCACACATTGTCTGAAGTCCCCTGGCACAAAAAGGGTTAAACAGGCTGTCTCTGTCACAAATCACTTTCAAGCTCCAGAAAATGAAAATAGAAATCAATTTTCTCTAGCACCTGTCTAGAGAGCAACTACGTTTACGAAATTCACCCTTCAAGGGACTTTCTTTTCTTTCTTTCTTTCTTTTTTTTTTTCTGACAAAAGAAACTCTCTTTTGAAAGCTTTCCTATACCCATCCACTTTCATCTTGCGACAGTTTGGGGGATGGACGCGCCCAGTTTTTGCTCGAACTATCAAGGAGTTATACCATGTTTATAACTGATATAACTCTGTGGTGTATCAAAGATAATATTCATTCCTGACAAGAATTGAAACCTCTATAAACAAACAAACGAAACTATAGTAAATAAAAAAATGGTAGATCCTGTGTGCCTAGAAAGGATTGTCAAAAAATCTAGCAATTCATTTTCTCTCTTTCCATTCTTTTGAAGTTTAAGAGGGGAAAATCTCTTTCTGTGCAGTATAACCGACTCTCAGAATATTGGTGTAACATTTTGAAGGCAGAGAAATTATGTCTATTTCCACCCCTACTCCAAAATATTACTGTTAGACGGTTGACAGGTGTTTTTCCTAAATGTGCTCCCTTTCTTTTTAAAGTATTTCATGACTATAGGCAGTACTTGAAAGAAAATATACAGAATGACTAAATTCTGCAAAGTTATATATTCACAGGTGAGTAAGGAATCTCTCCCCCTATTTGTGGCCCGATTACTAACACCAAATTCTGGCCAAGATACTTTCGGCCAATACCCTGCTGGTTAAATGTGCCCTGAAGAATGCAGATTTTCTGTCACTTACCGACAGGACTCCACAAGGCTATATATTGGCCAAGTAGAGCAGAACTTGTGGTTCAAAAAGTAAGGAGTGTCACACGTTTATTATTAATAGAATAAAGCAAGTATCATAACGGATATCTGAATTATAACATTGGTGGTGTTTATCATTATTCATTTCTACAAGAACAGACTCGGTACAAGTCTGATAGAATATTTGCTATCAACTTCAAGAGGTTGGATGCATTGATATCTTGACGCAAGATAAAACCAATGGGACGTCACTCCATATTGATTCCTCTTTGGGAGTGCATACTTTGTGGAGTACATGCCGTCTTGATGAACATTTAGTCCAAGTATTATCCTCAGCAAAGATCGCGTGACACCATTTATCACACCTCCCAGGAGGATGCAGGAGTTCCACATAAATAGCTACAATACTCTGGCTTTCGTTTTTACTGTTTCCATATTTATGAACATATGGTCAATATGTACAGGCCAAGCTCAGCAGGAGGGATGGGGGGGGGGGGGGGAGGGGAAGGTGCTTATTTCGTACCGAATGCACCAACGTCATCATCTTCCCGAACTCCCATACTCTGTAGATTAACAGAAACAAACATACAAACAAACAAAAATCTGTGAGTTGGCATTGGCATTTCACATGATTTATCAGAAATGAAAATAGACAGAATGTCACTATCTAATACACAATGATCTGTGTTCATGAACAGCTACATACAAGAACATTGCAGATGTATTTGTGGAAGAATTTTAATATTGAAGTTAATGTTTTGCATTTCTTATCATTATTTGTTTTCTAGCTTATCAGTTCCTTTTTGATATTTCATTGCTTTTTGGGTCAAATTTGTGATGACATTATTTTACATTGAAACCACTGTGCAAAAATCAACTAGTATATGTCACTGAAAGTGCAGATGAAAGTTTTGAACAGCACAATATTGCTTGGGAAAGTTTTGCTGCAGACCACATCAAATTGGCAACACTGAATTTCACTGCAGTGTATCCTACAAGGGAGAAAAGTTTGATGAAACGGGTCAAGTTCTGTAAATCTGCACCATAGTAATTTGATGCTACAATTGTACATCACATCTTGATTAGTGCAAATGATATTCTTTCTTGTAATGAGCTCAAGCATATTGGGTACACTATAATTTAGATTTTACAGCCCACCACAGTACATTACTCCCTGTCCCTGGACATTACTTTTCAGAGCTGGGTAGACGGAACGAGTACTGTGTTAGCAAACACTACAAGTGGCCAGTCAGGGAGGTGTTGGACCAACTACAACCCATGATCCTGAGAATGAATGCTTATGATGTCCAATCCCACACACAAGCACACTTTCTCTTTGCCTACAAATAGTGAGAAGAGGTGTTTTTGTCTGACTTGAACCTAGAACCTAATGACTGACAGCTTACAACACCCCATCCAACACTCCAGCATGCTCCCTCTCACCAAAAGATTGGAGTAAAAGCACAAGTCATGCCCTTCTACTGTATGCTACCCCCAACTTACCTTCTGTACATACTGTGGGTTGACGGCAATGCCTTGCTCCATGCTCTTCAATTTATCATCCAGGCTGATACACTGTTGCATCTGCAGTAATGAGGAAGGTCGTTGTTTTTTTTTTTATAGTTTTGTTTTGTTTCGTTTTACGCTGCGCATTTCCATCACACTGACAAGCTAAAAGCACTCTACAACATCATAAATACATGCACCACAGTTATGTATCATGAGCATATTTTGTGAATTGATACTAGTGAGACAATTTTGAAAGCTGCTAGACTTGCAGTCGAGAACCACAGCCACACCCACCTCGAAGGCAAAATACATTTTATTTGTGTAATAGGAGGCAATATTTTGACATATTGTTAGTTTTGCTAGTATCAGTGGGCTCGAGAAATTTGTAAAAATTAAACCACAATGCAATATTACACTGCATTCTGTGTTGTCCCAATCACTGGACTCAACCGTGTACCAGAAGTGATGTTACTCAAACTAACTGGGAGAATTTTTGCTATCCTCTGATACACATTGTCAAATCTGAGCACGATAACACTAATCTGCCTCCCTGGTACCCATTCATACACCAGAGTGAAAAGGAGCATTGTAGATAGGGTGTCTTGTTAAAGGACACAAGTGTTATGACAGGGCTTGAATCCTCGCCCTGTAGATTGGCAGAGCAGTCCACTATACCATGACATCTTTTAACAAAGGGAGCAAGAAAAGGAAAAACTGGCCAGGGAAATAAATGGGAGAGATTCAATAGCTGCTCCACTTTTGAGCTACCGACAAATGTCATGCCATTCTCTTATGACATCCAAAATATATAAGATAAAAGTAACAGAAGATATTCATGACCTGGTTTATCTCACAATGGCATTTATTTCTTTTGGAAAGTCATGAAATGATTGTAACTAAGAAGAGACACCTCTTAAACATTTGCATCAAACTGATCCCTCCATTTAGATACACACAGAAGTCACTGAAATCATCAGTGATAACCATGTTGAATACAGGTGCATGATATCCATTCCATGTGCAACGTGTACAATGTGCAGAGCGAGAAAGGGTACAAGCAAGAAGGAAAAAAATAAAAGTCAGACCATCGATATCTCTCTCTCTTTCTTTCTTACCTGCTGCTCCATGTGTCTGAGAACTGCCGGGTTATCGTACTTCTCTGGGTTGTCGTGGAAATGGACCATTCCATTCTGTTTGCTAATTGTCGCGTGAATCTCTCCATCTTCAATCTGTCAGAACACGAAAGGTAGATACGGCATTTGAGAAAATATCTAGTGAAACATTCTAATGCATTTTGCACAAGTTAACAACTTTATACCATGGTAAATTTTACCACGCAAACATCTAGACAAGACTTGCGGGAAATGCTCTCGACAGAGACTTGCACCAGTGCTGATTGCATGATAGACAAACGTGGGTTTGCATCATACCACGGTAAACTGTACACACCAAACAGGCAAAGGATGAAGCGTGTTCTTGACGTACAATGGAACTTTTGTGTAACCCTGACTGTGCTATATGTATTTATGCCAACTGCCACACAAGCTGTACTGCACACGCTGGCATAGGTGTCTGGAAACGAATTATTTTACAGACTGCCTAATCTTTCTCATCTATACTGCATCACCATGGCCTTCCTGTTGAACTGAGGTACAGTGCTACACCTGAGTGGGTGGACTAATCTAAAACTAGGTCAAATTTGAACATAATTGTTATTACTAAATGCTGATGAAACAGCTGGGCAAGTGAAGCTAAGTGCTGGGCAAGTGAAGCTAAGTGCCCGAGTTCTCAAAGGGTCAACCCATTTGTAACGGTAACACTGGTGGAGACTCACCATGTTCCTGACATACTGTTCTGCCTCCTGGGCTGTGTGTAGATGGACTCGTCTGGCGATGTCACTCAGGGAGAGAGTTAAAAACGTCTACAGGAAGACACAGAGACATGAGAAGGAAAAAACAAAACAAAACAAAACAAAACAAAACAAAACAAAACAAAGCTGAGGTCACATCCACTACCGGGTAGAACACCAGTGATGAAACACTCTAGAGTGATTACTAGCTGTGTGTATTTAATCTGTAGATGACTAACCCAGAGTGTACTTGGGCTGGTGTCTATGAAAAACATGTCTTGTAGCAAAATGAGCTCATCCTAATCGGGTTAAGATCTTTAGTAGCTTTAACTTCCATGAACAAAAGACAGAAAGAAATGTCAATATTTCCTCTAACAATGAGTGAAATGTGCCTGATAAACAGACATTTCCCATCTCTGAAACCCAAACCAGCATGAGGCATTGATATACAACAATCAATCCCTTGCAGAAATACAATAATTAGCTGACATAAGAATCTCTCAATCTGAGCAGTGACTGCAAAATACAGGTATAAATCAATCGATGAGCGCAAACTATGCTAAAATATGATATCTAAACTGTCATAGCATTTACTCTACGAGATATCATTTCCCTCGTTATTCAGGCACTGATAACAAAAATTTGTCTTACTGATACCAAAGCATTGATAACCACTGAATTCTCACTTACTTTTGTCAGTCTCTGGATATTTTTTCTGTACAGGGAAGAGACCACTTGCTTGGCGAGACCCATGTTCTGGTCCTGTGGAGTGGAAGAAGGTACATGCAAATCCAACTGTTGGCAATGTTATAAGTTAGCATATCAGATTTAACTACAGAATTATATGTGCCATAATTACACACTTTGAGTTCTTCTCCATCTTCTTCTCATTTTGGTCTAACATGATCCCATGGCTGCTTCTTCTTCTTCTTCTTCTGATTAAGTCTGCCTCCTTCAATAGGCTGAAGATTCTTGCAGACTGGTGCTATTTACATTATAATACAGTTTATCTACAGATATTTACAAGCACATAACAAATTTGAAGAAAATAACTAGCCACTGTGATCAACCGTTAATTGGTTACGGGATGATCCCACAAATGGCGCTGAAACAATTTCCAACGACAGGGAATTCCAGCTCCTCGCAGTTCTTGGAAAGAACTGGACTTGGACTTCTCTAACATAAAATTGGTGAAGTGATCAAGGAGGATTGGTGTACAGATAAGGACTCCTTAAAGTCATCACTTTATAGTTGTTTACAGGGGCTAATTTTTCTGTTCTTCTCTTCAATTTCCTGACTACATTTTTACTCTCTCTGCTCTCCAACATTCTTTCTTATCTTTCACAGCAGTCCTTTTCAGAACAACATGTTTGATTATTTTTTTTCTCTCTCTCCCAAAGCTCTTTCCCCATATAATATGTGATGCAGTTTCTGATATCCTGGGGTGCCAAATAGAAATCTATAATTTTGTTAGCTTATTATCTTTACTATTATCATTATCATTTACTTTTTACCACTGTAATATGGGTTACCCCCAAAATGGGTGACAGTAGTTTATGGTGCTTTATGGAAGAAAATTTTGTTGCATTGATGAGCTCATCAGTGCAGCAGCATCACAACATCAGCTCTCATGACACACACTACACCAGTGATCTCACTGTCACAAACAGACAGCTGCACCAGCACTAAGCATTACCAGTCCATGGAAGACATAAAATGAGTAATCATGCGGCAAATTTGTAGATCGAAATGACCTTATTTTGAATAACTGTTAAAAATTGGTGTAATATATTTGTAAAAAAAAAAAAAAAAAAAAAAAAAAAAAGGATAATTGTTATTTTTGTAATTATTGTTCATAAAAACGTCACAGGACGGCTAAATTGGCATTTGGCATATTATCACCGAATGCTAAAAAATTTGGCTGCTGTGATGGCTATGTGTAGTACATCTTATAAACATGAGATGGCGCTACACAAGGCCATACCCTGGGTTACGCTGCAGTGCATTATGTGTTAAAACTGGCACACAAACATCATTCCCCTGTTTCTATAAGTATGTGGGCCAAATATCTTCAGGTAGGAGAGCCCAGAACATTCATCTCACCCTATTGAGCTGGTCAGCGTGTTTATCCAGGACGTTGCTGACTTCACCCGGGTTGTTGGAGCCGTAGGAGTTGGCAACCTCCTGGTAAAGTTGGCTCAGCGGCTGGACAGAGGGAAACAATATGATTGTCATTTCTACAATTCATAATCACACCAAACAAAGTTTCCTTTCTCATTGTTATCTCTAGTATTTCCATACACGAAAGAAAGAAAACATATAACTTGCATTTTCTTCATATTTTCTTTAACATTTTCTTTGATATTGATATGGTCTCATCACAGAACAGTGTATTCTTCTAAATAGTGGTGGCAGCACAGAAACTTTAAAAATTCATAACTTTCCAACAGATTGTCAAATTTCCCTCAAACTTTGTTGATGTGTTCTACTAATACTGCAACATTCTCTCAATCCACATATCAATTTGGGTTTCATTCTCATTTTAAAGAACAATTATACATTAAACTGTAATTTTAACAAAGCTAGTTTTCTTCACCCACACATTACATTTTTTGTATTCTTTCATTTTCTACCCCTGGTAAAACAACATTTTGCTTTAACAAAATATTTTTCATTAGTCCCAAGGCTGTGCTGCAACAAGAATCTACTGTACCTGGGAAAAATCCTTACCTTGATGAAACGGTTGACCACCTGCGACGTGTACTTGGGCAGGGTGGGGACCTTGCCATGCTGTATGAGACAGACCAGGATGAACTTCTTGTAGGCCTCCAGCATGATGTGGCTTACTGCCATAGAGGGCGTCGTAATGGCCTGTCAGAATGGAAAGGGAGATTGCAGAGTGTAGTTTGTCAAAATATGTAATAGAAAGGACCATTAATGAATCACATTGCAAAAAGGGTAAAGAAAGAGAAGCAACAAACTCAGCTGACAACATAACTTGTACTTTCTTTAATACATCTCTGAAGACTAAAGATATAAAGGCACACATGTATATTCATGAGTGACATTCATTCTTGTTTTTTGATATGTAACCAACATATCTGAGATGAAAAAAAAAAAAAAAAAACAACAGAAGAATGTCAGGACATGATACCTACTTGGTATGCTTCCATCAGACCCACTTTTGTTTATTTATTTATTATTATTACTGGTATTACTTTTTTCAATACAAATGTACTACCTTCAGATCGCACTTTTTCTTGTCTCTTGTGCTACGTGCTGTAAACATGACAAAGTGACGTGAGATCAGAGATAACCCAAGTCGAGTGACCTTCATCAAATTTAATGCCAAAATTTCATGAGGCTCAGACATGCAATGGACCAGGCATGGCAAAACTTCAAATGATTTCTCTGCTCATTGCTGCTGCCACACAGTGCTGGCAAACAGACCATTATTTTTTTTTTTAACTAAACCATCCACCTTAGAAAATAAAACCAAAACTGACAAATGTAAATAACTTGACTTATACCAAGTCAGAATCATCAAAGTCTTTGGCAATTAACATCAATATTTGGAAAGATTGCATACATACATTGGGAATTTCTGCTCTTCACATTCATGCACATATGTAAGGATGCAAGGACACTTATGGTACCTGTCAAAATATATACGTGACCATGTGATAGCTGTCACTCACCACTTCAAAGAAATACGCTGCTCTGTCCCAGTTTTTTAGCGCTGTGTAGATCATGCCACCGTAGTAGTAGAAGCACAGGAAATGTGTAGCATCGAAATGCCCACCCTGGAGTATTAAAAACAAAGCCAGATTTGATAATCACTGCACATTAATCTTTTCCACTGTCAACAAAATCATGAGCTGATATGGTCCAAGCAGTCTGCACTTTTAATGTTGTCACAGGCTAAATTCTAAATTATGAATTCAGTTACCTATATATAGAGTGCATGCAATTTTCTTAAATAAATGTGAAATTGAAATTCATCATTGATATTCACTCACCTCTTTACTAATTTCCGTGATGTCTGTGTCCAGAATGGGTAAGGCAGGTTTCATACATTTGGCCACCAGACAGAGCTGTCAGCAAGCAGAAGAAAAAATGACATAAATTCAATCTATGCGAGAATCACAAAAGACATTTCACTGCTAGCTGTCATTTCATCTTTGAAAGAGTGCTTAAGAACGGTCAGGATGAATCAGATTGAAAACGACATGTGGAATCATACACATTAGCACTGTGGTGCACACAATATTATACAGGGACGGATCCAGGAATTCCGTAAAGGGGAGGCGCCTTTGCAAAATTATAGGGGGCGCACATGCCCCCCCCCCCCATTTTTTTTTTCACCTCTTTTGTTTTGACCAAAAATAAAGAGGGGGCGCGCGCCTGGTGTGGCCCCCTCTGGATCCGCCACTGTTATACGAAGTGGTAACTTTCATATACACATTGTGATACTAATGATGGTACCTGCCATGTAATGTAACTGCAAACATTCAGATGCTAATACCCCAAGAAAAGACATAGCTAGTGTTGCACACCATTACACTCGGTTTTCTAAATCGAACATGTGAAAAATACAAATCCAAACATTAATACGTGTCAAAGTTTCTACACATTCCTTCCCTCCTCCCCACCCCTCCTTCCCACTCTGTCACTTCTTTTCATTTCCAATAAAGAGGAAGCCATTGGCCTCCTCCAGTGTGGATAGACTCAGGACCAGGCAGACGGTAGAGCAGATTTCTTCTCATTCACCTGGCAGAGGTCTGCATGTAAGGACGTCAGCTGGCCCGGGTGGATCTGGATGCGGGGGATGGCGTTGCGCAGGATGGCGATGCCCCGGATGGCCTGGTTTCTCTGGATCAAGCCCTTGGTCAGATGGTGAGCCAGTGATGCATCTACAACACCATCACAACAACGACATATATGGGCAACATGCAGTTACAGTGCACTCCAATTATAACAAAATTTCTTTTACCACGAAGTAAACTTCCGGTCAAAAAATAATTATCTACATACATGTACTTTATACACTTTATACAATTTATTTCTTCAGCTCTAACAAAATATTGATATAATGAAAGAAACCTGCTGGTTATAATGTTATAATGGGAGTTGTCTGTACTAATTGCTACTATATTTTGATGCTGATTTGGTTTGTCTTATAAAGTTTTGTATCGGTTGGTGAGTTGCGTGTTTGAGGCACCTGCTCGTTTTGGTTAAAAAAATTCAAAATATCTTGACAGACCTTGTTTATTTACTTGCCCTTGAAAAGTTTCTGTGAAACTTATATCTGTGCCATAGAAATGTTTACGCGAAGAGAGAGACTTTACAATGCAACAATTGCAATCATAAACAACAATTAGCAGTCATTTGGATCTGCAGATTCCTTGTTGCTATCATGGCATATGCTATCGGCACAAATATCTATAGTGCAACATGGTCTTGTTCTACTTCCTTCTGACACCAGCACTAGAAAATATCCTATGTTAGGCTCAATCACAATTGTTCAAAATGACAACAACAAAGTATTGAGACGACCTTGTGTGAGTAGAGATAGCTAGCCTTGCTAAATTAATAACTGTATATCTTGCTTATTATGATTATGCCAGTTCATGAAGTGCTCAGCAACAATTTCTTTCTTTTTTTTTAAATCTACCGATATACCAACAGTATTCATTTGTGTAATTTTGCAACATGGATTTGAGTAGTTACCATGGTCTATGGTAAAATGATTACCAAACAATGCAAATCTATGTATAAGTTGCAGATTTACAAATCTTCTGAGTGAGCAAACTTACAATTTTCTGTTGTGAACCGCACTTGTTCTCCATTGCATGTTGAGAAGAAGAGTTGTGTCTGAGAGAAGAGGGTCTCAAATTCTGTAACTGAGGGCGATGTGGCTACCTGAAACTTGACATTACTGTCATAAAAAGAAGAAAAAACGAAAAAAAGGCAATACACAGTCATAGTTGTGGTACTGAACATTTAAAGGGGAATAAAACCAAAATATGTGGATTAAGTGAATGCAGAATATCAGCAGAACACATCAGTGACATTTGAGGGAAGTCGGACAATTCGATGGTGGATCTTTAGTTGGTATACCAAGGCACCACATACTGCATCATGTGATGGCCGCTCAACAATAATACAAAAAATTGCTATCAATGACAATATCTGCATGGTACTGAAATGTACTGAATTTGCTGAAAATCAATTACTGACAGGGTAAGGTGTTAATCATCTCAAGAAGACTATGAAAAGGAAATGAATCTCAGATAGCATGATACGTAACTTGGCTAATTCATTTATCCCTGCATCTCCTTTTATTCACGTTATTCATTAATGAATTTATTCATTTTGTGTGTTTGATTTCTTATCTCAGTACATATCTATCCATCCAAGATAAATCTATCATGTACTTACATTTGAGATCCTGCACCACAAAACCAACAAAAAGTCGCCAGACATGGATTTTTAGTTTTAAAAGGGCAGATTCTTAAAGAGCAGACTCTAAGCTTTAAAATGGTGTATAACTCAATTCAAATGGACTCTCGTATAACCTATCTAATCCTTGGAAAGAAAGAACATACTCTGGAAAAGTGTGAACTGAGAACAGAGGCTATGAAGTACAGGGTCTATTCAAGCGCTTGATCTATACCAAGCCATGCTGTCTGTGTGATGAATGAGACTAAAAACAGAATGTAAACCACCGGAGCAACAATGATGAAGAAATTATCAGACTAAGCTGAAATTATGTACACATGCTATTGCTTTATCAACACATTCTTTTCATGATTAATGCCAACTTTCAATGCAGTAGCATTATCCTTTCAGAAGTTATCAGAGCTGAAAGTGAAGAGTGTGCAAAGGATTTCATTAAGAAATGAAAAGGGCCTCTAAGACATGTTGATCACACTATACTCTGCCAAAAAGGGTTGTAGAAAAATGTTCACAATCAATTTTTCTATTCATTTTATGATCCCAAACTGAAATTTATGTTGAAGAATAGCTCTTTCAGAAAATATATAAAACTCAAAATCGACTTGGTTGACACATTTCATCCTTTCTGAGTCCTCACGAGAAATCAAGGGGTGTGACTTTTACTTGGTTTTGTGAGGCACAGTCGCATGATTACTCATCAATTGAAAACTAATTCAACTGATTATTCGCGAACTCCTACAATGAAGACGATAAACTTACAGGATAGCTAGAACTCCGATTGAGTGAAGCTGCGGGTCAAGTGTTTCCAGGATAGTGTCAAGATGTGCTGCATTCTTCCTCAAAAGGTCCAAGTATTTGGTGACCTCCTCACAAAGCTGTGAATAGTTTCCTGGTTCATGCCATTGCCATTTAAGACAAGTGAAAAATCACAAACAGGCATGATTATGCTTGGGAAAATACACATACAAAAAACAAACAAACAAACAAACAAATCTCCATATTTCCAAGATGTTCCTTTACTGTAGGTAAACCATCCATGATTCGATCATAACGCCGTCCAAAATTTGACCGCTTGCTACATGTAGAAACCTATGTGCTTTTGCGCATGGTCAAACCCAGACAGAAAGATCCATCTGTCCTCCCGAGTCTCTTATTTTGTTGACGTTATTGGCTCTCCTCCGTAGACCAACAGAATCGAGTCCCATACGTCACTGTAGTG